>CAJQUW010005006.1:0-397766 GCA_907163375.1 Prostheceraeus crozeri
TAATTTAATTTAATTACTTAGCCACTGTTGTATGATAGATTGCTTAAATACATTGAGTATTTTAGACAAACCATATAGTATGATTTGAATAAAGTTTCTGAACTGCCACGACACTTACTCTACAACAGTCATTAGATTTAGGTCGTTTGGTCGCTTTATCTGATTTTATTTTCTAAATTTTGAAATAACCATGCCCGCTTATATAAGTCCACAGACCATGGCGATTATGTTGAATTCATGTTTCTCGATAAGCTGTGGACTCATAAGTACTGAAGAATTTTCTGCAACAATGCATGCATGTTTGAAAAGATATAGCCGTTTAGTACTTATCAGAAAAGTGAAATAGAACTTACAGTCAGAGTTTTACCATATTCATGCATGCATAAGGTGTTGACATGGAACTATTTTAGCGACATCAGTGGATCGCATGAGTACCACTGAAGCTTACATGTCAAATTCAATCACTTCTCAACACATGTGAAAAGTCTCATTGAAGGTGCTATCACACTTGAGAGCTCAGAGGGCATCGGAAAACTCCATTCTAGATGCTTGATGCAAATTACGGAAATTCAAAAATTGCAGCATTGCAAACCTCAAAAAGTCAACTCTCAGCTCTCAAAAGAGATAGCACACTGAGACTATACTGCTTCAACACCATATACTTGGATTACCTTTGACATGAGAGCGGATGCATCAGAAATTACTTTAACTACCCAAACGAAGATTGCGTCATAATTTTGCAATGCGATAATGCAATTGTTCTATATCTACGCATTACGAAATCTCACTTAATGATAAGACAATTGAGAACACAGAAGTTCTATCAAACTCATAACTATTTTACTAATTCGTACTATATGTATTTTTTAAAACAGATCGAAATCTTCCCTTAGGTTGCACAAAGAATTTTTGATTTAGGTGTCATAGATAATCCAAGTGCGACATTGGAGCAATTTAACTCAATGAGATCTTTCACACGGGCCTTATAGGAAACTTATAGGAAGCGGTTCACGGTCGTCAATTTCATTAGTAGGCCTACTCATGCGCACTACTAATGACACAAAATTGTCCACATCAACAGCGCATTTCACATTTTTGAGAGTAATGAAATGTTTGTCTCTCTCTATTTGTTTTTTCATATACTTTGGCAAGTGCAAGCAAAACGGTATATCTGCTCAAGTAAACATATGATGACACAAGATTTGAAAATGAAAATCATGGTGTTAAAAAAATGCACAAGTATTTTTTTGAAATCAAGAAAATTAGACTAGATCGAATGACCAAACAAACACGTGTGATGATTAAATAGCAAAATCAAATGAGCAAAACCATTCAAATTTTAGAAAAGTAATTTCAATGAGCAAATACAGGGTGTCCAGTTAAGGACACTGGATTTAATTCAATGGACATATCCACAATGCTACTGATATGTTATTGATTTGTTGCCTAGAATATCTACATAGATATGCAACTTCATTTTGCATTGTCGGTTTACAAAGAAATTAATTGAAATACGGAAAAAGGATTAAATATGTTTGATATTGCATTCACAAGACAATTTTTCATCCACAGTCTGTATATTCACTTATGAAAAACACCATCCTTTAAATGACCACCTCTGCAGTCACAGCATACTCTTATTCTGTGAAGGAAATGTTCAATCACTCTTTCACACAAGTTTGACGTGATTCCACCAATTACACCTCGGATCTCGTGCTTTAATTGAGCAATCCTGTTGGTTTTTTATATGCCCGCGATTTCACATAGCCCAGATAGAAATAATCATGGAAATCATATGGGGACAAAACACATGATCCTGGTGGCCATCCATCGATGATAACCATTGCTGGAGAAAAGGCGATCAGGAAATTATTCTCTGATGAACTGTGTGGTTTCTCGTGCAGTATGTTTAGTTGCACCATCTTGTTGTAACCATAAGTCTTGTTCATCTAAGGTTTCGAGTTGAGGCAAAGAAACTCGTTTATCATCCTTGGATGACAATCGCCATTTACCTTTACAACTCCATTTTCATTTTCAAAATATATGGTCTAATCACTCCACCACACCATACCGCACATTTGTCGGGTTGCAATGGCTTCTCATGTAGGGTAATCGATCCTTTGTAAATATTATATACTTTTATAAATATTATTATCATATAAATATATTTATATAATATAATATATATAAATTTCATAACATATTTATAATTATTATATTACATACCTTTGTAAATATTCCAGGCATTTAATAAATAACATATCTCCAGTATCGTGGATATGGCTATTGAATTCAATCCAGCGTCCTTGACTGGTCGCCTTTACATGTTGTCAAAGTCAATAAATCAACAATAAATTTGAAAGATAGAAGTTACAGGCCTACATTGTGTCATTATTGCGCATTTCAAGCAATTTCAAGTATTTCTGCATGCTATTATACTGCGGGTAGAAAACATTATTCATTTTTTAGGCCCTCATCCAAAATCAGATTATATGTCACAATCTTAAAAGTTGTTCATAGATTGCTAATTCGGCTATAAATCAGCTTGATGTCATACTTATTTGCAACAATAAACAAATAAGAAAAATTTCCATTAATGCGCCTGATTGAGGGTCAAATAAAGTTCAGAGTTCTCATATAATGCTCGGAGCATTTCTTACTGAAATTCATTCTGGTGTTCGGAGAGCACTCGAGGCAATCCAAAGTTTCTTCCTGCGAAGGTCCGTGACTTAAATTGAAAACTAGAAAAGCCATCGCAAAAATTGCTGTGGTCTTGGGCGGCACCATTCGTGCGAATATCCATTCCATCAATCGATACTGAAGATTTCGGGAAGTTGGACGATCCACCAAAGTAAATAGGCTCCTGAAAAATATGAAAGGTGTAGTAAGTATTTGCATGGATCAATGTGGCTCTACAGCATGTTTCATCTTAGGTCCATGCTAGTACATATGCACAATTGAACAAGAACAGAGAAACCGATGAAGCGATGAGTAGTCGAACACTTCGCTCACATATCATTTAATTAGATTTAATTAACATTGCAATATAGTAGGGTGCGGCGATGTTTTATTTTCCCCAACGATCGATTTAATTTCGATTTTTCAGAAAAATTTCGATTTTTTTGTAAACCAAAAAAGAAATCATTTCAAAACAGTCTGAGCTTTATTTTCTAATTACGTGTAAGTGGGCGATACATGTATGACAAACGTCTCAAAATATCGGCCAATACTGAATCATATGAAAGCATATTGTGAAGTCTAATTAGAAAAACTCATTACCCCCTACTCATTTAAAAGTTTACTGTTGCGTCTGATTTTGATCAGTTGCCGTGCGCGCAAGCCACTCAAATTTGCACGACTGAGCGTTATGGTATTGCCCGTTACACTTCCTAGTCTTTCCGAAGCCGTGTTTGTTGCTGGAATACACAAGAATTGTCGGGCAATCCTGGCCAAATTTGGAAGATTCTGCAGTTGATTCTTCCAGAAGGCAAGAACGTCAAATTTCTTGTGGTCGGGTGCAGGATTTGTTTGCTCCACCAATTCGACATATCGCTGCCACTCCATCATAGCTCGGTCTTTGATGTTTTTGCAATCTGATTCCACCGGAGATCTAATTTTCATCTGCGACCACAAGGAAACACGTTGTCGTTTCTCATCAGACTTTTCTTGGCTCACTTCTGCAGTAATCACCTTCTCCTCTGTGTGAGATTCTTTCTGCATGAAGTCGATAATACGCGCGACGATAATGTTCTTCGCAACATCAACTTGTGTGGAAGAGAGAATACGTAGAAATCGTGGATCGATCGCAGAAGCGACCAACAGAATTGGCTGTTCATTACCAGGTGTCACTTGTTCAATTCTGGATTTCATCTAGTTCAATATTGTGACTTTGAATGAAGTCAAGGCGATGGGGACGTCGATAGATCCAATGAGTTCAGTCAGGGTTGACAGTAGAGGCAGGATAAGATTGATCGAAGGAGACAGTTCACAACACAAGTCACGAGTAACGTCCTCGAATGGTGCCAACAATGATGTTAAGGTTTCGAGTAATTCACTCACTGTTCTGGAGAATCGGTGGAGGATTGCGTGAATTCCGAACTTCGAGCAATGAGCCATTGATTTCTTGACGATTTTCTATCATCACTGACCAAGTATAGAAAGATGAGTTCCATCGTGTTGGAACATCTTGCGGAATTCTTTGAACCGATTTTCCAGATTCTTGCTGCAGATTATTTAGAAGTCGAACTCCAGGATTGCTACGATGGAAGAAGCCAGCTATCACTCGACAAGATTTCCGAAGATCACTAGCTGCCTCACAGGCTTTGAAGGAGTCTTCAATACACAATTGTAGTGTGTGAGCCATGCAAGGTATCCAAGGAATTCCAGTCAATTCAATACCTCGTCGAACATTGCCAGCGTTGTCGGTCACTCCAGCTTCGAATATCTGATCATTAACATCGATGGACATTTCTTCCATTAATCCACGCAGACACTGTGATATCGTTTCTCCAGTATGGTCTCTATCCGACGAATTGAAAGGTTCAACTCCGATGCAATAGGAATGTAGCCGGTAGTCAGCGTCAATGGAAGATGCAGTCACTTCTAAGAAACTCTCATGATTCTTGGCGTCGTAGAAATCGAGAGTTATTGCGTATGACGGGAAATCATTCTCTTGGGAAAAAGTTCTGCATTTTCACATCGATTTCTCGTTCCAACGTCGGAAGCACAGTGCGCCGCATTTTGGTCTCACTACGAATGTCATATCTGTCGTTCAAGCATTCGACAAACTTGCGAAAATGTTCATTTTCGACGAAACGAATAGATAGATCAGCGATAGTTTGAGCAAGTAGACGATCGAGCTTTAGAGCTTTGGCACTACCATGTGGATACTTGTGAGGAACCCCAAAGGAAGTTTCGATGGTTCATTGACGAGATGGAGATGGCTTTCTTTTCACCGCCTTCTTTGCTTTATCCTCTGACATCTCCTGCTGAAGATCGGAGTAGATTTTCGGATGATTGTCTTTCAAATGTCTGAACATTGGTAGTCGATCCATCCTTCACCTTTACACTCGGATTCTTACAGCCACCTGTGAGACATTTCGCTTACGTCTTGCAATTGTCTAAAGTAAAATAACGATGTATTTGTGATTTCTGTTTCGTGGACATAACGACGGTAGGGGGAGCGTAGAATGCCGAAATTGACTACAGCATAGCCCTCTCGATCGAAGGCGATCATGATAACAATGTCTAACTTTAAACCAATCAGCGTCCCAACGAGTTTCGTCACCTGCTGCTCACCTTAAATCAACTATTTTTAGCTTCCCTAAGAAATAGTGCACGGAGTCAAGGACAATCAATGCCAACGCCGCTGACTCGTAGCTTCAACCACAGAATTGGCTTCAATAACCGTTGGTTGGCTTCAACTGACATCACAGATTAGTCACACAATAGACTGCCTGAGCCGACGAAATTGACCAGACGACGGGAGATCATAATGATTTTTACCGAAACGATAGCAGCAAAAACTCCCCGAGTAGTTTTAGGTCGAAAGTAATATTCCAAAAGTAAACAGACTGATCTTCGGCGTCCAGCGCCTTCGTTGGTCGATCTTACAATAGTCGATACTATTGTAAGATCGACCAACGAAGGCGCTGGACGCCGAAGATCAGTCTGTTTACTTTTGGAATATTACTTTCGACCTAAAACTACTCGGGGAGTTTTTGCTGCTATTGCCTGAGCCGATTCTGGCTGATAGCAGTAGCAGTCTAGCACAGCAACTTGTTTGATGATCAAGTAGCCATCCTACATGTAGCTAGCTGGGAGGAATCACAGATAATTTCAATTAAGAAATCGTTCTCGTGTACATGAAATGAACCGGGCCTGACCACTTCCCATACCTGTATTGACCTGAATTGGGAAATGTAGCATTTATTTATCAATACGAAAAAATCGAACTGAAAATCGCGATCTCTTTTGATCACCGATCGATTTTCGATTTTTCAATTCCGATCGATTTAAATCGCCGAACCCTAGTCCAAATTTGTGAATTTAGGTCTTCATAACCTGAAAAAGGGTTCAAATTCATGAATTTATGTCGTTTTAAAGATACTATTTTTTTGAATTTTATGGTGGCCTGGAACGGTCTAAATTCATGAATTTAGGTCTTAAAAACCTGAAAAAGGGTTCAAATTCATGAATTTATGTCGTTTTTAAAGATACTATTTTTTTGAATTTTATGGTGGCCTGGAACGGTCTTTTGCCCATTACTGTCGGCAGGCGAAACCGGACAAAGACGAATGCGGCCGAAGGATGGATAGCGATGGAATGTGTCTGCTAATGCGAGAAGGGCGGGGAGATTGCGCAATGGAACTTGACTGTGGTAAAGCTTTCAAAATCACATCACTATCTGCAGATTCAGATGCAAAGCATACTGCTAAAAGCAAACTGAATTTACTATATAATTGGTTACTAGGTTGTCATACAAGGTGTCATCGTCATAAAATTAGAGCGGAGAGAAAAAAAACTTGAGAGTTTTTTAACTTTAAAAACTTTTTAAACTTAAGACTTAAAAACTAGCGAGCACTCAAAGATCATTTCATTTGAAGACATAATTGTGAAATGCGGATTTCAATCTTATGAGATGGTGTGACAGTTTTTCCTATGTAAAAAATACTGTCGCGTGAAAGAGACTATAGCAATAATGTTTTTGATGCATCAAATATATCTAAATGCATTGATAGGAATGAGAAGAGAGACGGGATCGAACAAGGAGAAAAGGAGAGAGAGAGAGAAATATGAAGAAGATAAGTGGGAAAATAACAGAGAATAGGAAAGAGTGAAAGGAAAGGAGAAAATGAGAGAGATATGAGGAGATATGAAGGAAAAGAAGTAGAATAGCAAGTGAACAAGTTGATGAAGAAGAGAGAGAGATGGATGAAATGAGAGGATGGAGAGAGGAGGAAGCAGAGAAACAGAGAGGAGGAAGAGGAAAAGAGAAATCGAGGGGAGGTTTATGCATTTTTTACTGCTATGTAAACACAACGCATATGTGCTACGTAGAGGCAACCGAGCAGCTACCGACTGCTACGTATCCACAACATGTATCTGCCACGTAGAGGCAACCGAGCAGCTACCGACTGCTACGTATCCGCAACGTTTATTTGCTACGTGGAAGAAACCGAGCAGCTACCGACTGCTACGTATCCACGACGCATTTGCTACGTAGAAGCAACCGAGCTGCAACGCTCATACCCGTTAGATCGCCCGCCTCCGGTACGTGTTCGTTACACGAACTCGGCCCGGTAAACGGGTCGTTCCTACCGTCACGTAACCGGTACGAGCTCGTGTACCCGAAGGAGGTTCCAAAAAAAAAATCCGCCCTGCTGCTTGATTTACGGGCTTTCATTCAATCTCCAGTGCTCTGTATTTTAGCTGGAGATTAAATGAAAGCCCGTTTTTACAAGCAACAGGGCGGATCCTACTTAAAGAGAAAAGTCAAACGTCAAATAATAGGTTTATTCTTCATGAAATTATAGCCACGTACCACAGTAACACTGCCTGGGATAAAAAATAACAGTACCTAGAAAGTTTGACAGCAGTTCGGTAACACTTAACCATTCCTTGTGCAGTAATTGCCTTCACACTTGCAAACAGTTCCACGCAGAATCCATGTATAGGCCTACTTGGTTTGATATCCCAATCTTATCCGGAAATGAGAGAATCATTGTCTCTGAAAAAAGAAATATTTTTCATTGACATTTCACGCTTGATTCATGCTATCGTAAAAAGCAAGGATATGTTTGGATGCATCCATGCAAGAATTACATTATGTATTATATATAAAAGCACAAATGAAACAAAATCTGTAAAATTAGATTAAGCAGTATTTACTATACCAGCATCAATTATAAATAGCATGCAAAATTATAATGAGATTAACATTTAAGTCAATGTATGGATTAATCAGAGCTTCTGTAGACCTAAAATAACAAGCAATGCGTCAATCATGTCGCAAAGCATCTGCACGCATACTTTAGGCCTAGATAGATTTTATCACGTTTGTTTAAATTTTGGCATCTAACATTATAGGAGAGATTATTACTTATGTCTTTATATGCGCCTCTTACCTCAGTTCATTAGTTGTTACATAAGACAGTTTCGAAATGAAGTTTTAACCTAAATCACACTTGTCTACAGTTTGCTTTCCAATGAACTTGGCTTCTGTTTTCTGAACGAACTGTAGACAAGTGTGATTTAGGTTAAAACTTCATTTTGAAACTGTCTTATGTAAGAACTAATGAATTGAGGTAAGAGGCGCATATAAAGACTGATCTCTCCTATAATGTTAGATGCCCAAATTTAAACAAACGTAACAAAATCTATCTAGGCCGAAAGTATGCGTGCAGATGCTTTGCGATCCAACGCTTGATCATTGATGATGTCGCTGCTGAAGTATATAAACTAACCAGTTAGCAGTAGAAGAAGCAGCATCCCCGTGAAGCCTGCATAATACCTTTTACATTAAGCTTGTTTCAATCGGATCATCAACACATTTCAAGAACTTAATACAAGCCATGATAAAAGCGAACTTAATATGAAAAGCACTACAATCCCTATCAAATAATCTTTTATGAAGAAAAAATAATAATGCGATGAATTATTTGTATCTACTAAATACGGGAGGTGTGCACCGTACAGCTTTACTGATGTAGGTCTCACTGTAAACTGCACACCACTAAAACAGCAGTTACAGTAATATATATATATATATATATACGTATATATAAACTTATAATAATAATAATTTTAATAATATATAAACTTAACAGAAAATATTCGTAAGAAACTTGTAAATGATGAGTCACAATTTGATGATATCAATTAAAATCCGCTAGTATCAGATAGAGCGTCTCTACGGATATTTTCTGTTCTGAGTGTAAAAACAGCCGTGAAAGTAATTTTAGCTGTTAATTTTAACGGATATTTGTTGTTTACAGCGCACTTGCATTAGTCACTCGCAGTGACAAGATAGTTTTTTAACTACAATACATCATCTCACTTGGCTCTTCTCCGAACTTCTATAAGGAATAGGAATGAACTGACGTCACGAGGATGCTGCTGCCTTCCCTGCAGACTAGACAAATTGATTCTGTTTACATCTGCATCAGCACCTTACAATATTTCCCCAAAATCGCCGGTTAATCAGGGTTTGTACACCTAACGTCAGCCAGATAGCTAGATTCAATAGCTAAAATTTTAAGCATGAAGCATTTCAGGAGAATGCAGTTTACTTTCCCTTCATAGAATAATATCCATATCAATGAAGAAATTTGAATATTGAAAGTACATCAGCCTCAAGATGACTGCAGACTTATGATTCTTGTTTGCATTTTTTCATGATTGATCATCATAATCCATTGCAAACGATACTGAGCAGAGTGATATTCCAACATGCCTATGAACGATTCTACAGGTGATTTTGTGATTTCATCTTTATGGTTGGACATGTCATTGATCTTCATAAATTGATAATGGGCAATTCCGTAAATAACGCACGTAAGTTCTGACACACAATCTTCATTTCTCATCATGAAGCAATGCGATTCTATCTATGAAAATTGCACCATACCATGCCAAAATAGTATGAAATATTAATCACTTTTCAAATATTCAAACACCAGTCCCTCTAGCGTCGAAAGAGGGACTGCCATTAAATTAATTATTTAAATTGCTTTTACTTATTATATAGAAGGGACTACTATAATGTTTCAGAACGTTCGTGCGTTATTTATGAAATTGTTCTAATCGTTGTGAATGAATTATCTTTCAGGTTCAGACAAGACACTAAGGCTCATGCAATAAAAGACCAGTTGCTCACCAGCTTATCAAGAATTTTCTGTACAGCTCGTTGGGCATTTCATGACTAATCGTCCACAATTCAGTTACAATTCACTGGTACGATGATGTAGCGTTAATGAGAGATGCTGTTTCATGTCGGTACAGCGCACGTCCAATGTAATTAAATATTGAATAGGCCTATTGAAAGCTTTCCTTCTGATGAGTCCATACAGTTAGATTTGTAAACTACACAACAACACTGTGTAGCACATTCACAGATGACTGCTTTGAATTTGTATCCGTTATGAATACATGCTGGAAATGTCTCATGTCAGCTCAAGATGACATAGATATCTATCAATCCGAACTCTGTACCACGACCGCACTCGAAAGATAGGCTCTAATTAGTGTATCTGACATGCGTGTGGAAGTGACAACAAGCCACAAGACCGATTAGTCATTACAAAATCTGAGAGATGAGACCACACTATGCCCATAGAGTTCTACATGACTATACCTTATTGATGTCACAGAGCAAAACACTTCGATGGAATGCTGCATAAAATCGATATGTTGCAAAATCGATAAGTGTTGAAAATTTAAGCATGTTAATCAAAATAGCGAATGAAGATAGAACAAATGCATTGCTGAATTAGTGAACAGCGAATGACTACATGAATGTTGTTCAGGTGTTCTAAAGCATGAATCATTGCACCAGAGAAATCAGTCAAGCCACTGAAGTCAGCTGAAGACATTGTATGAGATTGCAGTACATGGCTCGATAGAAAATGTGCCCCTCCATCTCAGAATAATATGCGCATATGCTCCACTGCAGGTAAGATTCTGACTAACATTTGTTGCTTCGAAATTGCATGCATTATGCTATGAAATACTCAAGATGGCTAATAAAAACATGTTAGGGACATATTAATAATCAGGATTTACTAAGCAGGTGGGAAGTATTTTGGGATACCGTACATAAATTAACACTTTAGATATTCACGCAGTTTGAAACTGCACGGTCAATGTCCATTTATTGAATGATAATTGTGCTTTTTACTTTATCTTTCCTATGTCAAAATACCGCTCATGTTGTCATTAAAAGAGAATCCTCTCTTACTAGTACAGGGATTATCGGAAATTGGTGTTCTACGTGACAGTGCAGGCTAGGTGCTTGGTTAGCGATCTTTCGGTCCAGAAATCGAGCACCGAAAGTGTCATAGGAAGTCGTCAGAAAGGGCATCCGGACCAAATGGTCACAGCCAGATCAAAGTCTGACTCTGTGTCAACACAGTGGAGCCCCAAGTAAGGTAGAGTAGACGTTGACCTTACAGGAAAAAACGATATTGCATGAATTATCAGACTGCAATGAAGTTACACCTGGTCATCATTATTACGTAATGCGTAGGCTATACTTAACCTTAGTCGTGCATACATAAGCCTACAACGATCAAGGATGCAATCAGAACACTAGAACCTTCAGAGATGAAACAAAGGCCTACATATAATCCGACATAACAGTTTAACTGATCATCAGTCTGCAGCTGCGACACCTATCCTGTTTTTTTGAAATTATCTTAATATGATATCTTAATAAACAATGCAAAAAGTAGCCCACTGCAAGGAAAAGAAAATTAATTTATTGAAATTAATTGCAATTAGTTGATTGATAACCATCTTCAATTCAATTAATTGATTGGATCAGCTGCCAATTATTCCAATTAATTGCAATTATTCACAAGCAAAAAAGCGATTTATTGAACGATTACTGCAAGTTATAATGTATAATTAATAGCTCTACACAGTCGATGATGTGATATTCTGTAGATATACTCGTTTTTGAAACGAAGAAATGTTTGATGTTAGCCTAATGCGAAACTTGCTGTTAATAATCTACACAATTCATTTAAACTTTAATTTAAAAGTCTCTAACTAGTAAATATAAATACTTCGTATTTTCTTAGATAAAAGTCAAATTAAGGTCACGATGGTCAGAGTGACAGTGTTTGAACCAAAAAATATTGCACTTATATATTATTATAAAAATATAATAAATGTTAATTATAAGTCATTGCTTGATATTGCTATGAGAACATTTTCATGTTTTATCATGCAAATTAGTTCAACGAGCATAGTGGTGCAGAAAATACATACTTGTGATTGCAAATTCTATTCTATAGTGTTTTAATGCACTTTCGTAGACCTGTGTGCTGTGGAACTAACGTTCTAAGTGTTAATCAATCAAGTGTCCGTCAACAGCGGAAAGATCAACCTAGATCTGGCAATGATAAAAAATTATTGCAATTATTGTCAACTAATTGATTGCTCATGTGATCCAATTGAGTCAATTGATTCTCAGCAAAAAAAATGAGACCAATTAAATTGCTAATAATTTTTTTCCAACCCCAGGTTGTGTTCCAGTACCGTATGAACTCCATCTCAATTATCCTTCGTCTTGCGACATGTGATATCGATTGCGACATTGTGGCGCTATCTTGCATCGCAATGTAGCCACATGATTATGGGCTTCATAACCGTGCACTGTATTACAAACATTTTATCAATTGATTCAAATAAATTCACAAATATATATACCCAAAGATCATCTGAACACCTTCATGTTTAAGATAGAAGTGCAACTATCAATTACAACTATGCTATGAATCTGTTCGGTTTTGGCGTCAGTGTCCTATCTAATCATAAAAAATTGAAGTACAGCCTGGAAACCAAAAAATAATTGCATTGCAATTTATTGGTCACAATGATCGTTGTAACCCAAAGATTCCAATTAATTAATTGTTGTTACAGAAAAAATTGCAATTGATTGATTGCAGTCTGTCAATAATTGCTATCAATTGATTGATCTGTAATGAAGTTATTTAGTTGAATGCTAACTTGCAAAACCGCCTACACTCACCACCATAGGAAAAGCATAACACATTCAGTGATTAAGATTATTAGTCTACCTATCTTATATTACCCGTTGGTTAGGCCTTTATCGATCCAACATAGGCCATCGGCATCGGATAGCTACAGGCCACGGTACCCATTGATTGAGGTCGGATCGTCGTCTGTGGCCAGTGAAATTGGCCATAGCGATATCGAAACGATTTCGGTTATTTGTCAGTGATCACGGCCGTTGCAATATCGAACCGATTTCGGTCATGTATTACTTGGTATTGCCTACATTTCTTATTTGCCTACATTTTTTTACATCAAAAAGAAAGTATAGTTATAATCAAAGTGTATTTGTATGAAAATATTGATGTCCACCACATAGTTAAAAGCAAAGACGATACAAAGAGACTAAACTCAGTTCAAAAATGGAAACTCCCATATCTTTGATCGATAGTTTAAATATCTATCGTAATTCACATATTGTTCGATATCTTGATTCGGTATACCTTTTCGTTATACCGGTATACCGGCACGGGAAGAAGTGATAATTAACCTGGACGTACATTCAAAATCTATGTGAAAGCTAATAATCAATATGTTTACTGTGAATGGACTTGTCAAAATTTAACTCGTTAAACACAACTAAGGAACGAGTCATCTCTTCCACCGTATTGCTCACCACAGACTGGAAGGAATATATATAGCAATTAATCCAACGAGTTCAGAGTACATCATTACTTCAGTACACAGAGATAAGCCGGACGAGTCAGCTCGTCCTCATTCAGAAAAAGTTAAAGTGGCTGCCAATTTTAAAGCATTGAGAGATATGAGAGTTTTCCGTCATTCTTGTTCATCGTCTTTGGTTAAAAGACGTGTTAAAATCACACATGCATGATATAAGAAGGCATAGATGTGGTTTTCTGCTTTAGAAAACAAAGCGAAATATGTACGAAAAGTACACAACTAATACGTCATAAAATATAATGATTCAGACAGAAAATGCTTCTGACTAGATAACAATGAACGATATAACAAACAAATCTGGTTTTCAATATGATATGACGTAGATGTGATACAGGCGACAATGCGAAACATGTAAGGAAAGGCACATAACTAATAGTGCATTACCACTATGTGCATTACTGTAAACGAGATACAATTCATCTTGACAGAAAATGCTTCTGAATCGATAACAATTACAGTTTCGATAATGATTAAGTCTCGGATAAAACTTCATAACACACCACACTGTAAATTGATTTTTGCTAATTTATTAGTTTTTTCTAAGTCGTGTTGAGTTTATGTAGCAAAAATAAATTAGGAACAGGTTCTGATGAAATGAGGTCGAATATCGAACGCCAATGAAGACGACTAAGAACTGTTAAGACTAAGGTTGGCACTATTAAGACTAAGACCTAAACAGTGCCAACAACCCAGAAAATCGATGGAGAATTTGCTACAGAAAGACTTGAGTAGTACAGATACATAATCGAGCTGAGAATCTTTCGGAAGTAAAGATTTGGGCCTTGAGAGTATCAGCTTGTACAGAAACTTAATGCATAAACCCAACACGACTTAGGAATATATCATTAGTAAAAAATGCTGAATAATAAAAATATCACACTTGATATACTCAGCATCGGAGTAAAAGGGCGTCCATAAAGTCACAAAACAAAGAATTGGCGAAATAATGGAAGAAAAGGCGTCCATTAAGGCACATGAAAATAGAATTACTGATATTTTGCATCGGAGTAAAAAGGCGTCCATTAAGGCACATGAATTACTGATATTTTGCATCGGAGTAAAAGGGCGTCCATTAAGGCACAAAACAGAGAATCGCTGAAGTACTTGAAAACTTTCATAATGAGCACAGAGCACTTGAATATCCTATTGAAAATTCTATGAATCACTTAAATATCCTTCCTCTTCCTCCTCTCAGTCCGGCCACCACACCGGTCGGAAACTTGCGACAAATGGCGAGAAATTGTGGTATCCACGAGGGCCATATTGGCATCTTGAAACCGCATCACAACCGCTTCTACAATGAAAACCGAAAACTGTTTGTTAATTTAATTCAGAAGTGCTTGCTAGTCTAGTTCACATGCATTCGGACTAAGATTCGGACTTTTTCATAAATACAGTACACGTACTTCAATAATTTTCTGTTACTTTACACATCTTATTATTACGGATGCAAGTATGTAAGTATGTAACATACAGGTCTGGCAGAAAATATGGCATCACTCAATTTTTACCGATTGATTAACTTTTTCTAAATCGGGTTGAGCTTCTGCAGCACCAAAAGTTATATAAATATAGCACCAAAAGTTACTATATAGTAACTTTCTAAAAGATAATATCCAGGGCTATCTCTTGAGGGTACTTTGATTTGAATAAGTCGGCATATTCAGGTCAGCGGAGGTCAATGAGTATAAAAACATAATTTCCGGGAGAAACATAATACCGCGGAATATAGGAGGGTTGGCAAATATAAGTTTAGCGATTGAAATTAAAACCCAGAATTTTGGGTTCAATTGGGTTTTCTGTATTTTTGTAATTCAAATGACATCTATGTGCATGACATGACCTCATTCATTCTCTAAAACAATAAGGACGTCTTATTACGGGCTATTATGTCTACAAAAGTCTTATAATTTAGAATGAAAACTACAGAGAAAGGAAAATTTTACGATCAGTCGATCACCTCGCAGATGCTTGCCCATTTTCCTGAAGCAATTATGTACGACTTTATTTAACAGTATACAAGATGTCTGTTCGCACGAACACTCACCCTCGACTAGCTTTTTCAGAACAAGCGCGAAACTTCTTTTTCCACCAGATCCCTTCAAATTGAACTTCTTTTGAAGATAGTTGTGGAGGAGATAGTTAATGCTTCTCTTGGTCATGGAGCGGACATCCAGCCCTCCATGAACAAAAATTGATCGAACCTGAAAGGGGAAAACGGATACTTGATTATGATGTATGATCAGCAAAGATAAAATGAGATCATTTTACATTATTTTGCGATAAAATTCGTAAAATGACATCATGTTATGCCAGTCTACATCATTTTAACATCATAACAGCAAAAATCAAATGTCTTAGCCGATCATAGGTTGTCAATCAGCAATATGTCCATATATTCAGCCCAACAAGAGTTAATAGATCTGCCCGATTTATGGATGTGTAAGTGTTATATGCTGAGAAAGTCTAGTTTCTGCTGGGATAATTGAATGAACATTTCTACGATATTAGTTCTTAAGGCTAAGCGCCCCTATGGGATGTCAAAAAGGGAAATATCAAAGGATATGACACAGTTGAACAGTGGCGGTCAACAGGCAAGATTGATTGATAGTAAATCTGAAGTGATGACACAAATAAATACCAGAATTTACATGAGATTTAGTTAGTAGGGAAACTAGTATTTATTTAAAAACCTAAACGAGGTATGACATACCGATACACTGGATCGATGAGCATAAAATACAAATACAGCAGTGTATAAGTATAATATCAATTCATGTAGTCACTGTACGTTTGATGTAAGTAAACAATTCCGCAAAAAATTTAGAGGTAACAGTATTTAAGATTAAAGAGTGTCAACGTAAAATTAATCCCACTGCAGAATACGACGGTATGTCACACATCTAAGGTTTTGAATAAATTCTTGTTTTCCCTACTAACTAGATCTGATGTAAATTTTGTGATTTTGTTTGTCATTCGCTTCAGATTTCCGATCAATCAATCAAAGAATATGTACGATTGTACGTACAATCATTAAATGTTTTATACTGTAATTCAACAGAAAATTGTATTTTCTTAGCTAAAAAAAGTGTCGTTATTCGTAAGCCAATATGCCCCAATAGATAGAACAAGAAACGAAGTCTTACCACATCATTTCGATAGGATTTATCTTCTATCTTTTTGACGAAGTTTTCGTATTCATCCACAGTTTTCAACTTCTCAATTTTAACGAAACTGCTACATTGAACACCTCTGCCAAATTCTACCATTGCATCGAGTCTACGTGAATGTTCCGCGTAATAGCGGTCCACTTTCGTATCAAGGCGGCAGAGTAAATGAATAATCTCTGAAAATTAAGGACGGCGATGTCATCCGTGGGTTCACATATATGAAAAATCACGAAACTGATAAATTAACGAATTTAGGGTTGTGACTTTCGGTACAACGCCTTCCGACGACTTCAAGCCTCTCCGCATAAACGCGACTACTCTTAATCACAAGTCTCGGGTGGCATTAGCACAACAGCAACAGTTTCGTTGTAAAAAATATATTTCGTTACGGTTAGGTTGCATATAAAAGCAAAAATCAGCAACAATTATTTAGTCAGCTGATAAAAACAAGTCGAGTTTTTGGCTGCGAAACTGGAACCTGACTAAGATTTATTTGTGCATATTTCATTGATTTCATCATCAAATATCTTCAGAAAAATCAAGAAATTCATTGCGACAAAGTGATTACGGACGCTGTATCCATCATATTCTAGTTGCACAAAAATCTTATCATGTTATCAGTGATTGTATAACTTACACTTGTGTCAGTTACAAATGTCAGACAATAATCGTTTTTTGATAAACATCAATTAAGGTTTAACTAGTTATAACTACATGTATATCATTAATTATTTCATCTCGGTAGCTAGAAACATACAATCATATGTATACAGAAACTTAGGGCTTCTGAAAATTTCTAAACTTTGCAAGAAAGAGATGGATAAGTGTAACAACAATATCTCTGGTTTCGGTCCTCATACTCACTGTCTTTTTTGCGAACGCTTGTATCTTCAACACTTCCTTCAATACCCGCATGAACAATTGATGTGCTATTGGATAGCGACAGTTTCCTCGTCGGAGAACTCGTAACCGGGAACGGTTGAGTAGACTCATTCGCTAACACCAAGGAACTAGTCCCTAAGATCGCCTGAGTCGATTGAGCAACGAAGGAATTTTCCGATGATTGGTCTTTCATGAGGTCTGAGGAATTTGACGTTGAGGCATGCCCGATCAATGGTACAATGGAAAGGCTCTGTGATTCAGAACTATTTACGAACATCGGAGGACCAGTTTTTACGCCTTCATGAGTCGATGGCACAACGGATGTTTTGTCTGATGATATCCGACTTGTAGCACTGGCTATTTTCGGCAAGTTGATAACTGTGTCATCTTCAATAATAATAGTGCTGTCTGACGATGTACTGACAGAAGAATTTTCTTGTGTCAAACCTGGTAACTAATTCCGTCTTACTTTGTATTTTTTCAATGCGCCACTTCTTTTCCGTCATCAGCGCGGCAAGGTAATCGCAAAAGTCATCTAGACCCTCATCATTATCAGACACATGGATGACCAACGCATCCTCTGGCTTCATGTTAAAGTCAATTTTCAGAATTACATTTTCCCCTTCGCAATAACTGTTGTACTGCTCAACACTCCATTTCAGACTGACAGCCGCTAACGTTTGATCGCTAACGAAAAAAACGATAGCGTAATTGCACTTGGAATATTCAAGAGCCTGAAATCAGAACGGCATGTAATGAATTCTCCAAAAAAGGAGTTACCAAAACATGAAAGTGGCTATTCGTCTGAACAATATTTTCATTTTCACGGACTCAGGTGAAGGTCAAAAATAAATTGCGCTAACTAACCAAGGCATGCGACAACATAAGAACACTGAGAACTAAGATACGTAAGGGAAAATTAAATACAAGTCTGATTCGTCACTATGGAATGCTATGCATTTCCCGGTTGGAGATTCATGAAATCTACAATTTCGCATAACAGAAAATATCCAATACCCAACACAATGGATTCATAAGGAAAATCATACAACGATTTCACAAATTTCATCTTGAAACCAGAGAAAGTTTTGTTTACTTCGTCAATGTCATCGATTATACCCAAAAGTACAGATAAAATTAAAAGTACAGATAGATGAAAAAATCGTCATTTTCTGCACAATTCGCTAACTTCAAGTGATCAAACACCGTCACTAAATCTTATCATATCACACTCAAAATCGATGTGAATACTCCTGATAGAGTGACCTGCCAGGAACGAGGTCCGTTATGGTCATTTATTAGGATAACTGATGATTTCAACAACCCATTTTTGAGAAAAGTACAGATAGATGAAAAAATCGTCATTTTCTGCACAATTCGCTAACTTCAAGTGATCAAACACCGTCACTAAATCTTATCATATCACACTCAAAATCGATGTGAATACTCCTGATAGAGTGACCTGCCAGGAATGTGGTCCGTTATGGTCATTTATTAGGATAACTGATGATTTCAACAACCCATTTTTGAGAAAAGTACAGATAGATGAAAAAAAATCGTCATTTTCTACACAATTCGCTAACTTCAAGTGATCAAACACCGTCAATAAATCTTATCATATCACACTCAAAATCGATGTGCATACTCCTGATAGAATGACCTGCCAGGAATGCGGTCCGTTATGGTCATTTATTAGGATAACTGATGATTTCAACAACCCATTTTTGTTAAAAGTACAGATAGATGAAAAAATCGTCATTTTCTGCACAATTCGCTAACTTCAAGTGATCAAACACCGTCACTAAATCTTATCATATCACACTCAAAATCGATGTGAATACTCCTGATAGAGTGACCTGCCAGGAATGTGGTCCGTTATGGTCATTTATTAGGATAACTGATGATTTCAACAACCCATTTTTGTTAAAAGTACAGATAGATGAAAAAATCGTCATTTTCTGCACAATTCGCTAACTTCAAGTGATCAAACACCGTCACTAAATCTTATCATATCACACTCAAAATCGATGTGCATACTCCTGATAGAATGACCTGCCAGGAATGTGGTCCGTTATGGTCATTTATTAGGATAACTGATGATTTCAACAACCCATTTTTGTTAAAAGTACAGATAGATGAAAAAATCGTCATTTTCTGCACAATTCGCTAACTTCAAGTGATCAAACACCGTCACTAAATCTTATCATATCACACTCAAAATCGATGTGCATACTCCTGATGGAGTGACCTGCCAGGAATGTGGTCCGTTATGGTCATTTATTAGGATAACTGATGATTTCAACAACCCATTTTTGTTAAAAGTACAGATAGATGAAAAAATCGTCATTTTCTGCACAATTCGCTAACTTCAAGTGATCAAACACCGTCACTAAATCTTATCAATCACACTCAAAATCGATGTGCATACTCCTGATAGTGACCTGCCAGGAATGTGGTCCGTTATGGTCATTTATTAGGATAACTGATGATTTCAACAACCCATTTTTGTTAAAAGTACAGATAGATGAAAAAATCGTCATTTTCTGCACAATTCGCTAACTTCAAGTGATCAAACACCGTCACTAAATCTTATCATATCACACTCAAAATCGATGTGCATACTCCTGATAGAATGACCTGCCAGGAATGTGGTCCGTTATGGTCATTTATTAGGATAACTGATGATTTCAACAACCCATTTTTGTTAAAAGTACAGATAGATGAAAAAATCGTCATTTTCTGCACAATTCGCTAACTTCAAGTGATCAAACACCGTCACTAAATCTTATCATATCACACTCAAAATCGATGTGCATACTCCTGATAGAGTGACCGATAGAGGTCGACCGAGTGAATATGATCCTTTTTGTGTTAAGCAACATTTAGAAGTTTATACAAGGAACTACACAAAAATATGATTCCGTATACAATAAAAATGGTCGTCAAGTCAAAGAAAAGTTCACATTTGAAAAAGAAATCGAATTTCAAGCGTTTATGCTGCTCTTGCAAGAAGAATTTGCATTTGTTGTCGTAAATTTGTTCAATCTTTTAGCATGCATGTAGGCCTACATTTTGTTCGTACGGAACTTCTTTTATAATAGGCATAGTAGATCTTGGCTATATCTGATTTTGATATAGCCTACAGTAATATAGCGATTCATCATATTTCTTATGTGATAATAACAATCGGCATGTATGAGAACACACACAAAATAATAAACAATGGCACATACAAGTAATTTGTTCTTCAATGTATTTTCTTTTTTAAATATTGCTTTCATTTTACACACGGTACCGTATTCAACGGGTAGGCTATGACTACGTATTTATAAAGATTGAGGATAAGACTACGTACTTAAATGTTCAAACAAAAAATTTTCTCATAGGCCTAGTTTCTTGTGGCTAGATATGGATCTACGGATAGGAGCAAGGGAGGGGGGGTAAATGGGTCGAGATTTAGTTTGTATTCAACATATTTTTTTCAGTGACCAATCAAATTTATTCTTTCACCATAATCATGCCTAGTTATCACTGATCTAGGTGATAACATGCAGGCTTCACTGCAATCAAATGTCGAAAAATCGAATCTTAGAAAAAAAATTCATAGCGAAAAATTCCATGTCTTGTGCATTTTGATCATGTCTTGGTAATAGCAAGTTGGGGGTTTATTGTCAAGACATTGTCTTGGTATTAGCAATTTGAGGTTTTATTGTCAAGACATTGTCTTGGAAATAGCAAGTTGGGGTTTACTGTCAAGACATTGTCTTGCTAATAGCCACTGCCTTATCGTAAATCAAAACGTACAATAGCGTATTAACGATAATACTGATAGCCCAACGATAATAACCGGATGGCAAAGACCAACTGATAGTTAACCTTTAGAGATATTATACACATTGTATATGTAGATAATTAATAATACGTCGGTAGATAAGTCAATCACACTAGAATCCATACTATGGCCGCCTCCACGCAAGTTAAAATGGTCCAAAACTTTTAAAAAATTACAAAATTAAACAACAATAAATTATTTCGATGTTTGGAAGACTGGGTATTAACCATAGATAACCATGGACTATACATAAGTCATTGAACATGAATTCAGTAATATTTCGTTTTGTGATTGCAAACAGTGTGATGTTTTAGCATATTTCAGTTATCTGAATTAAAAATGACAGTCTTGTGAATCTCTTAACAGTGGAATAAAAACCGATAGTAATGTCCTATCATGATTGTGAATGTTGCTATCCTTTTGTATTCTATATTTCTTTACATCTGTAATAATGTCATTGATTGAAAGATGATAATTAAGCTATTGTTACGCATTCCATGCCAACATATTTAGCCCTCGCTTTAGAAGTACACAGTTTAGTCCATGGTTTATTCATAGCGTTTATTCAAGTATTCGTAATGTATTTATACATTTTTTACATGATATATCCATGATATTTTACAGAATATCCCATTTATGGTGTCAGGCATTAATATATCTCTGATTAATCATCATGGCCACATCAAACTTAACCAAGTACCCTAATGATTAAAAAAATAGGAATATTCCATGATCAAAAATTATATTATATTTGTTTGAAATAATATTTTTTTCAAACTTTTCAGCGTCTTTAGCAACAGTGTCAACAAACGAAAAAGATCTATTGAATTACTCCATGTTTCTCTTAATTTCATGAATATCTATTCCTGTTTTCTCATGAAATTAATTGAGGCGCTGATCAACACTTTCCATCATGATTTTTTGATTAATTTTATATATTTTCAATCATTTATAAGTAAGTCATGTTCAGCTATTTTGATGTGCATGTATTTGTATTTGCATTCGATTGCAGAAAATTTTTTTTCAATAAATTTCACATCTAAATGTTGAATTACGGTACACTTCTGATTTATCCAAAACCGATGATCACGGATAGTTTACTGTAATTCACATGTTCATTTGGTGAAAAAGTATGATACCTTTATTACCATTATGCTATTCTTTATTAGGTATAGCCTTCAAATTTCTCTTTCAACCGAAAGGCCTACTGTTCTAAAATGCGTAATTTCAAGTGGCTGCAAGACATAGCCATAATTTTAAGTTAATTTTGACGCTTTATTGCCAGAATAATTATGCGAAGCACTTATTAAGGACAATCTAAGATATCTATGTCACTTTACGACCTTAACAGACTTGCTAAGCACTTTTAACAGGAAGCAGATTTTAAATTGACCATGATTTATAAAGCAGTTAAGCTCTTGAAGTTATCATGTCTGTAGTATACATATATGGTTTTAACTAAATCAAATTATTGTTTTGGGATCATTGACAATAAGATTACGTGCTCAGAATAGCGCATTGACACCAGTGATATAGCATCGCCCGACACTGATGCTCTAGCAGTGACTGATATTTATTCAAATTCGGGCGCAAAAAGGTTAATGAAATTTTCATCGTTGGCCGATCTTTTCTTTGACATATATAGTTTCGGGATATATATAATACTACTTATTTTCAATTAATAAGTAGTATTTAAAGAAAGTGAAATATAAATATTTAAATGGAATGAATTTACTGGAAAGATAAAAAGCCAAAGCCGGAACGATATTGGCCCATGAACGGCCTTACCAACGGGTATGTCATTAAATCTTAAATTTATGTCAATCTAGGCACGCGACTTCTTGTTCTCTAGTTTGAATAGTCACTCCGACTAAGAATGTAGCAACATGTATTTCATGCAGAAAGTCACCGCCCAAATTGGCAGTATGCAAGTTTTCGACTTGCACAATCTGCCAATTTATGCAGCCTAAATAGGTGTAGCACATGTTTTTATCTAAGTCGAAAATTAAAATCAAGAATTAATCTAATCAAATTGTGATTAAAAAAAATCCAATTAGTTGATTGCTGACATACGATGATTCCAGTTAATTGATTGCTGTCGTCCAACTATTTCAATTAGTTTTTGGTGAATCCTGAACCTAGGTATAGAATATTTACTAGAAGATAGGCCAGAATCTTCGAGCTCAGCTAGCGGTGGCCCAAAGAATTAATAAAAGGCGACTGCGAAATAATCCTAATATTACTAAATGATCTGATTTGATGGCATCCTTTAAGTATCTAGGAATCCCTAAATTGAAAATGTAATCCAATAACACAGAACCTACGCAGGCCTACATCATTCTTTCAAGTTATGAATTTCTTAGCCAACTAAACCTATATCGCTAGACTCTGAGAAAGTTAAGCTACTAGATTATTAATGTGCTGCAAAAGACTTACATTTTAAACATTAAGCAACCAGAACAAAGTATTTTGTCATCCATGATAATTGTGATCTATTATACTAAATTTACTGAAATTGCATGCAACGATAAATTGCAAGTCAAACGAAAAATATCACTGTCCAGTCAGTTCTTATTTATTATTCAAATTTTTGTGTGAGCCATGATCCTAAAATTTAAAACGTGCGAGATTTTCGTCAAAAAAAGTCAACCTGTCGAATCTTGCAGCGATGGACTTCCAAATTTGCTATGAAATTAAGGAAACACCCTTACACGGATGACTTATGTCAGCGACTTTTCATTTTCAGATGTTTCGAAGAAACAGATGGCTTTATGATGAACTTTTACAATTGGATTCGTCCAGGTGTTTTCCGACGCTAAATGAAGTATGAATAGCCAATTACCAATAGTGAGGGAATTTGCACGCTACGTTGGAATAACGATCGTTTTCTTTAACAAAGCACTCAATTTATACTACACTGTAGATAAATCTAATAGAAAAGCCTGAAGTCCCATTATCAATGAATAGGTAATCACAAAAACATGAAAATATGCATAATTGACCATATAACTTAATTATCAGTATTTAGTTAAGGTCTTTCCAACCAATTTGGCGTCGGAACAAACGCGTCTACAACTTATTTCCACGCAACGTTGCGTGCGGATAACCTCACTGTGGGTAACTGTCTATTTCCATGTAATTTTTTGGTTGGAATTACCACACCGGTCAGATCCCGAAAAATTCTCGATAACCGGCTTTTAAGTTCCATCCTTTTTACTATTTCGGTTGCACGCTATTATTTTATAAAATGGAAATTGCAATCATGTACATGCCAGATGAGTAACGAGTGATAAACCTATAGACTTCGATTAGGCTAAATAAAAGATAGGCCTTAATAGTTGCAGATTCTATGCTAATTTGCATTAGGCGTGGGTACCGCAAGTTACTTATGTGTCCACTTACAATTTTTTATTTACAAAGATGACTACTAATACTGTTGGCCTACTCAATCACACTTGCAACTATTCTGAATGTCATCGTGACAGTTCAAAGCGTGATCACAATCAAATAGTCAAGATTTATGCAGAGCTACAGCTAGTAAGGCCTATATTATCCACTCAAGCAGCTGCTTGAGAGAAGAGCATGAAAACTCAGCAATTATGAATATTCACCTTGTGTGAAAATATGTAAGTATCACCACTGAAGGATCACACAATGACTATTAATATAAAATTGTAGAGCGCGTTTGGACTAGACTGATGAACTAGGAAAAATAAGAATAGGAGAAACACTCATTCTCCTGATGAAAATACTCTTTTGGAAGACAATCATTTTCAGGCGGTTCCTATTAGTCCTCACTGACTAGTTCCATGCAATAAGTGGGAAGTTTAGAACGAAATGGAGAGCACTTATTCATCTAGAACCGGCTATCAACAATTTGCACAGACAAAGCTCACTTGATTAGATGCTATAGCCTACCTCAAGCACAAACCATACTGAGTGCTACTTTGTACACTTGACATACAGGTAACTTACTGATGCTGTCACACATTTATCAAGGAGTAAGTGACAGCAGATAGTGGATAACAATATAGGAATCAATCTCACCGAATTGAAAAAATCTGCTTTCCACTTATGACTTGCATTCATTCACATTCGCCAAGGAGTAAGTGACAGCGGACAATTGATGAAAATAACAGCAATAAATCTCAGTCGAATAATACTTGATTCCAGGTCTGCATGCTTTCTCTCGACAAAACGGTGGTCTGCCTGCCTAAATTCGTATCTCCGAGAACCGAAAATGTTTAAACAAAATTATTTTAAATAACCAGATAGAGTTTTATTCTGGTTTTATCATGTAGGCTTTCCTCGATAGCCCACTCATGAATGAATTAGCATTTAGGCAATGCTTCAGCAGTGTTGAGATGCAACGATGCAAGTATATTCACCTACATCACTAGAACATTATATTTTTGTAGAAGGGTAATTCTATCTTTGGGTATTACTTTGTTGAACTGAGGTTAGAGAGAAAAGCAAGACTATAGAGTAAGTACCTTTTCTGTGAGCAAGACTATTGAGAAGAGGTTCATCAATATTCATGATCAAATTCTACCTCGCCACGGGAATTCAACCTCGGCGGCTAAAGAATTAGAAGATTCCAGGAAACGAACAAGTGTACTTGAGCAGATGCCGCAGAGAAAAGCTGTGTAACAAACTATGCTACAATTTCGAATAATTTTTGATGAATGAGAGCAAAACAGATCTACGAAGTTTTCAATTATTTAGATGTTTTGCGTTGTATCAAAAACATCAATTTTTTGACAAAAATTGCCACTTATATCAATTATATTATTTATCTGCTTTTCTTTTAATGACCAAAATAATTGAATTCGAACTGTCCACAGCTGATTTAATTGTATTACACGAAAGAAATCTATTTTGACAATTTTCACACGACTTTAGAGCTTGGAATTGATCGAGAAAACATTTGCCGTCACTAAAATATAAGTTATGACGGCATAATATCTCGGATTTTGATTACTCAAGCACGACAAAAATCATTTGTAGTTGAAGGCATTGATTTCCACAATGTGGAAGGTTGATGTTCCCATAGATGATTATGCAATTCCAGTTCAAGTCAATGCAACTCCTTGATAAGATTGAGTGTCCTAGCCAAGAAGTGCTTCGGTCAGCGGTTTATATTGCCTAAATTGGCAATGATTCAGAATTGCGGAAAATTTTAGGTTCGGCTACAAATTATGCGAAGAATTAACACCAAACATTCATATGAACCGCATCCTTTTGCAGCTCTACAAAGCGTCTGTCGCAACCACTGTGATGAGACCACAATGTGAGATGCCATTTATCTGTGACATGATGTAAAAGGACTGAAAAACAGCGGAAATTTTGTAATAGTAATTCTTGAATTAATTGCAGCATTTCAATCATTTAGCAACGACAATGGGTACAAGCCACGGCTAATCAAATTACCGCTTGCAGCATATTCCTGAAAATGTACAAATTGTAGAGAGAAATGCATATTTTCTCAAAATTTTCAGTTGGTATTCAAATAATAACAGAAAATTTTATGTGGACGGGAATGCTTCGTGTGTACAGCAATAGCCGGGTGCCCGAACTAAATACATATATCTTCCGGCGACCACCGTTATCCCATTATAATTCCGACCTCTGCCCGACCAATTTTTTTTGTTTTAAAATGGTCTAAAACCACTTCAGTGTCAACCTGCTTTCGAAGGAAGTAGCCCTAGTGAGCACAGAATGCGTCTCAAGTCATTTCATGCTTCACGAAGTTTTCCCGCTACCCAGCTTCGTTACGAATTCGTTACGCGGGTGGGCGATCTAACGGGTATAGGCAAAACGTCAAAAGCGCTGAAAATATGCTGTAGGTGTAGGATAAGTATCATTAGCTACGTACTTCCACCAACCAACTTGCTACGCTACGCTTTGGAACGTTTGGCACCGATTGCTACGTAGGATTGTTAGCCGGGTAGTCTTCAACTGATTGCACGGGACAGCCAATATCGATGTCATCAATATTTGGCTCTCCCTTGCATGGCTTGTTCCCCAGAGCAGTGAGTCGAGAATTTATACCCCACAACTGTCGGTACATTAGCAGCAGTAATTCCGATTGACCATGAGGGGAGTCTATACTGGTGTTTAGACTCCTCTCAACTTTGCACATTCACTTAGCCTTAAATAATGTTCGGGATGTTCTTATCAAAAATTCATGAAAATTAATGTTGTAACATAAAATTGGTAAATAGAAATAGTATTCCAATGCCGAGTGAAGGCCTATGGTCTGGGAGCACGCGACTGCTTCCGACGCTGATATGATCGGAGAATTAGTATATGGATTGGGGCAAAGGCAATATATTCATCCCCATCAAATGCTAGTAGAGATCACTATCATTAAAGGCCTATTT
Source organism: Prostheceraeus crozeri (assembly GCA_907163375.1). Lineage (NCBI taxonomy): Eukaryota > Metazoa > Platyhelminthes > Polycladida > Euryleptidae > Prostheceraeus > Prostheceraeus crozeri. The sequence continues at coordinate 27,747 of CAJQUW010005006.1, forward strand.
AATCAATCTCTGACGTTGATCTGTATGCCTTAACATATCGAGCACTACCAACGTCATGTGATAACTGCAAGAACGGGCTAGAAGAAGGGCCGTCGTTATACACGGCAACCGCACAGAAGTATTCCCCTAAATTTTGCATCACCCACCGGCTTGCTACTTGATTGTATTTATTCATACTTAAAAATGTTGAAATTACTGTGCGCACAGCCGAAATTTTGTTTTACGTAGAATCACCGCCATGTACATGTAGGGTCCACCTCAAGATCACTTATTTAACCTACTCGACAAGTACTTAATAATGACAGCAACTAGAATGATAAAACATCAATTCAAAAATGTTTTATTGATCTTTTGCGGTTGAAACAAAGTTATTCCATTTCATATTTCTCCTTTTCGTCCTTAGATTCCTTTCCGGCCTTCTTTCGCTCTAGAAGACGCTTTCTATCGTTGTCCAGCTTCAACTTGTGAATCACGACCTGAAATGAAATAGAAAATCAAATGATGATTCGTGGCCTCACGTTGAGTGAATAGCGGACGTGGGCACGTGCGCTCCGGAGCCTAAGAAAAAAACCATGGGCTTTTTTTAAATAGGTAGTTTTAACCTGTTTTTCTTAAATAGGTGGGTTATTTGAATGCATTCACAAATTGATAGACATACGATCGAATTTGAGACAGATATTGATAGTATCACCCCGGTCCGGAAAAAAATTTAGTTCGAAAAAAATGCAATTCATTTCCGTTTGCACCATCGTGTAGAGCAGGTCGCGAGGACTTGAAAAAATATAGCATGCGAAATAATCCATCGAGCTAATCAAAAGCTATTGATACTTATTGATTTTTTCTAATTTTTGCGAAATAAAACTGATTTGCTGCACTGAAATCAAAATGCAATCCAATTTTATTCACACTAATTTGTCCAGTACGCTCTGGAGAATACAAAAGTCAAGTTTGCTGAAAAATTGATCGAGCTAATCAAAAGTTAATTACATTAATGATTTTTTTGCATTTTTTGATGTAAGTTGTTTAAAGTTAAATGCAATCCAATTTTATTCATGTTGTCAAGTTTTGAGTATAAGCAGGAAAGAAGTCAGTGTAGGAATGTATTCGACGAGCTGATGTTATTGACAACTATTGAAAATTTCTTTATAACTTTTAGAAAATGTTTGATTTAATGCAGCCATATTGGGAGCAATAGTAATAAGTCGATGATATCTAGCAATACATGCCCGTTTTTTTCAAGTGAGGCGTATTTGCATGAAATATTCTTTAATATATAACCATTTATTATGAATCATTCGATCAAAAATTGCTCCTTGAGTAATGTAGCCTATTTATTCATCTTACAGAAATTTTTGATGTCATGAACCAAATCAAATTTGTCGTATTTACACTGAAACCTTTGAATCGTTAACCAGTGACTATATAGTCAAAGAAAAGTAGAACACTCATCTGCATATCAAAAATGTTTGAGGAAATGTTAAATAAGAAATCAGTTTTTAAAGCGAATTGCAATATCTGAACAATGTTAACGGAAAGATTCAAATATGCTTGCTGTTAAACTGAACCACCGATTTCAATAATGAGTCAAAATATGTAGGATTGTCAATGTTTTTGACAAGTCGCTTAGCCCAGAAATTCTGGAAAACTGCGTGCACACTTTCGGAAGCTTGTTCCGAATAAGGGCCCAAGCCAGAGTTCACTTGCTCACAAAAATCACCTACATGTGCAGTTACTATATGCACTTTTGGAGTAACACTGATGCCGAGGTCACGATAGCTGGTTGTGAACCTAGCCAGATGCTCACGAAAAGTGGGATGTAGCTTCATGCCGAAGCAAGACACAACAACTTGATGAAAATTGCGAAGGGATTCCACGAAGGGTACAATCGGCAGTGGGTACATGCTGGCCAACATATCCACGTTGCGTAAAAGTTTCATACAGTCACCACCAATGAAATCCCCACCGTGGTAGCCAGTTTTATTCAAGTGTAGACTGGTTGGCCAACTGTCCACATCACTCCATACCTGCAAATAAACAGACATGATTATCAAGTTTTCAGTTCTATAATAATTAGACGTACCTGGTGCATTTGTCTGTAAACATGATTGACTACTCCCATTAATAGATGGAGCTCCGGAGGTGGTACTCTCTCCAAGACTTTAGTGTCGTCACTGCAATTAATGAGTGGCTCATGTTGCACACTCTTGAAAAAACGAGGGTCTGATGGTCCGACTCCTCCCTTCTCCATAGCATTTCTGCGAGATTCCAGCTCCCGAATTCTCCTGAAGGTGCGCAATGGAGCTGTGATCCACTGGTCCCTTGGAGAGCTTTCGCAATAACAACATGGGTATGTTGAGCTATGTGCCCCGATCCCAACGATCAAGTTTGCCAACTTGAGATCGGTGCACAAGAAGGTGTGGTTGAATGGGATGTTGATGTCCTCAAATACGGTCGCCACATCAGCATGGGTCTCACTTATGTTAGGAATCATCGCGAGAATTATCAGACCCTTTACACCACCAGCCGCAGCTCCATACTGTGTTTATGCCTCTCCCGTGGAATCACATATCGAAAGACAAATCTTAAAAAAGCCCTGACCCCCATCGACTCCAATTTTTATCAAGCAGTCTGATGGATCTATCTCTCTTGCCGCAAGAATTTTATCAATAACATCATTGCAGTCTTTTGCTATGACAATTGGTCGTTCGATTATTTTGACCATACTAGAGCCGGTTGACTCAAAAAATACTCCATCTATTGCATGGAAATGGTCCTCCATTTGTCTACCCATTTCCGCCAGTTTCTCACGCGAATATGACTCAACAGACTTGCGTCCAAATCTTCTGCGTATTGTCGAAGCGATGGCGCTAACTTGATTTCCTGAAATGAAAAGTGAAAATATGTCTGTTTTGCTTTACTTTGACTTATTACTTTGCTTCTTTATTTTTTTTCATTGAAAATGAATTTATCTGTTACATATGAAATTTGTAACCGAGAGAAACTTACCTGATAGGTTTGCGCCAACTTGAAGTCTGCATAATTCTTCGGAGGACATGACTTCTTCATCTGACCACGGCTCACGGAACAGAGACACCTCAGGATTCTTGCCACTTGTTGTTGCCAAGGGAATTCGGTGCAGTGACCCTTCTTGCCTGCTGCGATCCTTGAGGATTGTACTAAATAACTTTTCCGTTGATTTTGGGGAAAAGCTTGTCAGCGTGTTTTCCAATTTCGATGTGCGGGAACATCTGTGAGCAATTCCTTTGGCTTGAGGCCCGAAGCAAGATGGACACACCATGGTTGGCATGTAATCTTCTTTTGTTGGTGGTTTACCTCTCCTATTTGCTGTTGTAGAGCCACTTTTCCCAACGGGATTGGTCCTCGCAGTAGAGCAGATGATGCAGCTCTTAGTGTCGCAGGAACCTCGCGTCCAGTGCGCAGAACTCGAGTAGTATTTGTTGAGGTCCTGGAGCTCGCATTTCCTATCAGTGCTCCCACGTCTCATCTCATAGAGAGCTTTCTGATGAGTGGAGCAAACAGCACAGGGTAGAAAGGGATCGGAAGGATCATATCGAGGAAGGAGCTTTTCTCTAATGGTTTCTATTAGACCAGGAGAAATTTTAGCTGATCCCTTTTCTCCACAGATCAGGCATACTAAATATCGTGCCTCTTCGTGAGTTGGAGCAGAGACCCTGTGACTCATCGTTTAACTGGAAAAATTATAGTTACTCTAGCAAGAGGTAAGCAAATTATTATTAAAAGTTCAGAGATTTCGCCCTTGATTGTAACATAGACTGCACTTGCAAATTGTTTACAATGAACACTGTTTACAATGTTTATTCGTCCGTGATTACGCAACAATTACGATCATCCGTTATTACATAACAACAAAGAAAGTTTGCTGTCGTCAGTTAAGGACTGCGAGTTTCGCTTGTCGATGAGCGCCGCATACGAGAGTATTGTATTCGATATTGTTGAAGATCACACACACACACACTGATACAGAGATCTGTTTTTAAGATATGCGACTTCATGCTAATCAGGTGGCATCGTAGCACGAGTAAAGTTGATGATAGCAAAAACAATGGAAAATGATAAGGGGATACATTCATCAACTTCACGAACGGTTCACCCATGGGGGAATGGCTGCCAATAAAACAAGTTACTGCATTCTGAATAGTAAACTAGACACTGACTTCTTTCCTGCTTATACTCAAAACTTGACAACATGAATAAAATTGGATTGCATTTAACATTAAACAACTTACATCAAAAAATGCTTAAAAATGCAAAAAAATCAATAAAAAATCATTAATGTAATTAACTTTTGATTAGCTCGATCAATTTTTCAGCAAACTTGACTTTTGTATTCTCCAGAGCGTACTGGACAAATTAGTGTGAATAAAATTGGATTGCATTTTGATTTCAGTGACTTAAATCAATTTTTTTCATAAAATAGCTCAAAATCGATGAAAAAATATCAATAAATGTAAATATCTTTTGATTAGCTCGATCAATTTTTCAGCAAACTTGATTTCCGCATTGTCCTTGGCGTCCTAAACAAGCTAATATAAAAAAATTTGATTGCATTTTTTAACAATGCATCAAATCAGTTTTATTTCGCAAAAATTAGAAAAAATCAATAAGTATCAATAACTTTTGATTAGGTCGATGGATTATTTCGCATGCTATATTTTTTCAAGTCCTCGCGACCTGCTCTACACGATGGTGCAAACGAAAATGAATTGCATTTTTTTCGAACTAAATTTTTTTCCGGACCGGGGTGAGTAGGTTATGTCCGATGTCAAATCGTAAGCTCAACGGTGTATTCTAATTTAAGTATCAAACTAATCAGAACATCATCTCTTCATTACCTGAAATACACGTCTTATTCTTTCTATGCTACGAAGATATTCTTTCGGTATGAGATGGTAAGACATAATTCAGGCTTGACGTCTAGATGGGTTAATAATTATACATCCACATGAAATTGTAAGTAACTTTAACATCAGTCGATTATCTAGTTTAGTATTTATTCCAATGAAAACAAATTTAGTGATACAATACAAGAGTATAATATCACGTGCATGATTTCGTCATACTAAAATCTATGGTCGAAAACTGTTCATAACAAAAGCTGTGGCTATTACGAAAATTGCTAAAAAGGTATGGAAACTCTAGCGATCGTGAAAATTAAATGATACTACAGACTGATTAAAGCACCCAGAAACAGGAATATAGAATAAAGACAAAATTCTGATAATCAGAGTAAAACATCTCTACAACTACTAGCAAAAATCTGAGACCACGCTCATTCACCAGATGGAGTTTCAAAGTTGGGTAGACTGTGTATAAATTAAGAATTGATTGAAGTTATTAAAGTTAAACAGTGGATTACGCAATCAGAAAAGGGAAAGTAGAGGAAAATAAGTACTATTGCCGATAACAGGTGATCTATCATGGATACGAATGTTCCGTAGCCGCTCCTTTAGAACTGTAGTTAGACTAGAAGAAGTGTAATTAAAACAATTAATGAAGCGGTCGTTCATGCTGAAGTTCCAATCTGGTGATATACAACTTGCATTTAAAAATCCTGGCCTTATATAGAAGAAACAGAAACTACTATTTTAAATAATCCAGCCTCCTACTTAAAAAACCCACGGGTTTTTAGAAATGTCAACCTTGAAGAAAACACTACATTCGGTCATTGAATGATAATTTCTTTTTACATCGACTTGATCCTTATGTAATTTGCCACAAAGGGTTTCAGCATGAGCTTCCGTAAATGTAATACAAGACATTTGACACTAACTGAGATATCATACCTTTGACTGCTTATACATATGTTCAAGACTAACTGAATAGGTGAAGATACGGGATGCCTAAAATATTCTGTAATGAAGGGAATTTCATATGGAGTCTTCACTTGATGATTTATGTAATAATAACATGAGTGGTCAACAGGTGTAAAGAGAAGGGATCCAATGATGGCACAGTAGGGTACTGGATCGAGCGTGCGTGGTGTAGACCAGTGTTTCTCAACCTTTTCCTTGTGAACGCCCCCTTTTCATCTCGTAAAACGTCCAGCGCCCCCGGTATAAGGCCTATACATGGCCAAATTTTGGCTCCTCAATTTCTTGAATTTGTACATCATATTACCTGGTGCATAAAATGTCAAGTTTATCATCTTTGAAATATAAGTACAGTAGAATTCGCATATATCGGCTTCGGCTATATCGGCGGTTTCTTTTTGTCCCGGCAGAATTTCCTATCTTTTCCATATAATCGAGTTCGCTTATATCGGCTTCGGCTATATCGGCGCATTTTCGCTGTCCCTGACAGAAAAAAATTCGTTTATAACGGCGGATTTCCTGGAAATCCTCAAGCGATGTGTTTTGCCTAGAAGAGTCACTAGAATGACAGTATATGTGGACGCGGATGGCTGCAGATTCTGTTAGGACTATCCGATTCTGTGAAAATTCATGTGAAAATTTAGATCTTCTACAATTCATCTCGATCATGTTTGGGGGTTTGATCAAAATTGTAGAATCTAGCAGCCGAGGAAAGATAAGTAGGCTTGCCACTGTATCTCATTGATAATTCTCACATAATTAGTCTTTCATTCGACGTGATGATTGCATTGTTAACGCCTTCAACTACGATGCTATTGTCAGACCTGACTTAGTGACTGTTGCGTCATCAAAGGAGCACAAGCTACCGTCGAAAACATTGTTAAGTTCGATGCATGTCCTCTCTCTAGACTGAAAGCGGCTCGCCACCCCATCCATCTCTATGGTTTCGCCTGCACGTGACTCTTAGCAGCGTCTTGATTGACTTAGATTGGCTGGCTTCGTCTGCACGTGACTCTTAGCAGCGTCTTGATTTATGCATACTCTTCTTTGCTTTGTGCTTCATATATCAGGTAAGCATGTAGGCATGAAGAAGCTTCAATCTTCTTGATTCAAAAAGCATACTCAGTTTTTGACAAACATAGTGATATCCGGTTTGCGATACTTACGTTGCAAGCATCAGTTCAGAAAGGCACAATTTTTAGACATCTATTGAATACATAGACACAATTACATGTACATGTACTGTACATGTTGGACAATAAGTCAATATGTACATATATTTAAGTATAGCAACGCAATAATTCATGAGTCAATACACGTATATACATTGTATGATGCATGGCATGATCTCAGAGCTCGTGTAGATTTCACAAAACTTCAAAATTCAGGGAGTTCGCATATATCGGCGATTTTCGTCTGTCCCTTGAGGCGCCGATATATGCGAATTCTACTGTATTACATTTTTTACTCTTTGAATCAATGATTTTACTTTTCATCTAAAAGTTATTTTCATTAAGGCTTACGGTAACTTGTAGAATGAAAGCAATACTTCAATAGGTAAATTCAATGATGCTTCATTGACTATATAAAGTTTGCATAAAAAATAAGTATAGTAGGGCTGTCAGTGCGATCCCTGAGGTTGGTGACGTTTTGCAAGATCAAGCTCAATTTTTACAAATGTAGGCGCAAGTCACCTCGTTGCATAACATCCATGCGATTGCAGCCTTTACTTTGTAGTCTTGAAAGGTCCTGTCTCGACCAGCACGAAGTTGGAAATGACAGTACGAACCGCTTTGTCTCTTCGCAAAAAAGTGAAGCTTTACACAGTCATCAATTCAGAAGAAAGGCTCACCAGTTTTGGAAAAATTTGATTTTCAAAGCTGCGTCAAGTTGGAGTTCTATCACTAATTATAAAATGATCGAGACAACTTCCTTTTTGAGAGCCATCTCACTTCAGTGTGCAACACAATTGCTGAAAGTCTTCTTTTTATTTTATCACTACAAAGTTGACGAAAAAGACGTTCACTCAGTGTGCCTCAATCGCTCAATCTCTTTGGGGGGCTTGGTTGAAACGTCCACGAGTCCATAAGGTCCAGGTTTCGACCCCCTCTTGGACTACCTACTTGGTGGCGCTTGTAGGTCGTGCCCTCCGGATACTACCATCTTCATTTCCGCTAGTAGTAACTGATTCAACCGCAGCCGAGTGCTGGGCGGCTGTAAATAACCTGGTTAACCCCAGCATCTGGGGAGGGTAGTGGAACCCTGATGGAGTAAATGCCATCAAAGCTTTAGGCACCCACACTTTCCTACCGTCTCAGTGGGTTAGAACTCTTAAGTTCATGAGACTATGGGCCCCACCCAGACAGAAAGGGTTGACGGCAGGAAGGGCATCCGGTCATAAAATCTCGCTACAATTATATGTATGAAATGTCGATTCAATGTTTACGAAATAGGAGAGGGCTACCTCCGGACTCTCGTCATACGAACAGGAGGGCGCATCGGCAGCCCCGGACCGATGCGACAGGTGCGAACAGGGGTTCATCTCGGAGTCCTCTGGCCGAGATGCGACATGCGATCGGAGGTATTCAACCAAATAATGTCAGCAAAGTAACTACGGTGAAAATGTGCTCCCTAAATGTCGGGTCGATGCATAAACGGTCAAGTGAAGTCGTCGAAGTCTTGGAGAGAAGACGCATTGATATCTGTTGCGTACAAGAAACACGATGGAGAGGTGGCTCGGCTAGGATGATCACGGGTAGAAGAAATCACTATAAGTTCTACTGGAGCGGTTCTGACGATGGATATGGTGGGGTTGGCATTCTTGTCAATGAGAAGTATGTTGACCAAGTTATATCTGCAAATCGATTAGACAATCGCCAAATGAATTTGCGCATCCTCATTGGGAAAGTCGTGTTGAATATTCGTTCAGTGTACGCCCTCAAACTGGCAGACCCCTAGAAGAAAAGGAGGAATTCTACGCAAAGCTTTTAAATGAAGTGTCAATCGTACCTGATGATGAGATTCTAATAATAGCTGGTGACTTTAATGGTCACGTTGGTCAATCTCAGGATGGTTTTGAGAATAATCATGGTGGGAAAGGTTACGGAACACGAAACCAGGATGGAGTCAGATTACTGGATATGTGCATTGCGGCGAATCTTGCAATAGCTAACACCTTCTACACAAAGTCTGATAGTAAACTGGTAACATACAAATCTGGTCTGCATGATTCTCAAATTGATTTCTTCCTTCTTAGGCGCAATGATCTCCGCCTCGTTCAGAATATACAAGTCATCAATAACGAAGAGTGTGTATCACAGCACAAGCTACTAACATGCACCCTAGCCATAAGGAGTGACAGGATACGACCCCGCAGGTTCCCCCCAAAGCAAAAGATTTGGAAATTACGGAGCCCCACGATGCAGAGTGCATTTAAGCAGACTTTTGCCGACACCCTTGCCAGTACATCTGAGGACCGAGGAATCAATGAAGACTGGGAGAACTTGAAGGGTGCCCTTCTAACTGCTACAGATTCCGTTTGTGGTTGGACAAAAGGAGGTGTGCGAAAACCTCGTGAAACATGGTGGTGGAACGATGATGTTGCGGCCGCCATAAAGCAGAAGCGCCAGGGATGGAAGAAATGGAAGAAGAGTGGTAGCATGTCGGACAAAGAGCATTACTTAGAAACAAAGAGAAAAGCAAAGTCGGCAGTGTACCACGCTAAGAAAGCGGCAGAAGCAGCGAAAATCGCTGAGCTTGAGAGGAAGGATGGCAAGAATTACATCTTTAAGCTGGCAAAGAAGCTGAAGTGTGAGTCACGTGATGTCACTCGTGAATGCTATGTGAGAAATGAAGAGGGAAGACTTAAATGCAGTGAGTTTGAAAGCCTTGAGACCTGGAAGAGACATTATCAGCGTCTTCTGAACATAGAGTTTCAATGGGATTCGCGGACGCTCGAAGTACCTCAACCAGTGCAAGGTCCACCTCCATTAATCACTGAAGAAATGGTAGACTCAGCCATTCGAGAAATGAAGAAAAGCAAAGCAGCAGGTCCATCAGGCGTTGTCGTGGAAATGTTGCAAGCTGCTGGTCATGAAGCTGTTCGTGCAGTCACAAATCTTATAAATTCAATCGTGAGAGAATGCCAAGTACCACAAGAATGGAATCTGTCCTGCATAGTGAACTGCTTCAAAGGTAAAGGAGATTCACTCGATTGCGGAAATTATCGAGGTCTGAAGATGCTCGACCAAGTTCTTAAAGTAGCTGAGCGTGTTCTTGAAAGGTTCATCAGAGAACAAATTGCGATTGATTCCATGCAATTCGGTTTTATGCCAGGCAAAAGTACAACAGATGCAATTTTTCTTGTCCGTCAACTGCACGAAAGATTCAACATCAAAAAGAAAGACCTTTTCTTTGCATTCATTGACTTAGAAAAAGCGTTTGACCGTGTACCCCGTGAAGTCATATGGTGGGCTATGAGAAAATTGAAGATTGAGGAATGGATTATTCAAGTAGTTAAAGGGATGTATAAGGAAACAAGGTCGAAAGTTAACATCGGATCAAGGTACAGTGAAACGTTCAACGTCGAGGTTGGTCTCCATCAAGGGTCTGTGCTAAGCCCCGTTCTATTCGTTATAGTTATGGAGGCTATCTCTGCGGATTTCCGTCATGGTTGTCCCTGGGAGCTGCTTAATGCAGATGACCTTGTGATCATGGCTGACTCGCCCGAAGCATTAAAGCTTCGTTTCCAGTGTTGGAAGTCAAATTTGGAAGCGAAAGGTCTGAAGGTTAACATCGACAAGTCAAAAACGATGATCAGCAATCCCAACCACGTGGAGCATCAAGTGGACAAGGCCAAGTATCCATGTGGAGTTTGCATGAAAGGAGTTGGGAGAAACTCGATCCTATGCACGTACTGTGACCATTGGATTCACCACCGGTGCACAGATCTCCCCTCCCTTCGAAATGCTCAAAATTTCAAATGTAAAAGATGCGAAGGTAATGTGACTCCATTACCAGACCTGCCACATACCATCAACATTGGCGAAGACATTGGAAGCTGTGACATCATTCTGCTACCTTGGCGACATGATAGATCAAACAGGAGGATGTTTTGGTGCGACAACCACGAGAGTCAAGTCGGCTTGGAAAACATTCCGTGAGTTGCTTCCAGTGCTCACCAATCGTGGCATCTCCCTCCGGCGAAGAGGATATGTTTACCAAGCCTGTGTCCGAAGTGTGCTGCTTTACGCCTCAGAAACGTGGGCTGTAAAGACTGATGATGTGAGCCGACTGGAAAGAAATGAAAATGCGATGATCCGATGGATCTGCTCCACGAAGTTAAGTGAGCGGAAATCGATGGCTGAGCTAAGGCATGCCCTAGGCATCACAAACCTTAAAAGCGTTCTGAGGTCAAGTCGCCTTCGATGGTTCGGGCACTTGGAGCGTATGCCTAACTGGCTATGGCCAAAGAAAATTATGACCTTTGAAGTGCCTGGTCCGAACATCCGAGGAGGCCAAAGGAAAAGATGGATTCACAATGTGGACAAGGACCTCCGCGACCTGCGGCTCGATCGTCGAACTGCACAGGATCGAGGTGCATGGAGGAGCGCTATCCGTCCTCAACATTGGAGTCGGCATGGAATACCGTCCAACCCTCAAAACTGGTGGAACCAAGGACGTAAAACCGGTCAGTAAGTAAGTAAGTAAGCTCGTGTTTTCAATCGATAAGCAGTAGTGACTCACATTGCGAAGTAATGTGCAATGCAGTCACGTGACTTTACAAAGCAACCAAGCTGGACTTCCACTAAATTGCTATTGGCGGACATCTCATTGTCACATCTATGTTGTCTGTTTTGATATAGTGGTTTTGACGAAGTGATAGAGATTCATGGTTTCTTCGCTTAATGAGCGCTGTGAATAAATATATGCACAGAGCGCTTGCTTTGAAGATGTACAGTGTGCATACCGCATGGACAGCTCAAGATATGCTCAAGCAAATCGCCCCCTTCGTATCCAACGCCCCCTTGGAAGGGGCGAACGCCCGCCCACCAGGGGGGCGCTAGCGCCCACCTTGAGAATCGCTGGTGTAGACCACAGGGGCTCTGTTAGAGAGAAGACAGACTAGAAAAAGAAATACGAGTTCTTTTGCTGTCCGGCAATTCGAGACAGCAGGAAGCCTTAGGCCAAGAGGAGACATGACGGGAGGGAGGAGATGTATGGGAGTAAATGCGAAGGAGAGAGAGAGAGAGAGAGAGAAAGCGACATTGAAAGGTTACGCTTTGTGCTTCCTGCTTCTATGGCATCTGTCGAGATTCTTTTAACTTATCCGTCCTCTTCTGCTATTTGTGGTTAATCAAACAAACAAAATGATCAACAGATCATGCTTGCAGATTGCATGATGCCTGGCTGGAGATCATGGATTATTCAAGATATTCGAAATCATAGCGTCTCCTCAGTTAGTTTCACTAAGAGTAACGCAAACTACTAAGAGTTCACGCATAAGTAATTTATAAATTCATTCCTGAATATAGTCCGGAGCGCGGAGATCTAAGCGCTACCCTAAATTTTCTGAAATCGGAGCGCGGAACGCATTTAGGTCAGCCAAACCGGAGCGCGCACAACTCTGGTGAATAGTAATACAAAAGCAATGCAAACATACGTAGCCGTTCTATTTATGCTTCAATCAGTGATGTTAGCAGACCTGCTGCTTCCACAAGGCCACGAACCAGACTTCAACTCGATCGAGGTCATGTTATAAAATTTGTTTTTGAAACTAAGATAAGGTGTTAATTAGGTTCTTCAAGTGCTTGTGCTTTAACTGGTGAGATGATAATCCAAAGATGCATTTGCCTCTCGAAAGGTTTCCTTAGAACTAAAACCAAAGTATTTGTGCTGAAGTTGATTTTCAACTTTTAATAAGGCTTCATTTGATGAATAATCAGGGTTAGCAAAATCCTGATTTAGGTTTTTGAATCTAAAACTACATTACCCAGTGCAATTTTTACTAACACCATCAGTAAAACCAATAAAAGTCCATGGCTGCATTTGACAATAACAGGTTGTAAGAATTGTCAGAAAAGTTCTGTGCATTGAGTTCGTTTGAAACATTAACAATGCTTCGACGGAGCTAGATAAAAATTGCACTTTAGTTCTCCATTACTGTTATTTCTTCAAGATGAGAAGGCTGTATTCGTCCTGATGTTGCTGACAAGTTAGCTTCTAACTAGAGAGGAGTGAGAGAGAAAACTCACTCCTCGACAACTGTCAGCGATGGTGAGTGCCCCACCAAATCCTGACGGACTCGCGGAGAGAACAAGATCTACCAATGTGCATGCAGAATATCCGCGCTAACCTTCGCGCTGCAAATCTGCGACGTGGATGAATTGTATTCCTTGAAAGGTTTGTTGCAACGAGACACGGATTCCTGGGAGCATAAATTGTAGCGCACAAGTGCCTCATGATCCAGACTAGACTCTCGAATGCCAAAGGGGTACCCAGCTATTGCGGTCATGAAGGTCGAATGCAGAGCATGTCTTCAAATGGAGTATGACATCTATGAAGAAGTCAGGCGTTCACGACGGCATCGATGGCTTCGTCAGCAGTTAGGAGAAGTGTGTAGTTTTGAGTTGAATTGGAAAGAGCCAATTTTAAAAGATCTTGATTTCATTTTTGTTATTTATTACGATCAATTTCTGTTAACATCTGCTAACTATCTTCAGGTGTATAAGGAAGGAAATTAACAAGTTCAGTACAAAATTCACACCGACGTATATGTACAAAAGTCTATGTCATAATTACATATAGATTGAATATAAAAGGAAGGATGAGCTATGAAACAGGTAGTATTGGGACTACCTCTTTCATAGCCCATCCCTCCTTTTATATTCAATCTATATGTCATTACGACATATATTTTTGTACATATCCGTCGGTGTGAATTTTATGCTGACCCTGTTAATTTCCTTCCCTTTATACCTGAAGATAGTTAACGGATGCTAACAGAAATTAATTGTAATAAATAACGAAAATAAAAACAAGATCCGTTAATGTTGGCTCTTTCCAATTCAACTCGAAACATGACAAATAGCCAAAACAATTTATTTAGAAGTGACTAGAGTTCGAGAAAGCTATACTGAACATTGAAAACTTCAGCAAAGCACCCAAGAAGTATAAGTGTTATGGCTGCGACCCCTGTGCAAGTATCTTTGATATTTAATATTGGAGGATTTTCAAGACGAATTTTTATTAAAGATTGAAGAAATTTGATCGGAATATTGGGCCTAATGAAAGTCATATTAATGATAGTTGAAATCAAAAAATCATACTCATTTCACTTTATGACAAAAATTGCAAAATGACATTGCCGGGCTATTTAAGGGTTAATTGAATATTTAGATAAAATTTTAGGGCGATTCCCGGGCTCGGTCGCCACTATGTTACTGCATCATACACATAAGACATTTCATCTACCTTTGATGGATGAATTCCAACATTGACGGTGGCACCATTAGCCTTCTCGCGTTGAATTCTTTCGATGTGAACAACAAATTTTTTCCTGTAAACTTGTATCACTTTGCCAATCTGAGTAGACTTATGATGCCCACGAACCACTTGAACTTCGTCGTCTTTACGAACAGGCATGCTGCGCACATTGTACTTCTGGCGCAGCTCCTTCGATAAAGGAGAACTCATTAATTTCCTTCGTACATGTGACGGAGCGTTGAAATGACGCTGACGATTTTTTCGCCGCGACACGGTGACCAATTTGTTGAATTTCATCTGCAAAGATAGTAGTGTTACAGACAGTCAAAACCAGAAAAAATGGAAGTAGGATAGTGCAAGGTTAATCGGGTAACACGCATGCTTTGTTTCTTAATTTTGTACCAGTGCAACAAAATTGACTGGTCTATTTGAATGAGTGAACCTCTAATTTGATTCTGAAAGCTCTTACTGTAGCAATAATTAAGTTAACTTATTCAGTTACAATGATGGAAAATAATTTGAATGCATAGGGTAAACTAGGATGACATGGCAGAAGGATTCTCCTGAAGACACTTTCATACTAGACAGTGGGAGTGTAAAAAAACATGTTTTTGTCGCATGTTTTTTTATAGAAAAAAGCACGCTTTTCAATTAAAAGGATATATTGTTACTAATTATTCAAAATAATTAATACCGGCGCCTGTTCAACTTCAAATGTTCAATTAGAAATAAGATTTCAATGAATAAACGAAGAATTTGAGCCTGTTTTGGCCATGATCATGATGGTTCAATGATCTGTACTATCAATCTTAAATGCTATTATACACGTATATGTATTTATGAGCGAGATGTGGTTACTGAGCATCATGAGTTATAAGCAGGGCTGCAGAAGCGATTGATTTTTTTCGCTTCCGCTTCCAATTATTGGACAACGGACATGGGCTGCACACCTCCCTATTTCGAGCCCCTTTTTCTTCATTTTCTACTTTTTTACGACTTATAGGTTCTGACGCTGACACTTCGCAGTCTCCACGAACTTTCTGTCATAAACCCTAGTTGACTTGCCAAAAAATTTAATATTTTTCAAATTTACTGAAAATTTGACCTTTCGGAAATTAAGAAATAAAAGCGCCATATTTTCCCAACACGTGTGCAGTAAATCAATATTTAACGACCAAGAGAGTGTTTGAGAGTGCTACAATGAAGTTGTCTCAAGACACCAATCAACATTGTGTAAAGTTGTCACTGATAAGATGATACTGAGGTTTTCTGATTTCGAATGTCAGTTATTTGGATGCTTTATTTTTTGAATCTCATTTTCTCGGAATTCTTAATCCACGACAGCGGTCTCTGATCTACGGCATCTCATCGTCCCACTTCGTCTCAACGTCTCAGGTACACGTCACGGTGGAAACGAAAATGCCCCCTAAGCCAGAAGGTACGTCTAATCATTATTTTTTTAAATTCCTACTTAGGCTATGCCTACATTGTATACGGTACTTGTAATTTGTAATTAATCAGTGTAGAGTAAGATTACTTTCATCGCTCACGCTCACTCACATTTTTGTCGACACCCGTGAGCATCGCATCGCCAGTTGTCTTACGTTATATGTGGCTGCCAAACGGAGCTTCATCTCATGAACAAACACCGTAACTAAACAGCTGAAAAATGCAGACTTTTTGTATTTTACATTTAATTAAGTTAATGGATAGTCTATACTCTATTATACTCTATACTGTAGAGCAATGGTTGGCAACCAGGTTAAGGGAGTGGGCCGCTTAAAGTGGCCCGCAACGATACTGGAGGGCCACTTTCCTTAAGTGAGGCGGGCCACTAGGTTTGTATGCAGGCCTTAAGGGCAGCCTAGTTGTTAAAGCTTTTAAACGTATTATTATTAAGACTTACCCTATTATTTACCATTTGTCGTTTAGCGCCCTGCAATTGATTAAATAATGTAGACTATATTAGGTAGCTATAGTATGTTTTATATGAACTAAAGCTTGAACTCAGCTTTTCTAGATGTAGGCCATCAGTCCGTAGGCTTAAACATCGTACTGGTTAGGTCGTTTGAGCGTTACTCAACATGATTGAGTAAAGTTAAGTTAAGTATCTTAAATCATTATACTTAAAAAATATCTAACTGAGTAACTCCAGGCATTGTTTCGCTACTCTGCGTAGAATTGAACTAGTTGAGTTTCAGCTTATTATACGTAGTACTCAGAATTTTGGAGAGTGCATTTCTGCATCTTTGCACTTGGCTCACCACTCTACATAACCCAGGATATGCCATTACAGAAATAAGTAACTAACTGAGCATGTATATTTCTTTTTTCGTTAATTTTATCTGTGCTGCGCTGTTAACTATACATGTACTATATTTGTTCATCCCTTTCAGATAAGAAGATAGCTAGATATGAGCACTTTGTATTGAATGATGATCGTACCAAATACTAATGTATCGTGCCCATCGAGAAGAATAGCAAGACGGAATCATGTGGCGTCCTATTAAGTGCATGGACGGGAGAAGGGCCTCAGGCACCGTCACGCGGGGCCACCTTGATGAGGCATCTACAGCGATGTCATACGAAGACTGCGGCAAAAGGTAGTCGCACAGGAGAAAGAGAATACTCAACAACCTGTCAATAAGAAGATAAAGACAACACAGCAATCAATCAAGTCCTTCTTCACTCCAGTCGCATGCACAATAACAGTCAAGATGACAAAGAAGGAGTTTGAAGATGGCATTATTGACATGGTCGTCCGTGGTGGGGCATCCTTGTCTTTTTTTTCGTCTCCTGGATTTCGGAAAACCAGTGGCCAATTAGCTGCATCCCTGAATGTCTCTCTGGATCGGCACTCGGTACGAGAACTTGTCATACGTGAAGCAAACACCCGAAAAGAAAACCTTAAACAAGATCTCAAAGATAAGTGTGTTTTCTTGAAGACTGACGCATGCACAAGACACAGGAAGAATTATCTTGGAGTCAACGTACAATTTTGCAATGATGGACAGATGAGCCATTCTCCAGACAACTAATCATAGGCCTACCTATTAGTGTGACACAGTAGAGTTGTACAATGTACATGCAGAGATAAGTAATAAACTTAGCACTTAATTTGTTTTGACTAACTAATTGCAAAAGGGTTGCATTCCGATGCTACTTTGTATAATCTTAAACTTGTAATTAATAAATCTATATAATTGATGTCCTTAATAGTACATCATACAAATTATGTGCATCAAAATATTACATAAGCCCATTTACCTTTCTTTATCTTTACACGTTGGTGTCTACTTCCCTACAGGCCGCAATGAAGACACTCGGAGTTCGGGACACCAATCAGAGACATGGTTCTGAATTATCACTGCAATTCTTACGGAATGTCTAGCTGAGTTCAACATCGACAAGGAAAATGTTCTCTGCTGTGTGGTAGACAATGCCTCCAATATGACGAAGACAGTACAGCGGCTCAATGAAAAAGACCAAGAAGATCTTGAAGGAGAAATCGGTAAGCATTTAACAAAATAATTCGTTACCTGGTACTTGAAAATTGATTTTATAGCTGCAACTGAAGTGGAGATCCCCAATATGAAGTATTGTTCCTGTCGTCTAAGTTTTATGTTCATGTAGCTTATTCATTGTTTTTAAGATTGTCCTTATTAAAATCATACATGTACAGTGTACACCATACAATTCAAAACCTTAATATCCATAATCGCAACCAATTAAAGCCCAGGAATCTTATATGTTTCACTAAGACTCTCTGTCCCGGTTTGAGTCATGGGCTATACAGTTGTCGCATGGTTTAGATCATGCCTAAAAATTAGGCTCATCTAGACAAGCTTGCAAACTTGCCTTATCAATGATCTAATCCCGCATTTACCACGAATTTTTCATTTTTCGCAGATATGGAGGAGGAGGAGGAGGAGGAGGAGGAGGAGGAGGAGGAGGAGGAGGAGGAGGAGGAGGAGGAGGAGGAGGAGGAGGAGGAGGAGGAGGAGGAGGAGGAGGAGGAGGAGGAGGAGGAGGAGAGGAGGAGAGAGAGCAAGGAGAGGGCGGCTCCCCTTGCTGTGCCACTCGCACAAGTGATGTGAATGTGTACCCGAAGTAAATTGAGAAAAACTCGTAGCTGGAGGACACGTGTTTCAGTGTATTTTTCGTCAGCTCCAAATACAAAATTCTGTAACTTGACAGCAAACAACTGTAGGTGAGAAAAAGCTTATATACTGAAATGATAAGAGACCAGACCATTCGTTTTGAATTATATTCGTTGTCACTTGCAGAATCTATGCATTGGAAAATTGCCTGATTGATGTTAAGTGGAATGTACTGGTTTCTAGACAATTTATCAGGGAATCAGAAGCCAATTCTAGTTTAGTAGTGATTTTAGATTTCTATGTTTGGTATAGATGACCCTTGTCTTAGTAAGATTTGAACTTTTATTGCGAACCATATTTCCGATTCGTTCAGCACAATTACTGAACGGAATGATCAATTTGGTTGTATTGGAGTCAGCTATTGTAGAATTGTTCATGCCATGTGGTTGATAGCATTTTAATTTTCTTATCCAGTATGATTCCCTTTCAAGTCGTTTAGGTCTATTAATGCAATGTTCGATCACATGGAAAGAAAAATGTTCTAATTTGCAATCAATGGAATTAAAGTGCTTTGCTACAATAGATCTGCTTACGTCTTTGCTACGTATAGCGCATAGGTGTTCCTTTATTCTATCTACAACAGAGCGTGAACTTTCACCGATGTATTGTTTTAGACATAATTTGCATTGAATAAGATAAATGATTCCTATGGTATCGCATGTAGTTCTATGAACAATAGGGTAGGATATATTGTTATGAATATTATTAAAAGTGATTTTATTATTGGAACATGAACAAGAGCAATTGTTGTTTTGACATGGGAAAAAGCCAGTCTCCCAATATTGCCTTTGCTCAGTTGTATTAAATATTTTTGTCTCGGTGTTGCGCACGAGTGTTCTGGTTACACCTAAATTATACCAAACCTTTGTCATTTTAGACTTGGCTTCGCGATAATTGGCTTTAGATGAACTATGAGTTGCTGCTCTATATAATTGGCTATAAATTATGCCTTTATGCACATGTTTAGGATGATAGGACTTTTCGGGTAAGATAAAATGTGAATGAGAAGGTTTAAACCAGAGCTTATATTCTAAATTGCTATTCTCAATGTAAATTTCTAAATCTAGGAATTTGACGTTATGATTTATTTTGGTTTCTAGCTTAATGTTGGGATGATGTCTATTCAGGTGAGACACAAACCTATCAAAATCATTTAAACTGTGGTTCCAAATCCCAAAAATATCATCTTGATATCTTAACCAAACTTTTGGCTTTAAAGGAAAAGACAATAAAGCTGTCTGTTCCCAACGGTTCATGAATATATTGCAGAAAGAGCCAGCGAAGGCTTTTCCCATGGCAACACCGGACGTTTGGAGCCAGAAATTATTATCAAATTGAAAGTCATTGTTGTTTAGTATCATATTCATCTGTGTCAGAAGAGTAAGGTCTGGTCTCTTTTCATCAGGATTTTCAAGAAATAAATTAGAAATGAGATTAATAGTTTCTTGAACAGGCACCATAGTGTACAAAGACTCGACATCAAGTGTAAATAAAAAAGCGTTATCAGGAAGCTCAATAGTTCTAAGTATGGCTATCATATGTAAAGTATCATGTAAATAACTCTCGGATTTTTGAGCAATAGGCTTCAAGAAATAATCAATCATGTCAGAGTAATTTCTAGACTCGGAATTAACATCAGATATAATAGGTCTGCCCGGAGGCATATCACTTTTGATCCAGGTTGACTTATGAATTTTTGGCAAAATGTTGAAAGATCGATGACTGTAATCTTTTGAGGGGTACAGATAGCTGTACTCTTTGTTAGTTATGAGACGAGTTGACTTCAGTTTGTCAAGCGATTGAATAATTCGAAGCCTATTATTTTTAGAGACCGAATCGTCAATCTGTGAGTAAGTGCCCTGTTGACTCAATTGTCTGTTAATCTCATTCCTATAGGAATTGGTAGACATTATCACCCATCTTTGCCCCTTGTCGGCAGGTCGAATAGTGATCTCTTCGTCTTGTAATCGCCTTATTTCCTTTCTTTCATATTGGTTTAGATTATCATCAGGAAAGCAATTAGGACAGCTTTTCAAAATTGAGAAGGTAGAGGCTAAAATTTCTTTGGACAATTGCTTTGTATTGTCCGGGACAACATTAGGATGTGGCCAGTAATTTGATAATGAAAACCCGAATCTATTTCTGGTGCTGTCATATGAACGAGGCCATTTAAATGCATTTTGCCATTGGAATTTCCGAATGTATTCCAAAATTTGCTTAACTATTTCTTTATGAGGGCAATGTTTTGGAACAGGCACAAATGTTGTGCTGTTACTGAGTAATGAAAATGTATGATGATTAGGCTCAAAGTTTTTGGCTAATATCACTATGTTAGAAAGTTCGTTTTCAGATAGTCTTTTTCCTATGGAAAAAGGAGGAGGAGGAGGAGGAGGAGGAGGAGGAGGAGGAGGAGGAGGAGGAGGAGGAGGAGGAGGAGGAGGAGGAGGAGGAGGAGGAGGAGGAGGAGGAGGAGAGGAGGAGGAGGAGGAGGAGGAGGAGGAGGAGGAGGAGGAGGAGGAGGAGGAGGAGGAGGAGGAGGAGGAGGAGGAGGAGGAGGAGGAGGAGGAGGAGGAGGAGGAGGAGGAGGAGGAGGAGGAGGAGGAGGAGGAGGAGGAGGAGGAGGAGGAGGAGGAGGAGGAGGAGGAGGAGGAGGAGGAGGAGGAGGAGGAGGGTACAGAAGAGGCTGCCTTGGAATCTTTCCAGATCCATCACATGCGATGCGCCATTCACACCCTTCAATTGGCAATTCGAGATGGACTGAAGGGTCAATGCGCTCGTCGTCTCATCGCGAAGCTCCGAGGTATCGCGGTTGCACTTCGCGTGCCTCATCTCGACGAAATTGTGCGACGAAACTCTGAGAACAAGAAGGGACCAATCCTTGACCAGAACACTCGCTGGGGTAGCACGTACCTTATGGTGCTGCGTCTAACCGAATTGAAGACTGTTATACGGAATATTGGTGCGGAGGCTGTTTATCTCACTGAGGCCCAATGGGAAGATGTCGAACGCCTTGTCAAACTCCTCGCAGAACCCTATCATGTCACACTTCGACTTCAATCTGCGTCTTTGACTCCTGGCGCGTTCTTGAAGGAATGGAAAGGACCCATCTATTGTCTTGAACGCCAAGGTGGCATGATCGCCGAGGAAATTGTGGCCTCCATGAAGCGCCGCGAGGAAGCGCTTTTTGACAATAACATTTTCCTGGCTGGCGTCCTAGTGGATGCCCGGTACCGACTCTTGCTTACTGAGATGCAGCTGCAGCGGGGCCGAGAGGGACTTCAAGAGGTTCACAGTCGAATAAAGTCGGCACGATCCTCCGTGTCTCATGTGACTCAGGCCTGCTGATGTTGTGGTGAATTTGACCAACTCGGATGAGGAGGAAAGTGACCCTTTTGCTCGAGAACTTGATCGCCTCGAAAAGGCAGGGAAGTCGAAGAAAGCCAACTCCAGAATTGATGAATTGATCACTGAAATGGAGTCCATTGGGCGGCTCAAAGGCAAGGATGTGTGGGAGATCATCCATATGTACCCGGTGGACATCCGTGAAGCTGCCGGAGTTGCGTCTTGCCTCCCGCCAACACAAGTATCTGTAGAGCGCCTATTTTCATCTCTACATTTCGTTGTATCCGATCTGAGAAGTTCAATGGCGGAGGATTTGGTGAACGCTTCCCTCTTCCTTCACACGAATTGGGAATGAATTGAGTGGATTGCTGAATCAGTTGTTTTGAGTGGTACGGTATCACCTTATCACATGTAATCATAATAAGCATCTTCATTTTTGTCATCATTCACTGTTCATTCAATTAGTCATCATATCCATTGTTTCACCACGTTTCATAAGCATTGTTCATTATTCATCGCATTACTTTCAATTTCAGAGTCATTTTGTTGTCATTATTTTTAGAAAAGCAGTTTGTTTAGAAAATGATGTTTTTTCGTGATCATAGGTCTCCTGAAAGGAGTGCATGACCTGTAGTGTTTCGAGGATTATTATTATTATTATGAGAAATAACCTTTATTTCCATCAATACACAACGAAAAAAAGAAAGTCAGGGACAAAACAAAGCAAAAGTAAAGACAAGTCGGGCAATTCAGTCAATTTTATTATTATTATCCGGTGTCGGTGTCGTGCTTTTCAAAATCCGGTGTCGTGCTCGAACCCGGTGTCGGTCAAAAAAAGCACGACACCCCAGCCCTGATACGGATTCACTTTTCCATCTGAAGACGAAAAGAACACCTACGAATGACGCATCATATATAAGCTCTTGATATCAGCCTTCGTCGTCATGATCATCACCGGTATGCTGTCCGTATATACTGTCTTAAGCTTCTTTCATATGTTCTTCAGTTCACTGACTTCTTGGATCCTGGGCATTTCTCTCAGTAAGGAGCTCCTATTCCTTTAACAAAAGCGTCTGAAGATTTCGACTAGTCTTTTCCTCCATCGAGATTTCAGCTTGCAATCTTTCTTCGGCTATATTCTTATTTATTATTTCTTCAACTGTATCCTTTCCCTTACATTTAACTTCACACATTGCGCCATGAGTTATCAATTATGGGGTGACAGAAATTTGATGAGACTTTATATCCTTTGACAATGAAAAGTCTTTCGCGAAAAAGACTTTGTTCAGAGATTAGTTGGACAATCTATTCCGGTTTTTCACATGAACAAGTGATTGAAAAGAGAATTTATTCAATGAGTTTATTGCGCAGAAGGGTACAAAAAATTGTGTAGGAAGGGTGTGAAATCATTTCTATTGCGCGATTGCGCAGGCACCGCAAAAAAAATGCACAGCTGCGCAAAATTGCGCATGTCTG
The DNA here is from genome assembly GCA_907163375.1 of Prostheceraeus crozeri. Classification (NCBI taxonomy): domain Eukaryota; kingdom Metazoa; phylum Platyhelminthes; order Polycladida; family Euryleptidae; genus Prostheceraeus; species Prostheceraeus crozeri. Next base: position 51,061 of record CAJQUW010005006.1, read on the forward strand.
GCAACACTGCTCCACACCCTATGCCCGCTCACCTCACCTGACCGACTGTAAAAATGCTCAGTATATGGATTCTATTGATCATTTAGGATGTTTTGAGGAATGGTTAAGCAATTGCAGCAACACAAAGTGGTCGCAATATCGACACTTTGCTGCTTTCATTTATTAAGAAGTAAAAGCGTTTTTACAATACATATACAAAGTCACCCGTCTCCTCTACATACTTAAAGATTTGAAATTCTGGTAACAAGTTGCAATAATTTGAATCATCATGTAACTGTGCAGGGCTAGAAATTAGGTACTGAAAAAAATCCGGAAAATTTATGGCGAGCGGCCTGCGGAGCGAGCCTAAAAAATCCGAGCTTGCGAGGATTTTTTTGGGATTTTAAACCTTAGAATGCATTTCCTGGCATCTCAGACATAACTTGAGGGAGCAAATCTCCGGTTGGCCTATAGCTACCTTTGAGGTTTCATGGTCTAGAATAATTCTAAACGCATGTAGCACGAAAAATTTAGCATAGCTCTGTATTAATCCAAAGTGTTATTTCTAGCATAACTGAAAAATAAGAAATGTGATAAGGTACAGAAGATTGATAAGTTTTTATTTCTGGCATTATTGCACTACATAACTGAATTATATTGTCAAATTGAAAAATAGAGGATTCATTCACTACAATAAACTACATTGTAGTTAGAAGAATTTGTCGGTAAAATAACGTGAAACACCCCCCTAAGAAAAAGCCCTGGTGACGGCCTGATAACACCATATCTAACTATTGTTTGATAAATGCAAACACAGGGTTGCCTAATGTTTTGTGACTTTACTACCGTCCAGTTTTCAACTTTGTATCATTACGTGATATAAAGATAAAGTAGAACTGAAATAATACAAAGATAGAAACGCACTAGGTAAGACATTGAAGTGATACATCAATATTCATTTATAAAAAAGTTATAAAAGCGTCAAATAAATAGTGCATATCGAATGAAAAATCTGACAAATTTAGGAGGCTATGAATCAATTAGTACAAATTATTATTTGGGGTAGATGGGTAGGTGTTTTTATTGCATATTTCTGCTTATCTCAAAAATGACAAAAATCAGTTTCAAAAATCCGGAAAATTTCGAGCCTTGACTGTGAAAGTAACGCCCACACGATTAGATGACGTATTAGTAATTATGTATGCGGGTGCTTACTATGGAAACGTAGAAATATACTTGGCAGTCCCGAAAAGAACGAATGGGTGATTGATAAACATCAGAGATCATAATTTAAATAATAAGATTTTATGATCATAATGATCTGCAGTGACGGGAATTTTCTGAAGATAGCGTATGCCGGTAAACATTCACACATTGGTACATTTTCCCATTGAACTGAGCAAAGACATGGGGATGTTTCTCATCTTTACAATGAATTGCATTACCATGAATTGTAAGAATTATACAATTTTTCGGTTTCTCGCTTACAAAGCGTTTACAATTATTTGTAAAACAATTTTGCAATAATTGTAGCATTTCAGTTTCTCTGTTCGTCATCTATTTTGAGTAATGACGAATCAGACTAGTAATTTACATTTCATTGTGAAATGAGTAAGATTATTTACATAACTAAATTGGCTTGTAAGCTTCCACACTTTGTTTTTTTCGCGTGGCGTCATACGAGTCGGAGAGCGACGAAGACAATTGATAATTACTTGAACCAGCATGAGCGCAGTTAAAAGCAGCGGATAAAATTTTATGGAAGATCCCACGTTTATGGAGCGCTTTCGATTAACTCCATCTTGCTTTAAAGCCCTACTATCTCGAATTGGTCACTTCATATCAAACCGTGACACACAGATACATGATATGGATCCGTGAACTCAGTTATTGACCGCATTGAATTTTTGAGCGTCTGGAGGATTTTATCGTAATATTCCTGACAGCCATGGGATCTCCAAAGCAACTGTGTGTCGGTGTGTGAAAGAGGTGACAACCGCAATCAATGCAGTGCTGTTCGACGAAATTATATCATGGAATACTAGTGATGCTGTTGCTGATAAATTATATTCAACTGGCGGATTTCCAACTGTATGCGGTTGCATAGACGGTAGCCATTTTTCTATCAAAGCTCCTTCAAGCAACGAAGCTGCCTTTTTTAACAGGAAAAGCGGTCATTCCATCCATGCAATGATGATATGCATGGACTGTTGGTCAATGCATGGATTGGTGACTGCCGATCTTCGTAAACTCGGCCATATAGCATCTCTTAAATAGACATAGTCTTTACCAACACTGACACCGCGAGCACGGCAATTAATTTCCTTCCATGTGATGTTCTTGTTTTCTCCAGTAATATTTGAAGTAAACGATCCAAACAATGTGTTCTTATTTTCTTTGATCAGTTGCAATAAAGCAAGTTTATCTGCAGTCTGCATCTTGCCAAATGAGGAAACTGAAGTATGTATCTAACTATCGGCCAATAAAACTCTAAAGCCAATAGACTATTAGGTTTCTCCTATAAACTGTTCCAAGAGGTCGGACTCCCATGCGACTGCTCCCGTTTCCAGATTCAACAGGACTCGAGAGAGTGTGAAACATTATCTATCTGCCATTATTGTAACATGTGAGATTTCGGTCAATACATTTAGGCTGATTTTCCTCAAATGTGTGAAAAAACATTCTACTTAACTGAGTCGGCTAAAACTGGCTTGACATTCTTCATCCCGTTTCCGACTCGCCTCGAGATAAAATAAAGTCGTCTAGCCTAGGCTAAGTTTTCTCCTTTTCTTTATTTCAGTTTTCAACTCCACAGAGATATCCGTATCACAGCTACGGCATTCATATTCAACTATAGATATGTCAACACTCGTCTATACATGTACTCATTGAAAGCTGTGTAACTCGATAGACCTACTTTCAATATACTGCAGAGACGTACTTGTATATTGTACCATTCAGAGCGACAGGGGCTGGTATAGGTAAATACGTAAACAAGGTATTGTCAAATGGTCGAGATTCGTGACTGCCATTCGAAGAAATGCGACATTGAGCACTACACATAATCTTGATAAATAATTGCTTTCCAGCGAACGATGGAGTATGAAATTCAATCAGAGGGAGCACTAAAAGCCCTACATTATTCAATGAATTATGCACCTAAGTTTCAGTTGCTCGGACTTCGCTGTTTATATAGTGACTTTCATGATGATCAACATTATCATAGCATTATTGATAGCCTTCTTAATGCCCTTGAGAACACAGGCTGATATTTGGAAAAAGTAGCTGCACACCACTTTGCGTTAATAAGCGGTCTTAGACTGAAAATCTTTTATTTCATAAAACTGCTCCGTGATGACAGAGGCAGGTACAAAAGAGATGGAGACAACGGAACTTAATTGTTGTGAAGTTATTTCTATTTCTTTTCATGTCTTGGACTGTGCAAAAAAGTACTGTGATGAAATAATTCACGAGATCGAAAAATCTAGAAAAGTTTGAAATAATTCGATAAGCCCTATTATTATCATGCAGACACGTAGGCCTACGCTTAGTCACTTTACAGGCATTTTAGTGGTTTCCGTGGAGCAGTGGTTTAGCACTTGTCCAGGCGAACGTTGATCGATTTGAGCTCTGAAAGTGCAATTGGAAGACGGCATAATGAGCATGTAGACTAGAAGTACCCAAACACAACGCGTTCCAGATAATGTCAGCATCGGTCAATTTCCAATTGGGAGAAGTGCAGTTAAAACTTCATAATATTTGCTTCAGATTACAAGATAGCCGTGGAAATTAAATAAATTGTTGAACATAAAGCAAACTTCATGGGCTGTTACAAATTAACAATGAGAATGAAATGAGATCAACGATGGATCAAAATTCATGTAGATGTGCAACTGGTAGGACTCGAACCGAAGATCGGCTGGTAAGACTCAAGCCTAAGACAACTGGTTATTCAGACCTGCCACACTGCCAACTGAGATACGACCGCTTACATGCGACAGATGGCAATTAGCAGGATGTATCTCCAAACATCGGTTGTCATTGCAATTATAATCACTGAATAAATAGTTTGTCACATTTTACTGCCGATATTAAGAACAGCAGAGGGAATGTTGTGTGTTAAAGCATCTGAAATCATATCGGAAATGCATTAACAACAAGAATGATATGGCATAAACGTTAAATTGCCGCGCAAAAGATGTGCGGCAGGCAGTACTCGAACCTACTACTCCCATTTAGACCTATCGCTCCAGCAACTGAGCAGAGACCGCTTACTTAATAGGCGATCTTCAGGGCGTCAAAAGGTCAGACATCGCTCAGATTTATTAGGTGTAAGATACGGTGATAAATTGACGCATGAGATGGCTTTAAAAACAAGTGATCGTTCTCAATTGCGGCCTTGAATTGGATCCAAATTGCTGTTTGATGATAGCTTAGTGAGATGAATGTGCATGTACGTGCGTTGAAAAATTTGCATTTTTTGATTTTGCAATAAGGCTCTATTATATTGAAACATTAACAAAAGTGTCACTTGACAGTAAACTCAACTATCTGCAACTAACTTCTTCTTTGCATTTTTTGACGAGTGATTTCTTTGCTTTCATGTGCAGCTCACACTTAAAACAATAAATAAAATGAATGCTATGTCGATGTGGTATGTGCATAAACCATAGATATACTATTAAAATTTATATAGTAGTTTCTAGATTGCTTACTTTATGAGAAAGAAGTGGTATCACCTACAGTCCATGATGATATCAAAATAAGAGGGTAAAACGCGTCGATCGTTGCACAAAGCTTCATATAAGACAAAAAAGGCAGGAAACATTTCTGCGATTACATCACATTCTGATGAGGCAAATGTCATTTGATTAAAGTCACTCGCCACTGAAAAGTATGGTTTTATTACATTTCCTCCTTTTTGAAGACGTTCCCCTTAAAACGATTCTCTGGTGGTGCAATCTGGCAGCTGTGTGCAGCCTTATTCTGAGGAAATACTTTGTTATTTCTCTTATCAAATGGGTAACATGATCATCAAAAAGAGAAATGTTGAAATCAAGAGCATGATCACATGGCTGTGGAAAAATATACTCTATCTTTGATTGGAAATGACTTAGGACAGCTGTTTGGATGCGGATATCTAGAAACCGTGTTGGTGGCAAAGTTTCCATCAGTTTGGGACTGGGCATTATGAATGTAAAAGCCTTCTCTGTTGCCTTGATGACTTCAACGACTCCTTTGGAAGGAATGATTAAGCCACCATTGTTCCTGCATCGCAAAAATTTTAATGATTCTCGATCTGGATAAGTTCGACTATCAGCTAGAAGTGCGTTGTGGCATTTTTTGCAATCAATTTTCAAGTAGCGGACTACATACCCAGCTGTATAAACTAAACAGTTCACTCTCCAGTCAGGATCAGTTAGTTTTTCACTTCTTTCAAGATTTCTTACAGCCAATAAAAAATCTGGGTCATTTACAAAGGAATCATCGCTTCTTGACTTCAAATCAACAGGGCATCGAGAACAAGGGTCTAACTGCAACGTTTCAGTGCCATCTAAATTAATCGAATTCGAGTTTCTGGAATACGGAATATTGTTTTTGATAATAAGTGCTCTCAAACTAGCTCTGAACTGTTCTGTGTTGGGGTTATTATTCCAACCCTCTCTTCTACGAATAAGACTGAAAAATACTTCCAGATGGTCTTGTGACAGTTTAAAAGTGAGCAAATATTTCATTTCTTGCGTTAGTAACAAATCGTAAGATAAATTCAAAACTGGTGAGTGTAATTATTAACCCTAATGGACCCTGAGATTTCCGCCCATCCACTAAGGGTTTCATAGTTTTTGTTCGTGCAAATTTTTCAGATAATTGCAAGCTTTGTTTAGGAATGGTTCCCAAAACTGACGATTTGAAATTGAAAGTGGAGCTTTATACCTTTTCGCAAGAGGATTTTTTGAGTTGAGTAGATCAAACAATCTATCTATGATTCTTATGAATCGAACAGTGCCTTCGGAGCCGGCGAATTGCGGCAAATGCATTTCATCTCTGAGAAACTCAATTGCAGTAGCTACGGATGTTGAAAGGGTTTGCGCTGCTAAACTGACTTTCATTTTCACGTTTTGATAATTTATATGACGACCACTACTTTTGTTAGCCAAGTATAAACTTTCTTCGGACTGAATTTTGTGCAATTCCACAATGTACCTCCATTCAATAGTTTCAAAGTTATTATTTTCAGTTTTGTACAACAATATTTTCCGATCGGCGATCAGATTGCGCATGAGTTTCAGCATGTGCGCAGCATCAAAAACGAAGTAAATGACCCTTTCTGGATAAAGAGGATGGGGAAAAAGTTTTGTAGTTCATCCAGTGACAAATTGCATCCTAAAAGTATCGCATAACGGACATCTGCAGAAAGACCATCAGCCACAACTGCACGAACGTCAACACCTGAATTAGCTACTCTACAAATAGACGACTTTATCAAATTTGCCTGTTGTTCTGCACTATTATGGTTTGTGAAAAAATATCCGATTGGAGCCTTCCATCGACCCTTCAGACCAACTAGCATAATGACAAGTGCCTGAGATGCCAATGTCTCTTTTAAAGGACCCCACCAAAATCAACAAGGCCTGAATACTCATGTTTTGACGAATTCCATGAGCATTCTCTTCTAATTGACATCTCATCTACCATTAATGAACAATAACGATAATCAGGATTACTATCGATCAATTTTTTGAAAGCATCTATCACTTCATAAAGAAAACCTGGCTCACAGTTTAAGGATGAAGCATAACTTCTGAAAGATGATGGATGTGGTAAATGCAGTGTCGGTTTAAGGAATTCATATGCGGCAGGAGACAAAAAGTGCAGTGTCACAGGGAAATTCTTTATCTTACTGTCGTAGCGCTCTCCACCTTTGCGACAATTTCTCATTCGAAACAAATGATGATATAAAGACACCAAACGCTTCTTGCAGCAGATTCTCGGCCGAGGATTCAATCAAATTCTTGTCTTTAAGTTATTCAATCACAGTACTGAGATTCTCACATTTCTTTGCTCTTGCCTTTATTTTCCGTCGTAGGTTCCTGACAAAACGGCGAAAATGTTCAAGTCGACGAATTCTTGTTTTCTCTTTCGCCACACGCTTCGAAGTAGAACAGACATATAGTCCATGGTCATGAAGAACTGCTGCCCCGAGTCTTGTGTCATTCTTCGCCTACGCACTCCTAGGCGATGTTTCACTATCGTTCGTCGTTTCACTTCTTTTGTAGTGATGAGATGTTTCAATTTGAACAAATATGGAACAGAGTTTTTCTTTAGTCGACGTCTGCAAAGATTTTCAGTGAAGTCGGTAGGAAGAAAATGATCACTACAAATCCTAGAATATTCTGTAGGTTTAAAGTTTTCTCTTCGCATAGCGGATTGCCATTTCTTCAGAAGAACACCATCTTTCAAAGGAAATTTAAAAAATTTACATCTTGATGTTCGACGTCGGACTTGTCGTCGGTTTGTATAATTATGTGCGAAACAGCTGACAACCTTTCTGGGCGCTTAGTGCGGTTGATGTGATGAATGTGAATTATGATAACCGAACTATCGACTGGGAAACTTAAACTACATTGTTTAGGGCTACTGTATTATCTTGCTCGTGCTGCCGGTAACGCTGAGTCATTCATTCTTGCACTCTTATTCGCCGCACTGATCATTTCCGCGCTTGAACGCAATATCGTTGTCTCAATGCCGACAAGTGAGCGATCTAGACTCTATTGTAATAGCCTATATCTATGGCATTAACATGGCACTGCCACAAAAAGTAAACTAAATGTACGTGGACCACCTAGGATTTCGCCATACTTGGGGAATGCAAGTCAGACTATGGAAAAAAGCACAAAATTTTAAGTGTGAATTCACGAAGAAAAATCACAAGCGATAACTCTTATGCACAATCAATTTTCTAATATCAATAGTCAAGATCACCTCGGCAGTCCTAAGATAAAGCTTAAATTGAATTTTATCATCGAAACTTGAAAATACATCAAAAATTACAAAATGTATCTATTTGTGATCAAAAAGATATCCTGTTACTCAAGTAAAAATACTTACGCTGGCCGCAACTCAATCAGCGTTACAAAAATGTAATTCGACATACTTAAATTTCGTGTAGCTTAAACAAATATTTTTGTATTTTTGTGAGCAATGACAACTTGGAAATTTGATAGAACTCCAACTCCACAACTAGACGGGAAACTGACTTTGAAAGCATTTTTAGAAATTATAATAAAACATGAACTAAGTATACGCTTTGCGCTTATGTCTTTCCTTTTAGATCCTGAGGGATCCTCCTCCCCAAAAAGTTGATGGCTCCGACCGCAACTGCTCTCCTGCTCCTCCCTGACTGAATGACAGGTGGGAGATGCAGATGTCGGAATCGTCTCAATGGGTTTTGTAGTGGCTCCCGTCTTTGGATTTGGACCACGGCATTGTAGGACTGTGAAATAACGTGATCCACTTAAAGCGTCGATACTCTCGTCTATACTAGGTATGGGATATGCACGAAGAGATCCGTCTTTCTTTTTCACTACCAGCCTCCTCTTTCTCCTCCGTGTTGAGGTCTGTCTCGTCCAACTGTGTTATAGCTGCTTCTATATTTGTAGGTGAAGCTTCAAAACTTACTTGGTCAAACCTCGATTGGTTCTATAGTTGCAATTTCGCGACCGGCATAATGTTCATTAGCTGAAGCCAGGTTTGGTTGTCTCTGGGCTCGCATACGGCATTTGCCAAGAGGACACCGTCTGGTAACTGATCTCGCTGAGCGGTGAGTAAGTTGAGGGAAGGAATAGGAAATTCTGCGCACTTCCCCAGACGATATGCGACACTCTTGGGAGGAATTACCGTATCTTGTACTAGATGCACACTCACCTGGTATGTTTCGACTCTCCTCAGGATCGGTGTGCTGATTGCTCTATTGAAAAGATAAAACGTGTTACTTACCCAGTCAGCGCATCCTCCATATAACATAATGAAATCCAGTCCGATAATTATGGGACTCCTGAGGCGTTCACAGACTATAAATGTCTGGTTGAAACATTCGCCCGCGACTTCTATGGGTATGTTAACTTCTGCAATAGGTTTGACTTTGGAACAGTCAGGCTGGTCAAACTTTGGCATCTCCTTGCGGGTGTACGAAACGCCTGTTTCTCGGCACGTTTCAACATCAATCACGCTACGATCTGCTCCGGAATCTAACATAGCGGTACGCGTTTTATGATTTAAAAGCAGTTGAATAACGTTACAGTTTGGGGTCTGGATTGTGACATCAGACGGTTTCTCACCGGCTGCGGAATCAGTCCGTCCGTCCGCGGAGTGTTCCAGCCTCAGTGGTTTAAATACCTATTTTCCCGAAATGGACAGTTCCTCATGAAATGTCCTTTCTCTCCACATTTGAAACATTTTACTTCTTCATTAGTTCTCTCCTCTCCAGAAAAAGAGCGTCTTGGAGGGGTAGGAGGTCGTAGTGCCCGTACAGGAGATGGGCTCCTCCGTACTTCAGGCAAATTTGGTGGAGTAGGCGGTCGGATAGGAGACAAGCTCCTGCGAACATCTGCGGATCGATAAGCTGGCATATTTTTCCGGAAGGATGACCCTGACAGTGGAAATGATCCTCCCGTAGGCCTACTTATTTCGACCATCGAGTCCGAATTGAGCAGACGATTCCGTTTTATCAAATCTGCTGCGTGATAGAGATGCTCAATCGAGAGGGGTGGGCTAAACGTGAAATGTCGAGAGAGCTCGACATTGCTAGTGCCGGCAAGCATTCTTTGAAGAATAGCCTCCTCCTGTTTCCAGGAAGGTTGAGCCGGAAAGGCAATCCTTACTAATCGCCGTAATTCTCCCTCAAAATCTTGCAAATCTTCAGAATTCCTTTGATACCTGGAATAAAAAAGTTCTTGCGCCCTCGACATATTAATCGGTATAACGTATTTCCTCCTCAGAGACTCGACAAGCATATCAAAACTGTTTAGCACATCATCCGGTCGATGTTGCACGAACTCGAATGGTTTTGTTCCCAACTGGGAACAGAGTCTATGAATTCTCTCCTGTGGAGGATAGGTATCCAAATACATAGATACTCGGCGAAACCATATGTCAAAATCTTCACCAGATTCCCCCTGAAAAATTGGTACATTTGTCATGCTCAATTTTTCGTACTTACCTGTCCGCTCTCTCGGTAGGCTGCTGTCTATCGGTGGCTTTGAGTGTTCCCGGTATTTCATCAGTAGACACTGCACAACTTGCTCAAAAGAACAGTGACCAAGACCTCCAGGAAAAAAAACACACAAACACTCGATAACGTTGTCTCCTAATTTTGCGGCAAAAATAGGGTAACGCTCGGCCTCTGGATAAGTATTCATAGCGGCACTTATCCGTTGATAGTAAATAAAAAAATTACCTCCGTCAAATACGGGAAATGCGTTGAGTGGAACACGCAACCATGTTGACGTGTCTCTAGCGTGAATCCCACCGCTGCCACCAGTGTAACTTGCTTGTGGTTCTACGCTAGGAGCTACTGTAGTCTTTATAGCACTTACCATTAACGGGGGCGTCGATCCGGGCGAGTTGTCGTCGGCCTGGTCCTCCCAGCGTACACGCAGTCGCCGAGGTGAAACGGTGCCTATACTAGGCGGGTGTCTCCACGGGCTTGCCGGTGGGTCGATCTCCTTAACGGTCGGCTTCCGTCGAGGCGAGTCTCCCGATTTGGTTCGGGGTAATTCTCCCGGCTGTCGTCGGGGTGAAGAAACAGCGGCCTCAGAGTCTCGTGGCTCCGGTTTAATTAGCAGCTGTTGTGCACGGGAAACAATCTCCTCCGCTAGAATAGAGATGTCATCGTCGTCAATAAATTCATCACTGCATTCTGCCATGTTGACCGGAATTGCTAGAACAAGCAATCCCGACCAAGATCATAACAAGAAAACTCTGCTCACCTGAACATTGCTAGCAGGTAGTAAAAACAATTCCCGCGAAAAGTACAGGCAATTAAAAAGTAGTGCAGTAAAAGTCAATAAAATTAGTTCAGTTAAAGACCCCTACCTTACAGTATGATAAAAATTCTGCCAGCTGAATAGTAATATATAGTTGTTCATAAAGTCGGTTGTTCTGTTTGAGACATCGAGCAGGTATCTGAGGTAATGTAGAAACTCATCACTTAATAAATCCCTAATGTGTATATAGATTAGACTTCATTAACTCCATCATGACCGGGGGATGGCCCTTATCAACTTCTTTTTTATATCTCCTTAAGTAAGTCAGATAAAAGTTCAATTTTTTGTGACTTTTAGTTTGTATGTACGGTATGTTGAATCTGTGATGTTGAACTTTCAGTGAAAATGCCGAAAAAATTGACTTGCTCTATGGTCAGTTTTGAAGGTCATTTTTAAAAGTACTTTTAGAAAATTGATGGTTTTCATTTTGAATAGCATTGATTATCATTGATCTAATGCTTCTGTATCATGTTTACATAATGTTCATAGCGTAAGTATATTAGGTAGAGTGGTAACTCCGCATTTGTCAAATCCCCAATGTGCATAAACTTTCGATTTTATTAAATGAACTCAAGGGAGATACAGTCGGAATTGGTTCCAAATGTGAGATATGCACATTTTTGCAGTTTCGAAGAAATTTCATCGGATTTGACTGATCATGATAGCATAAAGCAGAAAGAAATGATATTGTTTTACAGATCGTCCCTGTCATGACAGCCTTGGAGTGGTAATGTTTGTTAAATTGGCAACTCGATGACCGGCCATATTACTTTCATGCTCAACCTCAAGAGAATCTTCCTCAGAGTGATCATGTCAATAGCAATTCCTGCCACTGGCAGAGCAAAATCATATGTGGTAAAATCCAGAAAATTTCGTGATTTTTTTGTCCCCAGAAAAAAATGTTCGATTTTTAATGAAGATTGACCTCAAAACATTTTGATATCATCCTATTTCAGCATTTTTATATGTGAAACCACAATCCACTCAGATTTGGCAAAGCGAGAAAAGAAAATTGAAATTCACGCCGTCGAAGAGATGACGCGTCGAAGAGATGACAATATATATCTTAACATTGAAAACATCCTCAATTTTCTATTTTCAAGTGATTCGTAATGATAAAGTACAACACTTCTATGGTTACTGAACCTGCACTTTGTGTCTTCCAGAACTGGCAAGGTTAGCGGGTCAAAACAGAAGTCGCTTTTAACGTCAAAGAGATGATATTAAATATGCTTAATCAATGTATTCATTGTCTTTGAATGATGTTACTTTATCACCAATTTTTATACTTCGATTTTACCTAATTAGATGTCTATGACAAGAATGTTGAGCATCCTGTTTCTATTCCCTAATGCTGCTATATTTATGTCAACTTACATTCAAGAAAGTACCTTGAAGATTAAGCCTACAGTACATTTAGGAACTAGCTATCGTCTAGATAAATTGCACGTGCAAATTTTCGGGATAATCTGTTTCCCAAAAACAGGACATCGAAAGCAATTTGATTCAAAAGATAAGCAGGTTCATCTAACTAAAAATTGCAATTTAAAAAGATATGGATAATCGTGTTGATTAACATTCGATAATGATTGACAGTCAATAATAGATCATAAAAACATAAAAACTATTGAATAAAATCGTGTTTGAGAATACCTTGACTACGAAGACGCAGACTGATTTCAGAACATCATAGGAATGATGACACACATCTATCGGATCTGGCCATTTCCATGTGAATGAAGGTCGACACATGTGTCTGTAGCGATGCGTCGAACCAGCTCCATACACCTGACATTAACTGTATTGGTCGATAGATCGATTTCTTTCCGGGATACCACTTTCCATCAAAATTGGCAATCATTGATCAACTTCAAAAGGAGGGATAGGAGATTCTACCTCTTGGTTATCTTGTGTGGCAATACTAATACATGATGAAGCAAGAGAAGTCTATCAATATGAGATGAATGAAAACCGTAGAGTCTCTTTGAAGAACCTACACTGACAGCTGGGTAGGCCTACTCCGCACATGATTGCAAGCTTTGCAATGCAAATCAGAGCTGACCAAATAAACTCATTAATTTTTACAGTGCGCATCTGCGCACCTGACACTAAATAAGGAACATTGAGAGTTCTTTTTAGAGAAATTGTCACAGTCTTCAATTTCCTGTGAAGTGATCTGAAAACTCATTTTTCTGGAATTCTTATCTTCAAGAAGCGTTTGTATGTCATCATAGTTTTTATCCAACCAGCGGAAACTTCTCTATCATGACCCATCTTCAAGGAATATCCAATGCCATATTAGGGGCCCTTCCCGTGCCTGAGTAGAGCCAACAACGCAACTGTCAATGCCCAGGGATTTCATCAATTTGTCCATCGAATGTTAACTTGCAAAAAAAACTTTTTCAAAAGAGATCCAAATTTTTCTATCAGAGATCTTAAAACAGGTTGCAAATCTGGTTGCGACTGCGATTATTTTCTTCTCGTGTCGGACGACACTGTGTCAAAAGACATAGGTGAATCATAAGAAATTGGACGGACACGTGATGAATATTAAACTTGATGGTGAAAGTCAAAATGAGTAGGCCTACATTTCAACTCTGTCTTTAAGAGTGAAAATCGATGTGCAAAACAACTTCGTTGTTATGCAATGATCCTTTTATCAATGTCAGTGAGGATTGGTAGACATAAATGCGATATAAGCTTAATGGATTGCTTGCATGGGCCCTGAAATTTCAATAATATAGTTGCTATCATTTTTCTTCATGTCATTTTCAGTCATGCAGCAATGCATTGACATCGATAATAATGCGCTGTTTCTATCTTCTTCAGAATTACCGGTAGAACAACCGCGTGAACAACCAGTAAAAACTTATGATGCAGGTACTACAGTTCAATATCAATTGCAAAACATGGGAGCCAATCAAGGAGCGCGATGGTTGACAGATAGACTCCTCGTGTCGCGAAATTTTCTTCTGATCTTCCGCATGAAGGAGTTTTATAGTTACAGACTAATAGGTCACAATATATGATAATATAAGGCCTTTAATTATCAAATTTGAATTGAATTAATCAAACGGCATTTTCTGGCATTGCATTTAAATTGCGAAGGACCAAGTCATTTTTGCAAATTTCAGTCATACCTGTCATCTCTTAGACGTTTTGGATCAACCGTCGAAGAGATGATAGATTGTGGTGTTCTTTATATTTTTTGAAGAAGCGATAGCTCGTGCCTTTATTTGCAATGTGCCGGTGGATAAAGGATAAATGGACCTCTTATATGTTAAAATGGCGTAAAGATTGGTTCGAATCTTTTTAGTCCAGAGCAAACTGAAGTGGCGTCGAAGAGATGACGAATTGTGGTGACATTTTTTCCCAAAAATGGCTTTTTTTATTTCTCAGAAGAACTATGTTTGAAGGATGACTAAAATGCTTCCTCCATATCAAAGAAGTTTGCGTAACAAAAGTTTCAATGAAATCGCGAGTCTCTATCATTGCTTTAACTACAAATACATGGCGTCGAAGAGATGACGAAAACGCCGTCGAAGAGATGACACAAAATTTTGGGGATATCGGTTTTTAGTCTCTAAAATTCCAAATAATGTATTTCAAGACAACTAAGCTATCTCACAGATGACGTGGGTGAATGACATTATGCACATCATAAAAGAGCTTTGGTCAGCTGTCTGCTGGATGCTTCACTGGGATCTAAAAAGTAGATAAATTTCCGGGGACATGCAAAAATCGGGTATTTTCAGAATTCAAGCGAACGAAAAATATAATACACAGTTAAATATATAAAAAATGATGCATGGGCCGGATAGAGCAAACGAAACCCTACAAAATGATGTATTATGGTTGACTATTTGATCAAACTTTGCAGAATCCTGGGAGGGACAAAAAATTTACAAAAAGTTCACTTTTTTCTGGATTTCACCATATACAGAATCAAAGACAATGATTTCAATTTACTTTGAAACATGTAAATGGTTCCACATCACCATTCAGATTCAAAAAATGAAATATGAATTTAGTGATCGAATTATAAAATCATGCCGGTGAAAATTGAATTAAAAACTTGAAATTTCATCCAAGAAAGCACGAATAATATCGCGACTTTTTCATGAAGACTTCCAATATAACACGGATCATGAAATTCCCTTGATAATCAGCACAATTTCCGGTTTACTTATTAGCAAATATTCATTCCTTTTGATATTCAACTTGCTTCATACTACTTATATAGGGGAGTCATCTCGGAAGTATATAAATTGGCAAAATTTTGACTTTTTTAAAACTGCTCAAATAATTTTTTGGACCACGGGAACATGATCTCCGCAAAAAACTGGATTTTTTCCAAAGATATTTAATTGTTTAAAAGGGTTAGATGAGAAATAGATGCCTAAATTTGAACCCATTTCAGTACGGTCCTTATCGTGGCAAAAAAGCATTACGGCAATGGGGCGAAATTGTGGTTTGGTCGGCTGTACGATGTGCAATGCGACAAAAAGCCTTGGAAATGGCACATGATGTAAAGCACAATTCACTGATACTATATGATAAGTTTCAAGAATATTCGTTCAGTAGTTTCTCTGAAAAAAATTGTTAAAGATGAGAGCGGTGATACAATAATTTAGTGCAGTATACGATCAATTGGAAGAAAAAATATTCACATGAAGACTGATGGGGTATTGATAAACACACAACTCTCTCTCTGCAGAATTCATAACTATTAACAAATTCAGTGAGAATCCGAATATTACACTGATCAATTGGCTATTAATAAGGCTCAACCATGTCAACAGCGCTCTTCGAGTTATTCACCAGGCTGAAACTACAACATAGATCCATGTATTGCAAACAATTAACAGAGGGCATTTTAGGTCCAAGTGGAATCGATCATCGGATGTCTGTCAATGTCAAAGATGTTGTCAATGTGCATTGTATAACATGTGTAATATATGTTGTTCGTTTTTATTTGCTTAAGCCAATTTTAGGCCTATATCAAATTTTCTGATAGTTCATGTTTATTTTTTCTGTTGCATCAGGTAATTTCTTACCGCAAAATTACATTTACACGTTAGATTATTGCCAAGCTTGGCAATCGCGATTCGCGTGGCCGGGCAACGGTGGGCACAGCAACGATGTACATGTAGCCAGGCTTCGTACTTATTACAAAGAAACAATCTGCAAACAAAAGTAAAGACGCAGCTCTGTTCAGAAAAGTCATTTAGTCATCTATTCGGTGAATTGTAAGTGAACTTCACTCTGCTTTTATCTAAGAATGAAACAATTGGTTTTCATTTGTGCTATTCCTATATAACATGCGCCATGGAGACATGCGCTCTTCAGATTTAATAATCAACTCACATAAAATAATGCAATGAACTCTAATTGAAATAATTGTATATCAACAGGGTGCTCTTATTTACACCTGGGTTTTGCAAGACATCTGAAAAAGTAGAATAGACTATTATTTGTTGCAATTTAGACGCTGTTTTCAGGGTACAAAAGTTCCTTGATTTATTATTAAAATGCGTTTTGGTTCTGTAATTACTAAAAAGGGGTAGTGAAAAGAAATTCTTGTTACTCGCTTACAAATATTTTCAAATTCATGCAATATCAGCTGATTTTCACTGGTTTCGTTGTACAGAAGGCAAAAACACGTCTATTTCCTATCTAGCCCTTTATAATATTAAATATCTTTGATCTTTTCATATAAAAATATTCAGTGTATACAGATACTTTTTTGAGTCGACACCCCTACTCTATGATGATGTTTATGCATGCGCAATTTAAGATTGTTAACACACACATTCATCTTATCTCCCAAAATGAGTACATGTACATTGTACAATGTATGCATGCAAATGTGAAGATATGCAGTTTTGATAAGAATTTTTAGATATGAAGCCCACAGAATAACGCAAAATACGTATCATCATTCGAAAGATTTCATTCGGAATGTAAGATAGCCTTATAGCTATTGCGAATAAGTCATCACAACGATACATTTGCAAAGATAGAAAATGCAATGAAAAGACATTATTTTTGTTTAAATTTCAAATCTTACTCTATGTTTCAAATTGCTATTTATAGTACTAAAATTAACACAGAATATTATGCTTATATAACACCATGTAGATACACATTAGTAAAAGTTTGTATAAATACTTTAGTTTTCATCATAGAGTTGGAATATATAGGTAGAGTGTCGACTCAAAAAGGTATCTGTATACAGTGAATATTTTTATATGAAAAGATCCAGTTTTTTGCGGAGATCATGTTCCCGTGGTCCAAAAAATTATTTGAGCAGTTTTAAAAAAGTCAAAATTTTGCCAATTTATATACTTCCGAGATGACTCCGCTATATAAGTAGTATGAAGCAAGTTGAATATCAAAAGGAATGAATATTTGCTAATAAGTAAACCGGAAATTGTGCTGATTATCAAGGGAATTTCATGATCCGTGTTATATTGGAAGTCTTCATGAAAAAGTCGCGATATTGTTCGTGCTTTCTTGGATGAAATTTCAAGTTTTTAATTCAATTTTCACCGGCATGATTTTATAATTCGATCACTAAATTCATATTTCATTTTTTGAATCTGAATGGTGATGTGGAACCATTTACATGTTTCAAAGTAAATTGAAATCATTGTCTTTGATTCTGTATATGATTTTGCTCTGCCAGTGGCAGGAATTGCTTGTGATATGATCACTCTGAGGAAGATTCTCTTGAGGTTGAGCATGAAAGTAATATGGCAGGTCATCGAGTTGCAAATTTAACAAACATTACCACTCCAAGGCTGTCATGACAGGGACGATCTGTAAAACAATATCATTTCCTTCTGCTTTATGTTATCATGATCAGTCAAATCTGATGAAATTTCTTCAAAACTGCAAAAATGTGCATATCTCACATTTGGAACCAATTCCGACTGTATCTCCCTTGAGTTCATTTAATAAAATCGAAAGTTTATACACATTGGGGATTTGGTAAATGCGGAGTTACCACTCTCTTACCACTTCACCTAATATACTTACTCGGTGGTTGTAATGAACAATTTTTGAAGAATCAAAAAATATACATGAATTCATAAAAAATGAAAAAAATTGAAAATAGAATGTGACGAAAATGCAGACTTCTCTCTCTTTCCTCATCATCTCTCTTTCCACATCATGACTCGCCACGATTCAGGAAGAAGTGATACTGAGCGTCAATTAACCTTCAAGTCAGCGACGACCAATGGAGTCGCTTGTATGAGCCATTGATCGGCACAGACTCTTTCCCTTCGCTGACGGGAGGGCGAAGCGATGTCCGGTGACAGGGAGTCGGCGAGTGGCTGTGCGCCAATCATACGCTCCAGGTGGATGATCGATCCCACACAATTCGGAGAGACATCAAAACTCCCTGCCGACGGACCAAACTCTCTCTCTCTCACTCTCCCTCCTACGGTACGCACGTTCTCTTGTTGTGAATCAACGACGCTGCTGCGACCCTTCGGCTCACGACCGCAGTCATTGCCAAGTTGACGACTGTACGTACACTCACATTCTCTGCGAACGCCAAATAGGCTCTCTTAAGGGCCACCACCTGCCTTGCACCTAATAAATACATTCACTCACAAGGATTTGGCCTTTTTTCTGTTCGTACCTTGGGGAGGTCATAACAACAAAATTTTAAATTTGAATTTTAGTATGAAGACTTCGAATCATGCAAAATAGGCACTACCATTCGAAAAAAGTGACTCGAAATATGCTGTAACCCTATTTTCAATAAAGTTTTATCCATCGGATGATGGAAAATTTGAGGGGGGGACTTTGCGCTTCCCCCGGTCCTACAATGCTATAAATCACCCGGTCCTGATAGGTTTAAATGAAGACAAGTCGAAACCAAATCTTTGGTCGAGACCCTGCACCACCTGTGGGATATGCAAATTTCTACACTTTTGGAGAAATTATGTAGCACGAATCTGACTGATCATATAGCAAACACAATAAGTAGTAGTATTACACAAATCGTCCATTTCATGTCATTTTGGAGAGGCAATATACCGATAGTTTGTTAAATTAGCAATTTCAGATGGGCTAGCTTTACTAAAAACTCAGCTTTTTTATAAGATTAGATCTATTTTCTAAGATTATTTTCTTAAGCGTGATCACATCACAAACTGCCACTGAAATAGCAAAACAAGGAACCTTATCAGCATAGAGCAAGTATATATAGGTATAAGTGCCGACTCAAAAAAAGTGTCTAGTGGAAATTTTTATATCAAAAGATTCAGTTTTTGTGGCGATTACGTTCCTGCGGTCCAAAAATTATTTCCTGCTCAAAATTATTTGAGCAGTTTTCAAAATGCTAAATTTTGGCAAATTTATATGCTACCGACATGAAGCCTCTTTATAAGTAGCATGAAACAAGTTGGTTATCAAAAGGAATGAATATTTGCTAGTAAGCATCTTAATCATGTGGAAATTAAGCTGATAATCAATGAAAGTTCATAAGGCCAGTCCCTGCAAGTCTTCAAGGAAAAAGTTGAGATCTTATTGAGAGCTTCTTGTCATGTCATATGTCTTCAATTCAATTTTCAGTGGCACGATTTTATGATTCACATGGCGTTATTTCTCGACTCCGAATAGTAATGTGTACCTGCTTACATCTTTCGACGTTCATTGTGATCAGCTTCTTTGATTACGATGTTTTTCTCTTTCAGTGGCAGTTTGTGATATGATCTTGTAAAATAATCTTGTTGTAATAATGCTGAGCTTGGTAACCCATCGAATTGCTAATTTGACAAACCTCTCCCAGTTGTCATGACATGAAGGATTTGTGGAATAATATTCCTCATTCTGTATTGCTGTCATAATCATTTAAATTCGTTTGATAAAATAAAATGGTTTAAGTCGAGCACGGAATGGAAATGTGTTCACAATTTACTTGACCTATGTATGCTAGTTAGCTAGCTCTCAGTTTCACTATCATGAACGACATCATAATTTATGGCTTCCTAATTGATTATGTAGAATTCAGTCAGATTTAATCGAAACATTTTTCATCGTTTTTATCGTGGTATTGTTTTAGTTTGGTTATATCAAATTATCTCTGATCCCGCTTTGTATTGAAAATGTTACAAAGAATGTTCACCGCATGTTTCATCAACAGGTGTGGAGATATATGTAACTTGGTCCTTCAATTGTTGCGGTATTTAGCTCACGTCATTGATTCATTGTTCACTAATTGATCAAGTAGCACAGTGCCTACGTCAGGTTGCTGTCGTTATCTTTGCTGACTTCTTTGTTTTGACTCCTGAAAGCATAGAAATTGACAACAATAAAACCTCTAGAATGGAAATTAAGTCATTCCAGCGAACTTTAGATAAACAGTTTATTTCTATGCCTGAAAGACACTGTACGACGACCGCACCTGCATATCGAACAGAGAATTTATCATGTCTCATATCGAACAACACGTATGTCGCACGAGGAATGTCGTCGAGTCAATCGTTTTCATCTTGTGCTTGAACAAAGCCAAGGAAATACGATAAATTACATACAGGACACATGATTCTATTAAAGAGTACATTATTACTGTCAACCAACTTATGATGATAAACTTCCCACAGCGATTTGTTCAACGTGCAGATTAAAACTGGAACAGCATCCGAAGGAGAACTTCGGCTCTAACATAAAAGTGTTTGACTATTCCTCCCTAACCAAAACATACGCAACTTGCACATCATATATGAACCAGATTATTGTTCATGCACCGTTTGCGGATAGGCAAGAAGCAATATCAGTCCAGTAAGCAATTTCGGGATGAAGAAATGCCTTATTGGCAGGCCATCAACATGAGTATAGAGACGTCAGTCACCGTCCCATCCACGACCGACGGGCTTTTGATAAGCCAGCCCCCGACCGGTCGGTTTTGAATTTTTAATAACGCCGGCTGCAACCCCTGTACCAAGGAAATTACTTTCTACGAAAAATATCCAAGTCTGAACAACAGGCCTGCGCATTTCACTAATCGAGTTGGTCTGTAGAATTTAGTGCAACCATTATGCAACGACGAGCATTGAGTATCTTTATCGGTTTTCGCTACAGAAGTTTAGAGCATCGGGTGGCTTGATATCATGTTCATAACGCAAGTAGAAGAAGATGCAACCTTCTTATCAGAAGACCCTTCATTTGTTGCACCATATATTAAGCGTTTACTTCGGAAGAAGAATCAATGCATGTGGAAGGGTAACGTGAGCAAAGGTAGCATAATAAACGAAAAGATAAATGAAATCACTATAATTTAAATAAACTGAAATCTGGGCTGAAATACGGAATATAGAAGCTTTGTGCGAAAACAATGAATGAATATTAGGCAGAAATTTCAAGTGACCATACTTATGAAGAAATGCGGAAAGAGGGACCAACAAACGGCCTCTTCGAACACTTCGAAGTGCATGAAATACAAACAGCCCTATCGAAATTGAAGAAAACTGCTACAGGGTCTGATCGTGTACCTACGTGGTTTTTTACGTTTGGCAGCTGATTACATTTGTGAACCGCTAGTGAGGCTCATCAGCATGTCCTTTCAATTAAGCATTGAACCTGAGCATTGGAAGCTGGCCATCGTAAATCCCACACCGAAGACCCCAAGACCATCAAAGCCAGGTGACTTTCGGCTAATCTCCATCACACCAGTTTTGTCACGACTAATTGTGAAAGACTGATTGCCAAGAAATACATCAACAGAGCTATTATGGAGAGTATCCAATTTGCTGACCAATTTGCCTTCCGAGTTCCGACCAACTCTCGAAGCGCAACAGCACCCTTGATAGCAACATTAAATGAGATAGCATCAGCTCTCGAAATTCACAAAACAGTCCGACTGGTTGCACTAGACTTCTCAGAAGCATTCGACACACGAAACGTTCAGCTCTCTTCCAAAATCCAGTAATATAAATGTGCTTGATGAAATATACAACTGGTTAGTTAACTTCTTTGGAAATCGCAAGCAAGCAGCACTTATCAATGAACAATTCTCAGAGGTATCTAAGATAAATTCAGACGTAGTTCAGGGCTCAGTGATCGGACCAAGTGCTTTCTCCATAATTGTGTCTGACTTGGACCCGACCATCACAGGGAACGCTATCTTAAAATATGCGGATGACGCATATTTGATAGTGCAATCAGAAAATTTCGATGCAACAGCACAAGAACTGCAGAACATCAGTGGGCGATCAACAAGAATCTCCATCTCAACGAAAAGAAATCGCCAGAAGTTATCTTCCAAAGACCTAGATCAAGCATTCAACCTTCACAGCTGCCAAACATTAGAAGAACGAGCGAAATTACGATCATTGGAGTCACTTTTACACAAAAGCTAAACATGAGCATCCACGTCAGCAAATTGCTTAAGAAGTCCAATAAAAGCTTATATGTCATGAAGACAATGGCGGCTCTAGCTTTTCGGGTTAGGTAATGCACATCATCACTGCCATCGACACTCAACATGGCGACCTATTTAATGTTGTATGACATCGATTCCGTATAATGTAGGGGTAGGGCTATACTTACATGTACGTACTGTATCCGTATAAGTACGTCGTGTGAACTCCTTTTCGTTTCTTCAATAGATCGCACACTGGATGTTGCAACCAGCAGGCTTTCGATTGACGAGTTATAGATGGTCATGTGCAGACATGCACGTGCCAGCAAAGCAGGGATGCGGATTCCTATCATTTTGATAGGACTCCGACTCCGGGGGTTGATAGGACTTCGACTCCGACTCCGGGTGGCAAGTATATATAGCCTAGTTTTTCGAAAAAACTGGTAACACATCATAGATCATAATAGACTTACCTAAACCTGTCTTTAGTGATCATTGCTGCATGAATTATCAATCATTTTCGATGAAAGTTTATCAAATGTCGCTTTAAGTTGGATGCATGCCACTCGGTTCCTCCCATCTTGTTGATGTGTGCTTCACACGGTTTTTCTCCAGTCTCTACCAGGTAGGAAATCCCCATCCTTCTTCAAAAAATGTGAGTACACTTTCGATTGTAATATGCGCTTTGGAGGAGACATCGCACACGATTAACGTGAGGGTGAAGAGGTAATGTTCTCAAACAAACTACAGTATCTCATTTTTGTCTCTGATGTGACCTTTGGTGCGCATGAGTGATCGAGGCTTAGGAAGGCTTGTCATCAAGACTTGACATCAAGACAGTGACAGCTATGCACGAGGAAATAAGTTGTTTGTATTATATTTCGGGTCTAGTCATAAGCCGGAGTCCGGAGTCCTATGATTTGATAGGACTCCGACTCCAGCAAAAATCATAGGACTACAAGACTCCGACTCCGCATCCCTGCAGCAAAGCAAGTGATGCTGATCTGAAATGGCGCGGTTTGTTCCATTGGGCGGGCGTTCGGCACTACTGCAGTTTAGTGCACCCTCTATGAAAGAGACGGAAACGCGCCTACTGCAGTTTAGTGCACCCTAAAACGGCGCATTCTCCCGCAAACGATGACTACGCACATTACACCGAAGCGCGCGCTCGGTGTAATGTGCGAAGACGAAGACGAAGACACACGAAGACACAAAGACACTCATTTATAACTGTAGGGAAGAACGAACGGCATTCATTCTGTTGATTAAATCATGTTGTTCTCACATGTAGTTTAGGGTGCACTAAACTGCAGTAGGGGTAGAAGAGGGTGCACTAAACTGCAGTAGTGCCCGGGCGTTCTGCTGTCTGCCAGTGTCTCCATAAGCCAATGAAATTCTAGGGTAGTCTAAAGTACTATGCTAACGAATATTGGCATCACCGCTATCTACCTCAGCCGGCGATAGGGAAAGTCTAGCGCACTTGGTTGTGCTAAGTGTGAAATAAACGCGAGCTGACGAGTAAGTTGTGCACTGCATTGTTGCTTCAGCCAGTGATGGCGATTGCAATTGCAGTATTTTAGTGGATTTGAAGGTAATGCTGAGCATTAGGGGCATAATTGCTAGAGCCGCCACTGCATGAAGATATTGAGAAGTCGAGGTGCTGATCAAAAACTGCTGCATCAAATTTGCACAACGATGGTGACAAATAGAATTTTGTTCGCCGTACCCAGTTGGTGGGGATTCGTGAGCGCAGATGATAAGAAGCTCATCGATAAATACGAGTATATGAAACGCGGATAGCGCTGCAGATACGCCAGGCCTGCGGATATCCATGAAATCGCCGCGAAAATGGACAGTCCGCATGGAAAATGGGAGTTAATCTGAAAAATAATGCAGAAAGAGCACATATTACACCGCCAATTACCGCCTGTGTAGCTACACAACAAAGGAACCTCAGATCAAGACTGCACCGGCTGCAAAGAAAGACAATTAATTCAAAGTAGCAAAGTGCGTCAAGGTAACAAAGTTAAAAAAAAAAACAAGCTAATGACTAGTTACTTTTCAATAGGTACAAAGTATGATTTAAAAGAAAATTTTTATATCCTAAAATGTCTAAAAATTTTAAAATACTTACTAGAAGGACAAACAACGCTTCTCCTCTCCTCATGTGTAATGAATTGGCGAGTAAGTCGTTCTCTTCAAAATTATATTTATCACTTATATATTGAAAAGATCCTATTTAACAGTCTGCCCATTCAGATGATAAGAGGACAGGTCTGTCTCCAATCAAAATACCAGATCTAGCTAATAACACAGCGGGATTACGCTATCTAAAATCTACCAAGTGAGCGAATAACTTTAGGGCGAATAACGGAAGGACATTCATCAATCGAATGATCCACAGTGACTTTTTCTGAGTAACATTGATCCACAATAAATGTCTGATTTTTCCTTTTTCTTCTTATGTCACTTTTGCAAACGATTTGCGTCTGTCATTTCGCAGTGAAGCCTATTATTATTATTATCATTAGTACAATACCTCGAGGAAAAGCACATGACTAAACGTAACACGGGACTCTCAAGCAATATCAGACAAAATCTTGGCAAGTCTAAGTGTAACATTCCTGTTCAGTCAAAGCCATTTCTAATGTCATTGACGGTGTAATTAATTCCTGTGTGGTCTTCGTCTTCAAGTCCTGTGTAAGTCTTCGTTTTGAAAAGTGGTACTGGGATGCGGAAACTTAGAGTAGATGAGGTAGTGCAATTGATTTTTGAACCACAGCCTGACTCTAAAATTTCTGACATGAGTGATAATCTGATATTGAAGAAGGTGAAGCGAATGTGCCCATACCAAATGCGTCTACATTGGAAAGCTCGAGTAGCTCTATTGATGATGGAAATGAATAAGATTGAACAGCGACCGGAAAACATAATTGCCAGCCATGTTTTTAAGTGAAAAAATCGCTCCTACAAGTGTTGATATGGTCTTTTCTGACAGTTACTCGTCTCCGTCTGAAAATGTTCGAACGTCACTTGAAATCTTCAATTTGCTTTACGAGATATTGAAATTATTGACCGGTGAAACATGCGGATACAGTATGGAAATGTCAGAAGGCTTGCTTGGTGTTCCATCTCAAGAGATGGAGCAATTTACTGGAGGAATTCGTATATTTCAGTAAATTCGTCCCATAGAATTCAGAAATGGGTCGCTAGAAACCTTGTGCCGGTACGTGACGGCAAATCTGAATTTATTTACTGTTTCTTTCTCGACTCTGGAAAAGCAGAGCAGGAGCGGAGCGAATAATTGGAATTCCGCGAACAATGCTATTCACCTTGTTTCCGACCTAAAGAAAAATCGTGGCTATCGGCTACTTTTTTGACAATTGGCTTTGCACTTTCAGCCCCTTGCTGCAACTTCAAAATATAGGGACTGCGCTGCAAAAAATCAATTCATTGTGCACACTATTATCAGATGCTGATCGAAAGGCCCGCGGTAGAAGTGGTTTTGATTTAAGAACCGACAGCCATTCTGGCATTCATGTCTAAAAATGGATAGACAGCAAGTGTGTTGTTCTCTCATCAACCTACACAGGAGAATCTTGCTTGAATTCTGTTGAAAGAAGGAATGGCGAAGAAATGGCACGTGTGTTTAATGAATTCTTCTTCTTCTTCTTTCGGCTTTTCCCGATCAGGGGTCGCCACAGCCGATCAGTTCCTTCCACCTCGCTCTATCCTTCGCATCTTCCTCTTTTCCTCCGATCGCTTTCAAGTCGTCTGACACCACATCCATGTATCTTGGGCTCGGTCTCCCTCAGTAGTAACCCCGTGGCAGGTGCAAGGACAAAATGTGCAACGATGAGTCATTAGGCTGACTCAGCCCCCCCTCTGGAAGGAAGGTGCGGGAGAGCGCCAAGGATGTGCTGGGAGGAATGGGTCCGAGAGGAAGAAACTGTTCCCTAACCCCCCCCCTCTGGAAGGAAGGAAGGAAGGAGTTTTCCAGCTAGGATAGGAATCTCGGAAGGGAGAAGGGGTGGAATGTGGGAAGGATAGAGTGAGGAAAGGGTGGGTGTGTTGAAATTATTAACAGATTATTAACGCAGTGATTGACAAGACAAAAGTCATCGTGAGACGAACTTTTATTCACGTGCATCAAGGAGAAAGAAAGCTGAGTGTGACCTCACATCGAACGGCACACGCACTTAATATAGAGAGCGGGAAACATGACCTCGTTACCAATGATACAGGGCAAATGTTCATGACGTGATAAGAATAGTCTTCTGGGAACAAATTGACAGCACGTAATCATAAATCTACTGTAACACAAATGAGTAGGGCGATACAAAGGTTAATTAAGTTTGAAGCGCAAATTTCAACACTCCTTCTCGCTTTAAAAAAATATCACAACTGCCTCACACCCATACTCGATCTCAAACGTTCAAACTGATCACGAGGTAGACCCTTAGTAAGCCCATCAGCAATCATATCATTACTCGAACAATGAACAACTGAAATATTATTCTCGATAACATGTTCTCTAACAAAATGGTATCTTATCTCTATGTGCTTCGTTCTACCGTGAAACTGGGAATTTTTTGAACTACTTATAGCAGCTTTATTGTCCTCAAAAATAGTCAATGGTTCTTCCCTGTAACCCAAATTGCCATAGATTTGTTTTATCCAAACTGCTTCTTGTGACGCTAACGATAAAGCCATATATTCTGCTTCAGCAGTAGACAACGCAACACAACTTTGCTTTCGACTACACCAACTTATCGCAGCATCACAATCCTTGAATAAATAACCAGAGGTCGATCTCCTATCATCCTGATCGCCTCCCCAATCCGCATCGGAATAACCAACAATTGATCCACCTTTCCGATAACATAAGCCATAATCACATGTTCCGACAAGGTAACGGAAAATTCTCTTAACAGCCATCCAGTGTAAATTTGTTGGTTGAGAACAAAACTTCGCAACATTATTCACTGCAAAAGCAATATCAGGTCGTGTACATACAGCTAAAAAGAGTAAGCTTCCTACAGCAGACTGATACAGTTTCTTATCAAAAACGGATTCGTCAACTGCTGCCTTTCTAAGTTTCAGACCTGGTTCCACTGGAGTTGTTACCGGATTTGCATCGTCCATTTTGAATTTTCTCAGTACATGTTTAGTGTATGCAGGTTGTCCTAACCATAACGTATCATCACCTTTCACAATTTTCATACCAAGGAAGTCATGCAATTCATGCAGGTCCTTGACCTCAAATTTGTCAAGAAAAGATTGCTTAACCCATTCAATATCATGCTGATTTTTTCCAATAATAATCATGTCATCGACATACACAGCAATAAAAAGCATTTCCTTTTCTTTTGACAAATAAATACAGGGATCCGCATCTGTTGGGATAAAATTCATGGTTAATAGGTGTGAATGCAAAATGTCATTCCAGCAGCGTGAAGACTGCTTTAAACCATAAATGCTACGATTTAGTTTGCACACTAAATGTTCCTTCCCTTCAACCTCAAAACATGCGGGTTGTTTCATGAAAACTTCCTCTGTAAGTACTCCGTTCAAGAATGCCGTAGTAACATCAATTTGATGTAGTCTCAGACCATCTTTTAATGCATACGCAAGAAAAATCCTGATTGATTCAAATCTCGCTACAGGACTAAATACCTCTTCGTAATCTACTCCGAATTTCTGAGAATAACCCTGAGCAACCAAACGTGCTTTATATCTAGATACAAAACCATCTTCATCCAGTTTTCTCTTAAAAACCCATTTACTTCCGACCGCTTGTGTGCCTTCTGGCAATTCCACCAGGTCCCAAACATTATTTGTTTGCAGCGAGTCGTACTCAGATCTCATGGCTTGTATCCAGTTATCCTTCTCATGACTATTCAAAGCTTCAGTCGCCGAAGTAGGTTCCGTTGGGATACTTCCAACTGTTAGCAAAATTTTCATACATAAAAAAATTTGGAGGCCTTATATTCCTACTTGACCGCCTGACCGTTGCGCTTTCTTCAACTGACTCATTGTTTTCATCCTCGATAATTTGCGTATCAAACGTGATGAGAGGAGATAGCTCCTTCTGTTTTGGCTCGTTCAATTTGATAAAAGATTTTTCGTCAAACCTTACATCTCGATTTATAGTTACCTTTGAAGTTTGACTATCAAAAATGCGATAACCTTTCGTGTCTGTTCCATAACCGAGAAAGATGCATTTTCGCGATTTAGAGTCTAACTTTTGCCTCTCATCTTTTGGGATATGAACGTACGCAACACATCCAAAAACTTTCAAATGTCCTACCGAGGGTTTATGACCCGTCCATGCCTCATACGGTGTTTTCCTGGGACAGCTGATGTCGGACATCTGTTTCTAACATAAACGGCTGTTGAGATCGCTTCGGCCCAAAATTCTTGCTGTAAATTAGCGTTAATGAGCATAGACCGCACAGCTTCAATCAGAGTTCTATTCATCCTCTCTGCGACTCCATTTTGTTCCGGCGTTTTCGGTACAGTCAACTGATGAGAAATACCCTTATCCTTCAGATAACTTTGAAATTCTCTGGACATATATTCTCCCCCGTTATCTGAACGTATAGCCTTGACCTTAAAACCTGATGACTTTTCAACAGATGATTTCCACTCAAGGAAGCATTCAAATACCTGGCTCTTTCTCTTGATAATATAAATCCATGTATACCTCGTCTTATCATCAATGAAAGTCAGAAAGTATTCTCCTTTTCCCAAAGACGGTGTATTAATTTTGCCACAGACATCACTATGAACTAGTCCTAAAGGCTCAGCCGCTCTCATAGCTTGGACAGTAAGGAATCGTTCCCGACATTGTTTTCCAGCAATACAGGGCTCACAAATTCCTATTCCTTTGGATGGGTCATAGTCAAAATCACTAACTAAGTCTGAGTTAGCAAGAACCTTCAGATTATTTTGACTAAGATGAATAAAACGTTGATGCCAAAGTATCTCAGAACTAGACATGCACATCTGACTCCTAGGTCGACATTCTAGCTTGTACAGGCGTCCCAACTTATTTCCATGAGCAATAACTCTTCCATCCCTCTCTTGAATAAGACACTTATCGCCTTTAAATATAACGTCTACTTTCTCAGTGGCTTTAGACACACTCAAAAGATTGAAAGATAAATCAGGCACATACAACGTATCATGCAAGGAAGATACATAAATCCTACCATCAGGTGATATCATATCAAGTACTACAGTACCACATCCTACCGCTTTTACTCTCATACGTTTATCTCCTAGAGCAATTTCATTCGGTGGATCAAAATATTTGATATCAACAAAGCATGCCACATCAGAACACATGTGACTGGTAGCACCTGAATCAATCAACCAACAGCTCTCACGCACCTCACTGTTCATAGTTAGCATATGATCAGTAAATAAACTGCAATCTAAGTTGTCTCGCCCACTCACTTTTACTTTTGAATCCCTCGACGAATTTCGCACTTTAATAAATTCACAACAGTGGCGTTTGATGTGTCCAGTTTTCTTACAAAAGTAACACGTAACTGTCTTCTTCTTTCTTGAGTATCGTTCCGCCGTTGCTAACACCCTTTCTGAGACCTTCACCGCTTCAGACCGCTCTTTAATCCGTCGCTCCTCGTTGAGTAAACGTTCAGTAATAGTCTCCACAGAAGGAACATCACTATTTGTTCCAAGAGCTGTCACCAACATATTGTAAGAGTCCGGTAAACTGGCCAGAAGATAGATAGCCCGATCTTCATCGTTTAATGGGTCGTCCATTGCCGCCAATCCGTCGAATATTTCACTCAGAGCTTTGATATGCTCTTGCACAGACTGACCTTCACTCAAATGTAATGAGTGGAGCTTACGTCGAAGTTCGCGTCGATTTGCCCAAGTTTTTTTTGAAACTGATTTTGCAAAATATTCCATACCACCGTAGGATCCGTCGGATCGCCGATAAGGTATAACAAAGAAGTCTCGATGGATAGCACTATTGTCGCTAAGGCTCGATCGCTTCTTTTGACAAACTTCGCGTATTTTTCTCCGTCTGAAGAAGGAGGTGAGATTTCGTCACCATCAACGATTGACCATACTCCTTCCTTCACGAGCGCCATACTCCTTCCTTCACGAGCGCCATTCGACATTGGATTTTCCAAGTGTTGTAGTTCACAACGTTTAGAGGTATGATGGCTACTTTTGATTCCGCCATCTTGAAACACACTCAGCCGAAGATCACTATTACAGCGAATACTCAATAACTGTCGTATCACGTCGAGTAATGTGGGAGTATAGTTCAGTTGAGCACCTTAAAAGTCAATTTGCAGTTCTGGGCCCATAACCTGTTGAAATTATTAACAGATTATTAACGCAGTGATTGACAAGACAAAAGTCATCGTGAGACGAACTTTTATTCACGTGCATCAAGGAGGAAGAAAGCTGAGTGTGACCTCACATCGAACGGCACACGCACTTAATATAGAGAGCGGGAAACATGACCTCGTTACCAATGATACCGGGCAAATGATCATGACGTGATAAAAATAGTCTTCTGGGAACAAATTGACAGCACGTAATCATAAATCTACTGTAACACAAATGAGTAGGGCGAGACAAAGGTTAATTAAGTTTAAAGCGCAAATTTCAACAGGGTGTTGTTGGTTTTGGGATGAGAAAAGTTGGAAATCGTCATGAAGGAGGGTTTGGATGGGAAATTGGAGTTCAGATTTGGAATCTACGTGAAATTTTGGGTTAAGAAGGAAGCAGGAGGAGCACCAAGGGGTGGAATCTCTGAAAACGGCAGAGTTGGAAAAAGGCGGGTTTTGATGGTTTTGGGATTAGAAAAGTCGTTTCTCGGGCAGAAGGAGGGTTCGGATGGGAAATTGGAGGCCAGATTCGGAATCTACGTGAAATGTTGGGTTAGGAAGGATGTTTCCAGCGAAATCGGAGAGAAAAATTTCGAGGACGTCCCCCCCTCTCACACCTTCCAACTTTGGTTGTAGAGATCGTACAAAGTCGTGTGATAGCTCATTTGAAAGCTAAGAGTGAGAAAAATGCAGTGGAAAGCTTGGTTTGGTCCTATTTTCCTGGGTTGATGGAGGAAAATGGCAGGAAAACGTCAGAGTTGGAAAAGGCAGGTTTTGGATGTTTTGGGATGAGAAAAGTCGTTTTTCGTCATGAAGGAGGGTTCGGATGTGAAAACGGAGGCCAGATTCGGAATCTACGTGAACTTTCGGGTTAGGAAGGATGTTTCCAGCAAAATCGGAGAGAAAAAATTTCGAGGACGTCCCCCCCCCCTCCTGTCAAACTTCCAACTTTGGTGTGAGAGATCGTAGAAAGTCGTGCAATAGCTCGTTTGAAAGCTAAGAATGAGACAAATTCAGTGGAAAACACGGCTTGTTCCTATCTGCCTTCGTATAGATGTGAGACGTCATTGAGAATTTTGGACATTGGCGAAAAAACGACAGAGCTAGAATTTTTACGAAAATCGTTCTAGCGGGTGAAGCAAGCCTCGGACGGGAAAACAGAGACCAGATTCGGATTAAGCGTCAAATTCTACATTGAAATGGCGAATTTCCAGCTCAATCGGAGCACTAGAAGCGGAGATAGACGGGTTCAAAGTTTTTGGATGATGGGTATTACGTCATCAGCTGATCGCCACAAACTATATAAGCGGGGAACCGACAGAGACTTTTCATTTAGAGGAGAGCGATTGTCAAAGGTAGGTCGTCTCTCTGAGCTCCGATGATAGCTTCGGACATTCCAACTTCCGGGTTTCTGTAAGAAGCTGACTTAGAAAATTTCATTGCTGAAGTCAGCTAAGGCGTCAGACTTTGAGGTTCGCCAGGAGATGGCCTTCGTCTCCAGGCCATAAAAGACTCCAAAACTTTAAAGGCTTGTAACTTTGCTTCTACAAGTCCGTTTGACTTGATTCAAAAAAGGTTTGGTCGCTATTGACCTGCCCTAAGTGATAGACTACTTATAAAATTTCATAAGTAGTGCTAAAAAGTTGAAAAATTTAAATTCACTAGTTTTGGAGGTTTTCTGGGGTTTTCGACCCTGTTGAAGTCAATGAAAGGATTTGTAATGATGTCTGAGCCAGTCTTCTCATGAACCAAGCGGCTTTTCACTGAAAGCGAGCAAGACACGGAGAGTTTTACTGTAATATTCCACTGACAGGGTGTTCCTACGGACGGCGGATGATGCCGTAGTGATAAGTGTGACAAGAGAGTGTGTCATAGTTTAGACCGAAACCGCTGGGGCAACTCATGTCTCATGTTGGGCATTTGACACAGTTCTCAACGTAGCACTTTGAACGCCAATCGGTTGAGTCTTGGCTATCTTGTCATGGGTGGCCTCTAAACATCTCCATTGCAAAACGCTTGTGAAGTTGCTATCCCTCTTTACGGCTTGCTATCAAGCTGATCAAAGTCTGCCAACCTCTTACCAACTCCACCATTTTTTATGTCAAAATCGGGGCCCGGATACCAACACACTGGCATGACGCACGCTCTGTCCGCCCGAGGTTGGATTTGTGATTGCTTTGGAGCTGGGATAAGATCCCCTCTGAGTAATGCCTGTAACAGATTCAAGAGCTTAACACCCAAACGGTTGCTGGCTTGCTATCAGGACTTTGTGAAATCTCGTCTAGCCTCAGTAACTCAGGGCTGGCAACGTCTATCGTTTGTCATTGTAACTTGGTAAAAATGAGACGGTTACTGCAGGCATTGACGTCAAATCTTTTCGCGTCATATGGGAACTCGTCTTTGTGTTGGGAGTTGGTAACTGAAAGCACGGTGACTGCCGATGCCCATATATGGTAAAACTGCTGTTGTCAAGTCAAATGCATGGCCAAATAAGGAAGGTCTGAATCATGGCTTTGTGCTCGCTGGGTATATAAACCGCGACTTTTCTCTAGTCTTCACTCCTGTTTCAAGTTGCAAGACGAACGGTGAGTGCTCTGACAAGGTTTGTTATCAAACTTTGGGTTTTAGGATAAAGCTAGGAATCATACTCATTAAATTTGGTTGACGATTTTATTCCAACGTTTGCTATCAAATGTTTGATGACTTAGTCTTTCAATGCATATCAGAAAGTAGTATCCTGTAAACACTTGCTATCAAATTTTACTCTATCTTTACAGAATTATCATGACTAAGCAGTGTAATGCTAGAATGCTGGTTGGAAAATGCACCTGTGGCCGTATAGCACGAGGCAGCGATCTGAAGAAACATTTAAAAGCTAAAGAGGGGACGATGGGCCATGAGAGGAAAGTGATGTTGAGGTTGTGTGTGTCTTGTCGGATATGTGCGATGGGGGATGAGGCAGAATTTGTGAAGGCACATTTGCAGTGTGAGAGTGGGAACATCGGAGAGAAGGGGTTTAAGTCGTGGTTTGAGGGAATATTGTTGGCAATGGAGGAGAATGATAAGGCTGTTGCTTTGATTGTGAAGGGGATGGCTGAGAACAGTGATGAGGATACGAGTGAGGAAGTGGAGTTGAGAGCGGAAATTAAGAAGACTGATGAGGTTGATTTGGATGCGGTGATGGAAAATTTGTTTGGGGATATAGCGGATTTGAAGGAAGAGTGGGACGCACAGGAAAAGAAAGACAGGGAGGAAGTTGTTGAGCCAGTAGCGAGATCATCGCCTAGGAAAGAGGTGCATGATATGGAGGCGTTTGTAAGGTTGAAGGATCGTAAGATGGGTATGGAGAGTGTGAATAGAAAAGTTTTGAAGGAGAATGAAGAGCTGAAGGCTAGGGTTGAGGGCATGAAGATAATGAGAGAAGAGTTGGAGGAGATGCGAGTGAAGGAGCAGGAGTGGTTGAAGGAAAGGAGTGATATGATGATGCGAGTGAAGGCCGTTGAGGGCTTAGAGTCGGAGTTGATGCGTGAGAAGAATGAGGTGGAGCGGATGCGAGGTGTGGTGGAGGAAGTGGAAGAGACGAAGGTGATCAACAGGCGGTTGGGGAGTGAAGTGGAAAAGTTACGAGAGGTCGAGAGAAGAGTGAAGAGGAAGAGAGTGTATGAAGTCCATCTTCCCCTCTTTGAAAATAATGTATGCGATGCTCCTTCCATTACAAGCGACCCAAATGAGACGCAAGAGTGCTACGAGGGCGACGGAGTCCGATGTCTCCACATGAGTATGGATATTACCGAGCAGCTTGAGGACTTCGTCGTCCGAAAAATTCGGAAGAAAGTTCCCAGTAAGTTACTTCAACATGATCATTTCCTTGCCGCCTCTAATCTCCTATTCTTTTTCTTTCAGAGTTTTTGCAATAGTTGATGAAGAGAGTAGTGTCGGTGGACGGAGAACGACCCATGGGCTCTTTTAAGGGCCAACCTTCTAATGCAGCTAAAGCGGTCCCAAGTCCGCCACATATCTTCGGATGTGGAATGCAGAGGGTAAGAATAAATGATGAATGGAATGAAATGGGAGGCCACCCTTGCACCACATGCAACACATCACAGACTTCCCTCTTCACTAGTGAAAAAGCTCTGAACGTTACTTTACTATATCGCAGTCGATTGCTATACAAGTATTGAAGAAAACGTAAGTTACTAAAATCAGCAGAAATAACATAGGGAGACATGTGATGTTCCAATTATAGTTATTTCGAAGATTGATCTCAACATGATAAAGCATTGATGAATAATACTACCATAAAGGGTAACAAGTCTGCCGTTTATAGAAATCAACTACATGGTATCAGTAGAGACCTCTAAAGTATAGTTAGGAAAAGTCGTCATGAAAAAATACTTTATTTGGTCTTTGATTTAACATCATTGAAATCCACTTTACTAATAGCAATAACAATATGGTTTATTTTATTTAGAAGCAAATGATCACCGTAACCATGAAAGTTGTCCATCCGAGAAATAATCTTCCGCAGATGTCGTGTATAAAACTCAGAAGCATCAGCAACATATTCTTGTCCATAGGAGCGAAATTGAAAGTCAACACTTACCGCTACTTCACCTTGTGGAAAATGAATGTAATTGACATGTGCAATTAAGTGAGCCTTGATGAGACTGTCTTTGAAATAAGATATCAACTCCGTAAATATTTCTCGTGTGTAGTCTAAACATGCTTCCAATTCTGTCTCTTCCCTTTGAAACTCAAGGATGTATTCTTGTATTAAGCCTTCGAAGCAGTCTTGATGAAAACGAATCGTGCAATCGTCATGTTTCAATGTATTGACTTCAGGTGCCATGGTTGAGTCTATTGCTAAACATCATGTTTGCCTAGGACGATTTCAATAACTTGTTACAAATTGGTGTGTGCACATCGGGAACTCTAGCTCGTCTGTGATTGGACGAGAGGTCTGATCCATTCACCGCTTAGGAAAATCTTATAAAAGGCAGTGCACCAGCTCTGTTCTTCACATTTACCTTTCACAAGGTGAGTGTCGGTGAGCTCCTGCTATCAGGTTGTTTTGACTTGCCTTCAAGTTGAATAGTCTCTTGCTATCATATCTTCTGCTCATAAAACATATCATCGCTGTAATACCTCCTTTGCTCGAGCGTTCCTTTGGGACGGCGGGTACTGCCGTAGAGGGATTGCGTTGCACTGGTTGTTCGTCGTTTGTTAGACCGAAACCTCTGAGCCGTTGCTCATGTTGGGCGTTCGACTTCATACTCAACGTAACGCTTTCTCTCGCCAGGTCAGAGTACTTCAGCCATTCGACAAAGGTTAGTCTTTATGATATGAAGTAGAGTGAAATGTAATTCATTAGATGTCACTTCAATGATTGTTCCCATGATAAACGTTGACTAGGCGAATGAAACGATTCTCATCTTTCCTTTTCAGTGATTGAAATCTACTATCGTGTAATCTATAATCATTCAAAAATGGAATTCAACAAAGTTGAGAACTATCGCATTGCTGCTGAGATAGAGAAGGCCACCATCAAGCAATGTAAGTATTTGTAACAAGGTTGACTCTATTACTAACATCATTAGGGTAGACATCCTCATTAAAATCAAGAGCCCCTTCCTTACTTTGTTCATGTTTAAACCGAATCCAAATTTTTCCTCTGCTCATCTTTGCTGTCATTCTTTTTCAGTGCATGAATGTATTCGTAATGGGGAACCCGTCCCCCAAGGAGTAATCGCGGAAGCCTATGAGCAGCTTGGCAAGTGTAAGTATCTTTAACATTTCATGTTTATAATGTTTCAGATCCTCTGCATCATCCTTGTCTCATTATCTAATCTCTCTCTCCTCTCTACAGACTTGGCGAAGATGAAGAAGTGGGAAGAAGCCGCGAGGCGGAGATTTAATGACGAATTTCCGGCCCTACCTTCCCACCCATCTACCTCCGCTCAAGGTGCGACCCCTCTCTCGAGCTCGAGCATCGTCATCGCCCCATCTCCACCGCCAGCTCCGCTCCCTGCGTCCATCCCTGCTCCAGTCCCTGCTCCTCGTCACCACATCCCTCCGACACCGAAGCCTAGGACCCTTCCACCCTCGGCTCGTGTCCCTCTCCTGCCTCCGCGCCCATCCTTGCTGCCGGAGATCAATTCATTAGATGGTAAGTATCCGTGATTGGGAAATAGGGGGCTAAGACTTCAAACTTGAAATTATGATCATGTTACTAATCTCTTTTCTCTTTTTCTCAATAGATCTGGCGG
Organism: Prostheceraeus crozeri; assembly: GCA_907163375.1. NCBI lineage: Eukaryota > Metazoa > Platyhelminthes > Polycladida > Euryleptidae > Prostheceraeus > Prostheceraeus crozeri. Next base: position 88,103 of record CAJQUW010005006.1, read on the forward strand.
CCTACCTCCTGGACGGCGGCGTTCCCTCCCGTCCCATCATCATCCCTGCATCGCCACCACCACCTGCAGCGGCCGGCCTCCCTCTCCTCTCCGTCAAGTCGGTGGAGAGACTGTTGAAGCAGGAGGAATTAGAGATAGTGGGAGAGGAGAGGGAGATTAAAGTCGAAGAGGAGAAGGACTTTCGATGACAGCGGTGTGACAGGGTCCTCGCCTCAGCCTACAGTTTGAGACGTCACACCGCTGGCCATGCCTGCAGGGGAGGAAAGTGGCGACCGATCCCTCAACGGCCCAAGTGTGAAGGTTGTGGACGCACGTTCTACAACAGTACCAACTTGCGAGTCCACATCAAAGGCGGTTCCTGTGGCAGTGTGAGGCAACCACCGAAACAACAGGTAGGAACCATCCTTCATCGCACGTCGGCTTTTCCTGTTCTTCGTGTCAGAAGACCTTTCCTACAGAGTTTGTTCTTTCTTCGCACACACTCTGTCACACTCATCCCACTGAGCTTTACACTGACAACAACGTCACTCTAAGGCTGAGCAAGTTTTCCCTTGAGAGGCTCGTTCGCGACTATGAGTTCGAAAGCTCTGAAGCTGTGCAAGACATTCACCCTTTCTTGATGAATAATATAGGCTTAATTCATCAACTGTTGGCGAGTTTAGATGGATTTTTACTTAAGGGCATGTTCTATCTCATTGCTCGTTTCAATAAGGTAGATAGTAGCATGGGAGAAGTAGAGTCCACTGTGACCATTGGGATAGCCTCCTGTGCTGCTGATCTCATAGGTGATGTAAACGAGTGGATAGAGAGACATGCGACCTATCTCGTCAGCAACTTAAATAAATTTAATGAAAGAGACAGCGGTCTGGTCTTTGATGGGATAGAGAAGGTAGACATTAAAATTAATCTTTTAGAAAATTTACAAGGGAGTGGTTGTTTCGCCCTCCCCAAAGCACTGGCTGACAAAAAGGTTGTCATCAATGTATGAGTGTCAGTCCCAGTGTTTCAAGTATGCCGTCCTCTCCATTCTTCACTATAATGACATAGGTATAAATCGTGAACGAGTCACCAAGTATCGTGAATGGGAGGATGAGCTTAAGTTTGACGGGTTAGATGTCAACACATTAGATTTTAAAGGCATCGCCCAATTTGAAAAATTGAATAACATTAAGATTGTCATACATCTCTGGGAAAAAGGTCTGAAGGGCGTTAGGTATAATAATCGCCAAAGTAACTTCGATCGGGTTGTCAATCTCCTCCTAGTCTATAGCGACAACCACCCAGAATGGCATTATTGTGGCATTCCTAAAATTTCAAAGTTATACCATCATCAAGCAACCTATAGAAACAATTTAAAATTAGACGTCTATGTGTTGGCTGACATGTTTGAGACTTTTAGGAAAGTCACATTAGAACAGGACACCTTAGACCCCGTCCATTTTGTTAGTCTGCCGGGTCTGTCCTATCAGTCAGCCTTCAAGATGACGAAAGAGAGCATTCATTTAATGCAAGATGCAGAAATGTACACGTTATTTGAACGTGGTATTAGGGGTGGCTTAACATTTGTCAACAAACATGTTGTAACAGCACCCAAGACATAGGATCGACCACGCATTTAATGTACATAGACCAAAATAATTTACATTATCCAAGCCTTTGCCAGAGTCTGACTTCCAATGGGTAGAACCCCATGACATTGAACACTTCTCCAATCCAGCACACATCATGGCACTGGGAGATGAGGCCGACATAGGTTATTTATTTGAAGTCGACCTCATCTATCCAGAATGTATTAAGAATAGAACAGTTGATTTTCCTCTCGCACCCGAATCTGGCATAGTCAGTCCAGATATGTTGTCTCCCTTTATGGAAGAACACAATAAGCAGCATGAGGTGGAAAATGACTTACATTACAAACCCACTAGGAAGTTGTTGCTCACCCACTTGAACAAGCAGAATTACATCGTGCACTATTCCATCCTCAAATTCTATCTAGGTATGGGGATGCAACTTGACAAAGTCCATCGCGCTATCCAGTTTAGGCAGAAGCCCTTTCTAAAACCGTATATAGAATTTAGTAGCAAGAAACGGGCTGAATCCAAGAATCCTTTCGAAAAGGACTTCTTTAAATTTAAGAACAATGCCCTCTTTGGTAAAACCATGGAGGATGTAACAAAGCGCATGGACTATCGTATCGTGACTGATCCGGAAACGAGTATCAAGTTATGCCGCTCACCGTTGTTTTGTCACCATGATGTCATTTCCGAAGACATCACTGGTTTTAAAATGCTAAAATCTAAAGTAGAACTTTGCAAACCCATTTATGTTTGTCAAGCTGTCTTGGATCACTCCAAGTTAGAAATGTACAAGTTATTTTACCACACTTTTAAAACGTGTCCATTGATCCAACATGTGGAATTAGTAGGAGGCGATATAGACAGCTTCTTCCTAGCTTTGACAACCACTAGCTAAGTCAAGCAGGAAGACATTTTAAAATATTTAGCACCCAAGTTTGATAGTTCCAACTATCCCACTGACCATCCGCTTTACTCTACCACAAATAAAGCGAAGCTTGGCTGCTTCAAGGATGAGTGTGCCGGCAAACAGATAGAGGAAATGATCTTGCTTCGCCCCAAGATGTACTTCATGAAGCTAAAATCCTCAGAGCTTTCTATAAAACGGGCGAAAGGCATCTCGAAGTCAATCGTTAGAAAAATGACACACAGGGACCATCAAGATGCCTTAGATTCTCTTAAAATTAAAAAAGTAGAAATGACCATTTCAAAATCACAGTCGCATCAAGTCAGAACAACGACGTTTAGGAAACGAGGTCTCTCAGCTTGGGAAGACAAGCGATGCTGGATGAGTCCTAACCACTCATTACCGTACGGCCATCCAGACACTCATCTACCTCCACCCAAGAGACAGAAACTTTCTCTTCCTCCGTCCGGCGATGTCTGATGATGAATGCTTCCTCTCTGTTGTGGTTGATGTTTTGCTTTTTCGCTCCATGGCGTTTTCTATGGGGTGTTGTGAGTGAGTGCCTTGTAACATGCGTCCAACTCCTGATAACTTCATATCATGACTTGTATATCAACTGGTTTTTCCTGACTTTGTTTTCTCCCCGCACATGAGTGACTTTGTTTTCTCCGGTGATGTGGCCATAAAAACTTTGTTTTCTGCTACCATCAGTATTAACTATGTGTGACTGTAATGAAATGTCTTTCATTCAATAACAGATCATGTAGAGACTGCCTCGTTTTTCTTTTGACATAAAGATGGGATTCTTACTCAATAGACAGAAGTAAAAGTTTTGATCATTTTGTAAGATGGGTAGGGTTAGAAATAAAGTTGACTTTGTAAAGTTAGAAATAAAGTTGATGATTGTAAAGTTAGAAATAAAGTTATCACCATTTCGCTGTTTGTAAGATAAGTATTTCACTGTTTGCAAGATAGGTAAAGTATAAAATAAAGTCAAAACCATGTTAGAGTTTGTAAGTTATCATCCTCACCAACGAATGTAGCATCATGACAATTTCTTTGGCTTAGGAAACATCAACCACTTTGCTGACTCATGTCTACAAATAGCTCAGACTCATGAAGGGGTAAAGCACGAGTCAGTTAGATAAGAATCTAATCAGTCTTGTTCAACCTTTTCACCAACACGTGTGTGGACATCATTTCATGTCTATAAATAGCGCTAACTCATCGTAAAGCGATGAACCTTGTTGATGACCTTTTCACCGACACGTGTGTGGGTGATAGTTCATTGCGATGACTCATTCAAAACGCATCATGTGATTAACACGATTCTATTAACTGTGACTCATACAGATAACACATTAGAGATTTAACAATGTCAGCTACTTTACTGATATCACGTAAACCAGTCATGATTCTGTTGTTGTTGTTACCATACTCATTGTCCGTTGTGAAACACTGCAATATGTACAGGATGCCACTTTCGAATCAGAGCAGCAGGAAAGAGTTCAGTTTCATAAAATATACAATGATTACTGGTTTTAATGTTGGCTAGATTCACTAACATCTTCAATTGAACAGACACTACTATATTCTTCAATGTCGGGGGACTGAGGCGCAGATGAGGCATGAGTGTTCGCATTTTCTTGACGACTTCGTAACACATGGACTGCATTACGAAATGAGAAAGCTTTCCCAGGACTTGGATTTTGCCGCAGCGAAAGACTTGAAGATTTCGACCGTTGCTCATGCGAATGACCAACGTTTTCGGACGACCGCGATGATAGACTGAATCGGGTAGATGGGTATGCAACTGTTCTAAATCGATGTCTCTACTGAGATTCATTTCGCGCATGGCGTTGATGATGCGGATGGGGAGCATGACTCACAAATGACATGAGGGTTGAGTGAACTTCCCTTTTATACTTTTCCCATGAGGGTTTTGGAATCATGATGTAGCAGTGATCATTATGTAGAATCATCTCTTGAATGCGAATAAATACAATGCCGTCTCCTACATTAATGATACGGCAAGAGTGGGATAGGATAGCGCGATGTAATCTTCGTAGTTGAAAGCGTTCTAGAGTTATCTGAAGTTGACGTTTCGTATCATGAAATGTAACACACTGACTTTTCCATAATACATGGAGCCATGCTGATAATTTCTACATGTTTAAAACCTGAGTGAAGAAGGGTATGCCTAAGAAAGAAGGAGAGAGAGTCATGTTCATGTGTGGCATGGTGAGTGTACATTTTCTTTCTTGATACGGTGGCCGTTAGGCCGTGGTCTCATAAAGACCGATGGTGCGTTCTCAGTGTGTGTGGAGAGTGTTACTGTAGTTGATCATCATCAACATGGACATCATTTTTAAAGGTGATGACGACAAGATAGGGATTCAACGTAAACAACCTTCCGTCCCTGCGCGGACCCATGTAGATGGTTTGAATTTTAATTTCGAAGGAGTAGAATCCTTTTCCCAAAATGGGGAGTGGTTTGCAATTGAGTAAGTCGAATTCGCTGCCCTCCTTTTCATGGATGATGAGACAGTGTCTATCCATATGAACATACATGTATCGTCTTTCCATGATGGGAACTTGTGACCGCTTCCCATTGTGTCGAACAATTTCTTTGGGAATGGTGAGATTTTCTTTCAGGAATGTTTCAAGAGTATTGAATTTTAACCGTGTCCAATAGTCGAACGGCACACACACGGCCAGTCCATACTTTGTTGACATAACCTTTAGATAATCTATCCGATGACTTGGAGTTTCTATGGTCACGGCTTCTCCATGATGAGTTATCTTTTGATTGAAAGCATTTTTACCCGATGCTAAAGTAAGGGAGTTCAGTGTACCCAGTGCGAGAGCAGAGGAGATGATGGCTTCGAGCAACTGCATGTTTAGCGCAAGGACGGAAATGATTGCCATGAGCTCAGTCGTCCGTTTTATAACCAAACCTAGCTCCAATCACATGAATTTCCCTTTTCACGTTTTCCCTGTCTTTGTTACGTGACGAAGAGTTATCACTTGTGAACTTTTGACTGCGTGGGTGAAAACCTTCCCTCTTACAAAGTCGTTCTAGTCCTCACAAAGACTTTAGTGACACATCCCTTCTAGCGAACAAAGACGCATTCATTTATCTGACAAAGAGCCTGATAGTAATGCGCAAAGCGCAATGACTCATGTTGTGTCACGCCCCTTTTCTCGAACAAAGACGCATTCATTTATCTAACAAAGAGTCCGATAGTAATGCACAAAGCGCAATGACTCATGTTGCTCTATACACCATTACAAAATACTCAGTGAAAAGAAATCTTTATTGCATCTACACAATGTGTCGAGTATCAAACAAAGTCGTGGATGTAACACACTCAGTTGAATCATGATATGTTTAACAACGTATGCATTTCCTGCCGTCGTCTCTTCTATTCTCTCCATAATTTTCTCGATATAACGTACATAAAATTGATCACTAAGAGCAATCCATTATGTGCAATAAGATCCAAAACGAAGTGGTTTTTGCAAATCTTTCAGCTCTATATAAGCAACGAGTCTACCCTTCACATCTTGAGGTTGTAAACTCTCCATCAATCTTTTGAAGAGAGGAAGGCTTTCAGTGAGCACTACTTTCATATCATTCATCTTCATTTTAAATGTAAGTTTCCAATCTTGTAAAAATCCATCGAATCCTTGTTGATCAAGTGTCAAATGACACATGTGGTTACTTAAGGTACGATGCGTCATCATAAACGTGACTATAGATTTCATATTGCTTCAATGACTTCCACTATGAATAAAACAGAAATAACAATCATGTTCCACAGTAAGTTTATTCAACATCAGACAGAATTTACAAGTACAGAATACACTTCATAAAATGAGCATCACTCATTCACAAGGAGTAAAAACATGTTTTACATAGACCCATGCTGTTGACAATAATATAGATACAGTTCATAAACGTCATAGAGACTACAATGCCAGCGTGAAGAGAGTTTCGCAATGTAGGTGGCTTTATTTCTAGTATTACAATGGGATGGTGGTCTGTAAAGGTGATGTCTCTCACCGAAACATACAGCCATATCAAAAATCATTTCATCTCTAAACTTCTTTTGATCACAATGCATATGATCGTCTTGTCTTACACGATCTACCCAACATGGTAAAGACAAATTATCAATATGCAACTGAAGTGTTGTTGCTTCTCGTTCAGAATCATTTCCTAATATTTTAACAATATGAAAACCTGACAGCCACCGTTTGAAATCACTTATCAAATACGTTTCATTTACAAATCCAATATGAATCAAAATAGAAGGATCAAGTCCATGCACATGACGCCGTGACCATTCGTCTTTGTGTGGAGGACAGTAGGCAAATCTATGATATACACTAACAACAGTTTGATCACTTTCTCTCATTGCAGTAGCACTCAATTCCTGCATCCTCACTGTCTATGAAGATGACAACCTACAATATCAAAAAGACTTCATTACAAGATAATACATTGAGCAGGAACTTTACAAGGATGTCTGTCCTTTACATAACAAAAGATACATACAACATGATTACAATGTTTTATTTGAACATAACGCACAAGACCGCGTTTTCCACATTCACTACATACTAACTGATTACAATACTTAAGATTTCTTTTTGGTGGTAGCACCATCTTTCTTTGATGTGCGACGACGTTTAGGTTTGGTGACAGGTTCTTGACACTCTTTGACACAAGAATCAATGACTTTCTCAATGTGATCAAGTCCTGTTAACTCAGGTTGATGATGAATTTGAGCAATGCGCAAATAGAGAGAAATCAAATTCCCGTCAGATTGATGAGGTCCCACATAAACAGCAGGTACCTCAATATGAAAGGAATAAAAGCCTGCACCTAACGATGACAATTCTGTTTCAACTGACTGTTCAACTGTCACTCCTGAAATGACTTTACAATACCTGTGTTGCAAAATATAGCAGCGAGTGCCGCGATACAATGGTTTATAATAAGAAGTTTTCTTTTCTGGCCACAACTGTAATAGTTCAGTAGGAATAAGAGTCTTTTGCCTCACAAAGTCTTCTAAAATGTCAAGCTGCTGACGCAACCAATTATCAATAGGGATACTCAGGTTTTGACCGCAACGATTTACTTGCGTATCCACTTTTGGTAAATATACCGCCGGCGTTTGAAGATAGAGTCGAACACCGTTGTAGCGCACTTGTTGTTTGTAGGTAGGATAGCCGTGAATTACCTTTTCAATTTTCGGATTCCACAGCTCGAGATGTTGAGGATTCAGTGATGCAGCAGTTGGAGTGGATTCATGGCCATGGCAGTCTGTAACGAAAGAATACCACTAAGTACATTCATGATCATCAGAGAAAGGAAAATTGTTAGCTTAGCAGTGACATATGAGGTGGCCCTTAAGAGGACCTTTTGGGGCACTCACATGATTTAAAGCTTATCACGAAAGTCTAAGTCTTCGTCATCGTCCAGTAAATTAAATGTCTTGGGCTTAGGACCCGAATTAAGTTTCAATTCCCTAAAAGACTTAAAGGTAAAGCGTCTAGGTGGTGGTGGAGGTGGCGGTGGTGGTGATGGTTCAACAAAATAAGCTTGTACAATCATCGGCCATACACTCTCCTGCGTCTCTCTTCAAAATGCTGGTAAGGTTTAGGCCACACCGTCATGACACTCACTTGTAAATTTGCAAAGAGGATTGAATCAGACAAAATTGAGACGGCGAATGGCTTGAGCAAGTTACACACGCTTTCCAAGTCAAGAGAATGAAATGAAGAGAAAATGGGGAGACGTCTGCTTTCATAGTCTCCTGCGAATCCACATTTGACACTATGTGAGCCAATCAGAGACCTCCGTTTCTCCCCTGACTTGCGGCAGGGAAAGAGGACGCACGCGGACGACTGACTCGAATACTTTTCCCAAATCTTGTAGTCAAATCTTGTTTAGCACATTGAGTTGAATATGAAGGTGTTTTATGCGACATAAGAGCAAGTTGGATCCATGCTCATGAAATGCAGAGCATAGTCGAGATGCAATTTTCGCCATGTGTCGCTGATAGAAATCTTTGGGATCATGTATCGTCTCTGCAGAATAGGATGCAAAATGAAACACTACACGTTCACCTACATGTTCATCAGTCACTTTCTCAAATTCAATCTCTGCATATAATCGTCCTTTCACATCTTTATTCATCAAACTGTCCATGAGCAGTTGGAAAACGAAGTAACCTTTAGCGATAGCAAATGCTAAGTCTGCCTTTTCATGATGAAATGAGATGATGTAGTCCCTAATCACACCACGAAGACTTTGTCGATGAAGACGTAGTGAACAAAATTCATTCGTTAACTCTACTGCTTCTGTCATCTTTCTTCCTATCACTTTGGAGACATAGCATGAATGTCATTCAGGTGTAACGTGGCACACTGATTCCAAATCTGGTCTCTGTTTTCCCGTCCGAGGCTGGGTTCACCCGCTAGTGCGATTTTCGTAAAAATTCTAACTCTGTCGTTTTTTCGCCAATGTCCAAAATTTTCAATGACGTCTCACCTCTAAACGAAGGTAGATAGGAACAAGCCGTGCTTTCCACTGAATTTGTCTCATTCTTAGCTTTCAAGCGAGCTATTGCACGACTTTCTACGATCTCTCACAACCAAAGTTGTAAGTTTGACAGGAGGGGGGGGACGTCCTCGAATTTTTTTCTCTCCGATTGAGCTGGAAAGAGGTTCCTAGACACAACTTTGGCCAAAACGTCCGAATTTGCACTCCATTTTCCCATCCGAGACCTCCTTCATGCCGAAAAACGACCTTTCTCATCCCAAAACATCCAACACCCGACTCTTCCAACTATGACGTTTTCCTGCCATTTTCCTCCCTCAACCCAAGAAATTAGTTCAAACTGAGCTTTCCACTGCAATTTTAGCTTTCACTCTTAGCTTTCAAATGAGCTATCACACGACTTTGTACGATCTCTACAACCAATGTTGGAAGGTGTGAGAGGGGGGGACGTCCTCGAAATTTTTCTCTCCGATTTCGCAGGAAACATCCTTCCTAACCCAACATTTCACGTAGATTCCGAATCTGGCCTCCAATTTCCCATCCGAACCCTCCTTCTGCCCGAGAAACGACTTTTCTCATCCCAAAACCATCAAAACCCGCCTTTTTCCAACTCTGCCGTTTTCAGAGATTCCACCCCTTGGTGCTCCTCCTGCTTCCTTCTTAACCCAAAATTTCACGTAGATTCCAAATCTGAACTCCAATTTCCCATCCAAACCCTCCTTCATGACGATTTCCAACTTTTCTCATCCCAAAACCAACAACACCCACCCTTTCCTCACTCTATCCTTCCCACATTCCACCCCTTCTCCTTTCCGAGATTCCTATCCTAGCTGGAAAACTCCTTCCTTCCTTCCTTCCAGAGGGGGGGTTAGGGAACAGTTTCTTCCTCTCGGACCCATTCCTCCCAGCACATCCTTGGCGCTCTCCCGCACCTTCCTTCCAGAGGGGGGGCTGAGTCAGCCTGATGACTCATCGTTGCACATTTCGTCCTTGCGCCTGCCACGGGGTTACTACTTCCCTCGTCTTCTTTTGCCCGGTAGATTCATCTTCAGCATTCGTCTTCCAATGTATTCCTCCTCTCTCCTCTTCACATGTCCGTACCACCTGAGTCTAGCCTCTCGCATCTTATCCTCAGACCTTCCGACATGAGCAGTTCCTCTGATGTAATCATTCTTAATCCTGTCCATTCTAGTCACCCCAAAAGACATTCTAAGCATCTTCAACTGTGCTACTTCCATTTCGGCTACTTGTCTTTTTGCTAATGGCACCGTTTCCAGTCCATACATCATAGCAGGTCTCACTATCGTCTTGAAAATCTTTGTGTGTTTAATGAATAGATGAATAAATGATGCAATAACAATATGAATTGCAAAAAATTGGATTCTCAGAAAAAAGTTTTTGTTTACTATAGGTGTAAAAGCAAATCATCAATTAGCTTCATCTTTATCAGACAACATTAGCTACTAGTACGTGTATGTGAAAGTCATGAAAATATTATTGTAGGCCTAACATCGTCTATGAGCGAAAATGCTTACATATTGGACATATTAGAGTTCTGGTATATGTAACATATTAAGACGCTATTTTACATTCAGATAACAGATATAAAGCAAGCGTGATATTTGTTTATAATGAAAGAAATTATGCACGTCAACATCAATATGAAGCTAAGATAATAAACAGTTGTACCTCTAATATAGGCCTATTTATCAGTTTAACTATAAAGATAGCCAGATATTGATGTTTATGTTGCATTTTTACATTAGCTAAATGTTATAAAACTTCTATGGTTTAAAGGGATGAACTGTTTAAATATTGCATAATCGGCGAATTATCATACATTTTGTAATCTTTACCGGACAATGCAGCAAATTTGCTACAAACTCAAAAATACAGGTAATCGCTTAAATCCAACCGTCATATTGTGATGTGTAGATAGACCTCTACCATACTGATAAAAAAAGAAAATATATATTTTACTTGGTGTTTCAAAATATGTCTGGTAGAGGGCTTAGAGATAAGGATAATAGGGATAGGGAGCTATAGATTCGTAGGAGTGATGATCGTCAGTGAGCCCAGATTCATTTGCCGCAAAGAGGCCGAGTATTTTTTCATGAATTCTACACGAATAAATTCCATTTTTGATATGGCGTGAGATAAAATTTGAAAAAATTTCGGTCTGTTCGAAGCGGTCATCCTTTAACAGGTAAACCGGAGAATTATGCCTTAATATCGCCATGCCGATTATAGGATAGTAGTAAGAAAACGGCGAACACTCGACCGGCGCCCCCTCTCTGGAACGACAGAGTGTCGTGGTCGGCCGCCGTGGTGCTTCGAGTCTGACTCCCCCCCCTCTGGAACGACAGAGTGTCGTGGTGGACTTGGGCGACCGCCAGGTTTTGTCTTGAGGCTATAGTGTGTGATGTTTTTCATGCAATCTCATGACTGTTGGGTTGAAAATGGGCTGTTTCGAGTAGAAGCAGTGCTCGGATGTGAAAACGGAGGCCAGATTCGGATTCAGCGTGAAATTCTGCATCGGTATGGTGAGTTTCAAGTCAATCGGAGAGAAAAAGTTTCGCTGACGTCCCCCCCCTCCTCGGCACCGACCTTTCAACTTTGCTTCTAGTGGACGGATTTTGTCGTGCAATAGCTCGTTTGAAAGCTAAGAGTGAGACAAATTCACTGAAAGAATCGGCTTGTTCATATCTGTCTTCGTTTAGATGTGAGACGCCATTTAAGATTTTGGGACATTGGCGAAAAACGACAGAGTTAGAATTTTGGACGTTTTGGGCTGCAGCTTCAAAACGAAGCATCGGATTGGAAAACGGATTTCAGATTTGGAATCAGCATGAAATTCTCTATCAACATGGTGAGTTTCAAGTCAATCGGAGAGAAAAAATTTTCAGCATTTTTCGAAAAACCGACAGAGTTAGAATTTTGGTCGTTTTGGGCTCTAGCGCCAAAACGAAGCATCGGATGGGAAAACGGACGCCAGCTTCGGATTCAGCGTGAAATTCTGTATCTGTATGGTGAATTTGATAGCAATCGGAGAGAAAAATTTTCGCTGACGTCCCCCCCCGGCACCGACCTTCCAACTTTGCTTCTAGTGGACGGATTTTGTCGTGCAATAGCTCGTTTGAAAGGTAAGAGTGAGACAAATTCACTGATAGAAACGGCTTGTTCATATCTGTCTTCGTTTAGATGTGAGACACCATTTAAGATTTGGGAGATTGGCGAAAAAACGACAGAGTTAGAATTTGGGACGTTTTGGGCTGTAGCGCCAAAACGAAGCATCGGAGAGCAAAACGGATTTCAGATTTGTAATCAGCTTGATGTTATTGTCCAATGAGGATCATCATCCAATGAGAATCAAGCATTTCTATATAAATAGCGAGCCTTCCACAGTGAGAATCATTCCATCGTTGAATCGCACGAGTGACGGACGCACATTTTCTCTATCTCTAGTTCCTTATTCTATTACCCAACTAAAATGGTAAGTCGCTACTTTCCTGCCTCTCCTCCCTTGCACGTAAACTTAATACAATCTTTTCCATTTTCAGGCATCTTCTCCATCTGCTGCACTAGTAGGACAAAATGGCGGTCAAACGTTACAAGGTTCGCTACGATCAGATCATCTACAACTGAGGCCAGTGGAAGAAACAACCAAGGTACATAATCCTACACCGCTACAGCGTAAATTTAAACAAGTCTTGCGTTATGACGATCATAGCGTAGTACTCCAAACGGGAATGCTCCCTTCCACGGATGTCAAGATAATGCGCAATCAGTATGGGGACTACATACTGATCCCCGTGAGTCCGTACATTCGCCACCAACTTGATATTATTGAGGAGTACGTGACATTAAATATGGACATTCCTACTCCTCTTGCTCAAGAGTGGAAGGCGAGAGATGACAAGGATACTCCCTATAGAAAGATTTGGGATGGTAATCACATTTGCCTACCGGTATCACATTGGTGTAGTTATTATAAAAAGGATGGAGATCAATCAATACCCATCAGATGTGATGAGCTCGGAGAAGGTACTTGGGATATCCTTTTCAAAGTGAATGGGCTATATTATGGTCGACACAAGGATAATAAATTGCCTCTCTCTCCATGCATATGGAATCCATCCTATATATTCCAAAACCACCCAACGTGGACGACATAATTGATCAAATCCTTAACAGCAGTGGTACGAAGCGCAAGTCGGAGAAGAATGCTGCATCGAAACGCAAATCAAAGAAGGAGAATTACTAGTCCTTTCCTAACTCTACCCTATGACAATTCGCTTATGTGCTTTGAGTGTCGTAGACGTGGTCTTATTAGATACATTTTACTTCTTCGTTGCCATCATATCATTTGTGTATTTTGTCGTGAAAAGCATCGATGTAATTCTTCATTTTGTAATATGTTATAGAACGTTTCCTTAGATGTGTAAATTTCCGTTTTAGGCTTCTATCATCATTTTTATGGATTGTGAGGGTGAACCTGTACAGGAGCTCAGTGCTATTGCTATGAACAATTGGACATATTAGATTGTTAGTGTCTATCATCAACATGCCAACTGTGATCCCAATGTTGATCAATGGGCGAGAAAACACATTCATGGACTTAATCTGAAATATTTGCAAGACTACGGCTTTTCTTGTGAGAGTGCTCTTCTTATTGACTTTAAACGATGGTTAGCTGCTTTCAATGTTATACGCATCTTTTGTAATAATCCTGGTAAGGAGAGGAAAGTATTTCCCAATCTAATCATTGATGATATTTTGCTCCCGCCTTGGGATAGTAGAGTGAATCAACATTATCATGAAGTCACGAAACGTTTTAAGGATTTGTGTGTTCCTATTTTGTCTGTTCGTTGTAGTAGCTACATTCATAACCAATGCTTCTTTCCTCCTTACCTCAACACTGCCAAAGTCCTGTATGGTTATCATTGCTCGCTGTATGATAGTTACCAGCTGTATCTATTTTATCTCTTTCAAACCATTGATTTATAATGCATGCTTGTTACCATTATTCAATAAATGTTACTATGAGAAGAGTTGTTTTCATGCAATGGATGGGTTAGATAAAGGGCGATCATGTCTTTCTCAAATGACTGCGGAACATTACATTTTCATAGGCAAAGTTTAAAAGGAGCTGTTCAAGATTATGTGATAAATTTTCATAAAGATGAGACCGACATCGAAGCAGTGGTCGATGATGCTAGCACTCTATTTCTAGAGTTAATGAATACATTCTCTGATAGCATTATCATGGCGCGATTAGTTGCGAAAATTAAGTTTAGTCATTTTGGAAAGGAAGAGGTGGAAAGTCGCTCTTTCCATTTTGCTTCTTATTCAATGGAAGTGGTAGATCACCCCCAAGAATTTTTTAAAAGACATATGATAAAAATTGCTGAACGTCTTAACGCATTTAACCATCATGGTAGCAGTCTAGTGATTGAAGCGATTTCAGATATTCACATTCAACTTTCCATAAAGAAAAATTGAAAATGCAGTGGTACTTGATTGTAGCACAACTGGTTTTGGAGCTATGTCTGCTCACTCTCGAAGTATATTCCTTCTGTACATGTGTCTATTATTTAGAAAAGGCTAGCAAATTCATATCTTCAAAAAGACTTGCTATAGACACCAGTAACGGTGAAACTATGTGTTGTGATGTATGTAAGCGAAAGGATGGAAATGAAAAGCGCATCTTCAAGAGATGTAAGCATGCTTTTTGTCAACGCTGTTTCATACGTAATTGCATTCAACTTTGCAAGTGTAGCCACTGTGATATTGCTCATTTCGAGTGCCACTTATGTCGCAATAGTTAGTACCTATGCAAATGTGGTAAAGGCAGGTTTTTAGCAAAGACTAACACGGAAAATGGCGAAACGTAAAATGACGAAACGTAAAAGTCAAAAGTCAAAAGTTTTCTTCAGCCATTCAAGCTCTCCGACGAATGAAAGCAAATCAGCGATACAATGCTATACGACATGCTAATGATAAATTCATCCGTGAAATTATTTCTCATGTGAGGAAGTTGAGGACGAAGAAATTAGCGCCAAAACAACGAAAGTTACTTAAGCGATATGCTACGAAATTGCGTTTCATCTCCAATCCTAAAGTCACCCTTCAAAGAAAGAGGAAAACTCTAACACAAAAGGGCGGTTTCCTTTCAGCAATACGTCCGATGCTAGCTCCTGTCGTGGGTAACCTATTGGGTAATATCTTTGGCTCTAAGCGTTTATTATGCAAATGTTGAATCTCAAAGTATTAAAATGGATTTCAGACTTCAATGTGATAAAGTTCTGACTGTATCAGGTCCATCTCATGCAGGTAAAACTGTTTTCACGCTGAATTTATTGGATAAAAGAAGGGAGTTGTTTAAGGAACCTATCAATCGAGTGATTTGGTGTTATGGTATTTATCAACCGTCGCTGTTTCAGGAATTGCAAAGTCGCAACTTTATTCGACATGAAGGAATTATTGCAGTGGATAAACTTCAGTCTAATGATGTTGTTGTATTGGATGATTTATTAAAAGAAAGTAAGAATTCAAAAGATGTTACAGATATGTTCACTCGCGCAGCACATCATAAGAGGTGCTTTATCATCTATATCACACAAAATTTGTTTCCTGATGGAAAAGAAGCTCGTACACGAAACCTGAATACACACTATTATGCTATTTTCAAGAATCCGCGAGATAAAAGTCAATTTGAAATTTTAGCGCGACAAGTTGCACCCAGAGGATCAAAAGCCTTTATTGAAATTTTTCAAGCAGCTACTGAAAAACCATACGGTTACTTATTCATTGACTTTACGCAAGAGTGTCCGGAAGAATTTAGATTTCGAAGTGATATTTTGAAAACTCCCATGATTATCTACAAACTATGAGTTCTTATTCTCGCATGATTGTTATTCCTCAGGATGAATATGTACAATTGACTGCCATGCAGCAAGTAAAGCAACCTCTTGCAAATCAAATGTATAGGAAAGAAATAGATTATCAGCAAAATGTTCACATCAAAGATCCACATAGTGCTGTATTATTACAATCGGAAACTGTTGAGCAATTGAAAAACTTGAAGAATAAGATGCGTGACTCTGTATCGACTGCTACACCTTTAGCATCTCGCGCACATGCCATATCTCTTTTCAATAGTATTGAACCCCATCTCAATGTAAATGATAGAGGAGAAATCATTACAGATGGAAATAAAGTGATTGATGCTTCACGTTATGAAGACTTGATTCAGTATGCGACACGTAGAAAGCGCCGTCAGGGCTATGTTCCACCTGGTTGGTCATACTTTCTTAAACTATTGAAAAACCATAATGTGCCAAAATTTGCTTTGAATAATGAGACATTGAAAGAACTTGATTCAACAGTGGCTGCTGCTCCAATGCTTCAGACGATGAAAATGCCAACAAATTGGTTTAAGACGTCACCTGCTACATCCCCTCCCACACTCACTAAGCAAACAAGAGGAAGAACTCGACGTAGATCTACATCACCACTAAAACTAGTAAAAGGAAAACGTAAAACAGCTCCTCCCAGGAAATACATGTTCTCAGACTATTAATATGAAGCAGATGTGTTGCTTGCCATGTAATGAGCCGCCAGAGGTGAATGTCGTTCTCACTTGCACTTGCTGCGCCAGCTCTCATAATGAAACCCCTAAGCAATGTGAACACGATCGCAAAACCGCTAAAACTAAATGCTGCAGTTGTTGTAGATGTAGAAAGGCAAGAAAACAAAAAGATGAGAAGGAAGAAAAAGAGTCAGTCGTCATCGACTGAACGTTTGAAGTCAATCTATTATGATGTAAAACATCCGGCAGGATTTGCATCTATCAAGAAATTATCAAAAGCGAGTGGTCTTCCACAATCACAAGTGAAACGATGGTTAAAGGGTCAGGCTACCTATACACTCCACAAACAAGCGAAAAAGAAGTACCGCACCCGCCATTATATTGTTCATGACATCGATGAACAGTGGCAAGCAGATTTGTGTGATGTTGCCTCCATTTCTCGCGTTATGCGTGGGCTCAACCTTTAAAAACTAAAGAAGGGAAAGGAGTAGCAAAAGCATTCCAAACAATTTTTCGAGAAGGTCGGATTCCAAAAAGAATTCAGAGTGGTCAAGGAAAAGAGTTTGAAAATCAGCATGTGAGAAGATTATTTGAGAGGCATGACATTGAGTTGTTTAGTGTAAAGAGTGCTTATAAAGCTGCACTCGTTGAACGTTTTAATCGCACATTAAAAAATCGCTTGTGGCGACATTTTACTGCCAACTTGACACAAAATTGGACAAAGGTTCTACAAGATACACTCCATGCCTACAATCACTCTATCTATCGTTCTATTGGACTCAGACCAGTAGATGTAAATGCTGACAATGTAGATAAAGTGCGCGAATCATTCCAACGTAAACGCACTCATGTGAAAAGTGATGTGAAAATTGGTGATAAAGTTCGTATCTCAAAAGTGAAAAGTGTTTTTGCTAAAGGGTACCTTCCGAATTGGACAGAGGAGGTATTTACAGTATCAAGGATTAATCAAAAAGACTCTCCGACCACCTACAAGTTGAAAGATTACGATAATGAAGAAATTGAGGGTAGCTTTTACCGCGATGAGATTGAGGTAGTCACTGAAAGTGAAACATATTTGGTAGAGAAAATCATTCGATGTAAAAAACGGCAAGGTGACGAATGGTGTCTTGTTAAATGGACTGGTTATCCTTCAAGTATGAACTCTTGGATGCGTCGTGCCGACATCTTTCATCTAAGTGATCGACAGTGATTCATGCAAAGTTGTAACTAACAATGTTTAGGGTTTGAGCTATGAATCCAACTGCCTCATTTTATTCACGACCCTCCTATGTAAGTGGTGGAGGACAAATTTACATCGGTACTCGCCGCCAACGTGGAGGTAGCATACTTGGTGCACTGAAATCTGTTGTAGCACCTCTCATATCCAATGTCGGTAGATCTTTAAAACGAAATGTTTTAAGTAATGCCGTTGGCTTTGCTGGTGATGTTGCTAGTGATCTTTCCAGAGGTAGAAGTTTTAAGAGCAGTTTGTTGAATCGTGGGAAGGAAGGCGGTTTAAAAACATTGAAGCAGACCTTTGCTGGTGTTACTCAAGGAAAGAAATCACCTAAACGAATGAATAAAGGAAGGAGGAAACATCGCGGAGCTGGTAAGGTGCGATCTTCAGTCAAAAGGCATTCACGCAAACGTCGCAGAGGCTCTAATCATTCATCAGGCGCTAAACGACGACGCTGCTATAACTTCTAATCATGGAGTGTAAAACTTCCGGTTTTTGTTTGTTTGATCAACAAGCCATACAGACAGATATTCTTAGTTCAAGTATTGTAGATTATCATCCTCGAACAGCTGAGAATGCTGGCCCCATTGAATTTGTTATTCCTGGTGGTAGTGATGACTACATAGATTTGAGTTATGCGATGGTTGATTTGAGGTTTAGAATTCAGCAAGCAGATGGAACTGCTATTGACGATGCACATAAAGTTGGACTGAACAATTTACCATTGACTACATTACTTCGCGATGTTTCTCTAACGATTGGAGAGCAGCAGGTGGAAGGTGGTCAAAGCGATTATCCCTATAAATCATATTTCAATCATGTATCACAGTTTCATCCAGCAGCACAAAAAAGTCATATGGAAGCCATGGGATGGTACAGAGATGAAGCAGGAAAATTTGATGTTGAAACAAACAGTGGCTTTGTAAAGCGATCTGCTATGATTAAAGATAGTAAAGTATGTCAGCTATATGGTCCGCTGAATTTAGACTTCTTTAGACAGTCAAAGTTTTTACTCTGTAATACCAGCATGCGACTCAAGCTGACATTGAATAAGCCTGAATTTGCGCTGAATGCATTTGCTAAAGTTGACAATTTTAGAATTCATGTGGAAGATATTGCACTTTACATTCGTCGAGTAGTACCGAATCCAAGTGTCATTAGAGGACATGCTGAAGGTCTTAACCGCCAAAATGCCATTTACCCCGTTCAGCATACAAAGCTTCTCACCTTTACAATTCCGAAAGATCAAAAGAGTTTCATGAAAGATGGCCTCTTTCCATCGGAAGCACCAAAGCTCCTCATGGTGGCAATGGTTGAAAATGATGCATTTAATGGTAATATAAAGAAGAATCCTTTCAATTTTAAACACAATCAGTTAAGTGAAATTGCTTTACGTGTAAATGGTGTGAGTCATCCTGGTCCACCCTACAAACCAGATTTTGCTGCGGATCAATTTATGCGCAGTTATGTTGATTTTATGGATGTCTTTGGCTTTTACAATACGGATGACACCAACGGACTTACTATGAAAGAGTTTAAGAGTGGATATACTATTTATGCATTTGATTTGACTGCTGACAGCGATATTAGTGCACCCTATCGTCAAGCGAACGTGCCTCATAATATTCGTTTGGATTTGACGTTCAAAAGAACACTACCTTAGACGATCAATGTATTAATTTATGCAGTCTTCGATTCAAATATTGAAATTACAAAGTATCGTGACGTGATTCTTCAGTATAATCGTTAATGAGTTGGTTGACTGCTGACGATATTAAGACTAAAGTGCAGCGTAATGCAGACGAAGCGACGTTGAAAGCTTTTGATAATGTCTATTCACTCGATACCTTACCACCTGCAGTAAATCACTATCCCATCTTTATTGTGCTAAACACTCATTCGCAGAATTTAGGCGGTAAGCATTGGAAAGCGATCTTTATTGGAGAGGACCGACGTGGTGAACTATTTGACTCTCTTGCTCAACCTCCAAATATACCAACACAACAGTGGTTGAGAAAACATACGCGTCAATATCAGCGAAATGAACGCATACTACAACATCCACTTTCATCAACGTGTGGTGGTTTTGTACTGTACTTCATCTTAAAACGTTTACATGTATCTCGATTTGTATCTGTTATTCAAAACTTTTCATGTAATCCATCCTCTAATGAAAAAATGATTTGTAAGTTCTATCATGATTTGAAATAAAAACATCATGTTGGAAAAATTGTTTTTTATTTTACAATCCGCTGGGTACGTACATACTCAATGAGATAGTCTAGGATCACATTTGCTTGTACATGAGATTTTAGTCCAGTAATGATCACTTTACTATTATGAAAGATTGCCACATGCACAGGTAACCAACAACTAATGAGAGCTGCAGGAAAAAGTTCGGGTTCATAACACAAATTGTAACTGCTGGTACGAATCTTCAAAAATGATACACTTTCACTCAATTGAGTAAAGATCACCATATTGTCCACAGTCAGATTCGACATCACACACCTCTCCCTCTTCCATATCCGACGTAGTAGTCTTTGTAGCTCTAAGCGCATTGACTGCGCCGATGAATGAGAAAGGGCGCCGAGAATCTGTACAGTCCCATTTGGGAAGAGTTGAAGATTTCGTGAATTGTTCATCTTCACCACTAACATTTGAGGTCGGCCCGGGTAATACTTGCTGTTTGGAAGGTGTTGGTGTAATGTTGTGAGATCGATTTTGGTGTAGAGTCTGAAGCGACGGAGAATGTTGACGATGGTGTAGCGATGGCGCTTCATGATGAAAGAATGAGTAAATTGAGCGATGTACCTTCCTTTTATACTTTTCCCAACTACCTTGATGAAATGTGAAGTTAGTATGAAGTTGGGAATGATAGAGTTGAATTCGCCGTTTGTTGACGCGCAGCCAGATGCGATTTCCAATACGTGAATGTCTTTTCATATAGAAGTATTTCAAATCCTTCATGATATGATGTAGAGATTGAAAATAGCGATAAGATAAAGCAAACTCTCTTCTCACATTTCCAGTTGAATCTTTGAAATAGACGTTTCGATCATGATCCGTTTCAATACGTTGTAGGGAATCTAATTTCCAACTCATGGTGCGTGGTAGTCATGTCTGATTAAGATTTGCATAGTAGGGCGATGAACTCACGACGAATAAATGTCATGATGGAGCGATGTATGTATCTTCTATACTTCTCCCAATTGTATTTGCGAAATGAGAAACAGTTTGCGGAATGAGAATGGCAGATTTGAATTTCATTTCTGTAATGTTGAAGCCAAACTTGATCACCCAAGGAGATGAATCTCAATGTTTCAAAATATTCCAAATCACTCATGATATCATTGAGGTTGACAAATTGTCGCCATGTTAATGTAATACCTCTTGATGTATGACCATGAGAATTTTGAAATGTACGTTTCCATTACGATCAACTCTGATATATTGTAGAGAGTCCAAAATCCAAGTCTTCATGATGTTATGCAAAGCCGCAGATCAGCAATATAAAAATGTCGTTTTATCATATTTTGCTTAGCAATGCGGCTACAAAGAGATTTGCTAGTAATCGAGCCGCACTCTTTTCTACTCCCATTGATCATACACAACAGCTAAATGGAAATTGGGAAGTGGGTGTCACTCAACTTGTTTATAGCAACTGTGTCTATACTTTTGATCATGAGGTGATGACCATTAATATGAGACGTACAGCTGCTTACCAATGTGAAAAGGGCTGCCGAGTATACATTCCACAGTGGCCAAAGAAAGATCTCTTATCATGTCAAAAGTTTATATATGATTTCCTGAATAAAGCGTGTAAACATATTGTCCAATTTACTCCGCTCAATGATGATCATAATTATGTACATCATGTAGTTGAGAAAGATTGGATTGTTGGTTTAAGTCCAAGTTTAAGAAATGATTTAGGTTACCTCGCTAGCGCCTTAACAAGCTATGATAATTTTAACGTTAATTACCACATAAGTGGTCATAAACAGTTAATATATCGAGAGGAAGCTTATTATGTAGATCTTATTCCAAAAAATGAGAAGACGTTGGTGAAGAAGATTGTGATTAAGCCAAGAAAGACAAACATGACTCCTGAAACATTATTGAAGAAATTTAATTATCTCCTTCGAGTTGATGGTAAACAAGTGGCAACATTGATTTATATCAAATCATCTAATCATATTGCAATAAGTAAATTAAATGATGATGATCTAGCATTAGTTTGTTCAAAAGATTTTCATCAGTTCTTACGACATCGTTCTGCAGCTGTTCATGGAAAATTTGATATGCAACATTTACCATGTGAAAGGTCAAATCAATTTGATATAGAATGGACCGTATCTTTATACAGAAAATGTGTAGAGCCTTTAGGTGGTATCTTACATGAAACAAGAGTGTTGATGCCTCGCATTATTACTTCGGTTAAATTGGCTGCAGATTATTTAAATGAAGTGATTAATGAGCAACATATTTCATTTTCTGAAAAAGAAGGTACTTTGTCTCTCACTATGAGTGGAAAAGGTATTGAACTAATTATGGATAAAACTCTAATGGACATTTTGGGTTTTGATCAAAATATCTTTAAAAGTGGTACTGTAACCAAAGCTATCGACATGTCGCTATCGCGTCGTATTAACTATTTCCAGATATATTCCAATATTGGTGAAGATGTACGTGTGAGAGATGTTGAAGCTCCATTGCTAGCAATGATACGATACCAGACAAAAGGCTGCAGTATTTTATCTGAGCATACTTTCAAGAAAGTTCATTATACAAAGCTGAAATCAAACTACAACCCACAAATTGATATTGCCATTTATGACGATGCTGGTGCGTTGATTCCTTTTCATAAAGATGCTGTGACAAGTATCACACTCCACTTCTGAATGAAGAGTTAATGCAAAAGTATGCTAATATATTTTTCCAATGTGAATAATATGGAAAGTGAAAATAAGGACTCGTTTCTAATCTACTTGCCCAGTAATGCTTCTATGAATAAATTTCCCAAAAATAAACCATCAGACTATCGAGTAGAATTAAATCGCCCACTACATTTAGAAGGTGAATGGGAGGTTGGCGTTTCTAGTATTTGCTATGATAGCAATATTCAGAATGTGAATGATTTGGAAGAAATGATATTGACTCCTCGCACCCATGATGGAATAACGATGAATAATGCATTTCAGTTCCCATACAATTTAACGTCAGATGGAAAGTGGAACTATGAATGGATTCAGATAAAATCATATTACTATGGTCCATTTGGGAATGAGAAAATTATTAAGGCATTCAACAGTGGTAATACTTCCATCATGAAGAATAAAAATCAGAAAGCTTATGAGTTTACTATCTATCATTGGAGTGGGAGACAGTTCCTTCGCTTTCATTCTTTTACTAAAGGTCTTACACTGAGGTTGGATAATGAATTCTATCCACATCTCGGTTTTGGCCATGGACTACATCTAACGTGAATTGCTACTGCAAATGTTAAAAAAGTTTATTCAAATCGAATCAACAAATTTCATTATAAATTTAAAATATTTGATGAGGATGTTGTTGAAATTATGGAAAATGACGGGTAATGTACGCCGTTTCATCCTAAGTGAAAAATTGCATTTTGAACATAGTGCGTTTCTAAATTTACCAGTGATGTGATCATGGTCGCGCACTTTCTTAATCTTATCATCATCAAATGTTTTCCTACATTTAAGGCAAACGTTGCAACTATCAAATTTTGCTTGATCATCTGCTGTCATATGCAATGATCTGCGATAGAGTTCACCATCATACTTTTGTTGAAATTTTACAGCCTGTTCGAGGAATTGTAGGAATTGGTAAATACAATCCTCACCTTGCCAGACGTGCATTGTATTTTTTCTATTTTGGAAATGGTGATGCCATACTTCATAGCAGGAAATGGCTGCTGATCGATGGGTGTTATCATCGATATAGCATTCGATGTCAGCATAGATGACGCGAAGAGGACTTAGTTCATCACCATTCTCTCTATATGAAAACTCCTTATCTTTGGGCATGCGCTCCATTTGTAGTTTACCTCGCTTACACCATTCGTAATGAGTTTCAAATTTGTTTTTACTCCTAAAGTTCCGAATGCATCTGTCACAGTAATAAATCTCTGATGAGCTAGAATTTCTTAGGTGGTGGTATAGGCGAGAAATTTTGGGAATACCGCAGTAGTGCTATTCCTCACTATCATCCTGTCTTACTTCCTGTCTTATGTTCCTATCCTGTCTTAGGTTGACAACGTGGTCATAACAACTCGAACGCGAGTTGTAGCGGACACCCTTTAATCCCTTTTCCCAAACATGGAGAACTATTTTGATGTTGTTCAATTTTTCAAATTTTTCTATATCTTTGATTTTCATATCTTCACTATTGCAGTCATCAAACTTTAATTCATTCTCCCACTGTTGATACTTAGTCTTACGGTATCGGCTATTCTGTACATCATTATAGTGGAGAATGGAGAGGATGGCATACTTAAAACATTGCGATTCGCAATCTACAGAAATGACTGCTGCTTTATTTCTTAAATTTTTCGGAAGTTTAAAGGAGCCTCGTCCAGAGTAGTTCTCTAATAAAGTGATTTTAATCATAGCGGTCTCAATACCATCAAAAACGAGTCCACTATCACGCTCGTTAAATTTATCTATGTTTAATGTTAACCCTTGGATATGAAAATTTATCCAAGACTCGCAGTCTACAACTTCGGTTGCAGGAGAGGAGGGTATGTGAAACTCCAACCTCTCTACTATTTGACCAGTATGGTGGTCGATTTTTACATATTTTATTTTGAGATAGGTGAGCACCTTCATTCTAAAATTGACTAAATTGTTGTAGAGCGCACCAATCAAAGATAAATTTTGATGAAACCATTCTTCAAAGTCAGTAATGGTTTCTGAGGATTCCATCTGGTAGTTCCTCACTAAATTATTTATCGACACTTCAGAGAGTCGGATAGAGGAGGCGCTGTTAGTATAACTATCGTCACTGTGTGTATGTCGAAGTCTATGTGAAGATAGTTCAAAATGTGACTCAAAAGACTGAATGCATAAATCGCAAGAAAAGGAGACATCGTTAACAGAATCATCCCCACCTTCGGAGATTGATGCTGACTTAGGTCTACAAACATCTCGCTTGATGTGTCGGACGAGATCACGCTTCCTCGTGAAGATGCGCCCACAATCAGCACATTCCCGATCGTTGCATTCCCGCGACAATGTTGACATGGACTCGCTCGAGATGGGACTGGTATCACCTGAAAGAGAAATCATTCTATCATCTCTGTTCAAGTCTCAGTGTATTGTTACAACCTACCTTGACTCAACAACTCTAAACTTTCCTCGAGAAGGGAGGGCGTTGGTGATGAAGTTGATGCCTGAAATTGAGGAAGATGCTATTAGCCACACGTTTGAGGGAGATGAGTGAAGAAATTTTCAACTTACCATTCCAACGAAATTATGTTTAAGGTTGATACTTCAACAAGATAGAGACTTCACTCAAATAATACGTCTCAAATTATGAATTCACGAGTGATCAGTTCACTTGTACGCCTCAAATATAGAATTCGCCAGAGAACACTTCACTTATACGTCTCAAAGACAGAGTGAAATGACACGAATGTCACTTTACAAATATATACTTTCATATTCATCATTCATTGGCTGTTCATTCTGATTGGTTGCTTGTTGATACTTAAGAATTAGAAAACATTTCAAAGTTATTATTCACAGTCAACATGACAAGCCCTCCGACAACACCAAACACAAAATTCTCTTCTCCATGCTCAACACCAAAGGCGCTCGTTGCACCAAACGCTTCAACGAAGGGAAAGGTAGAGAAGGTGTACCGACTGGACAATATCAGAAAGTTGTCATTAGCAGCGGATGACGAAGAGGAGAGTGTATGTGAGAAGGAGTGTCCCGACTTAACAGGCGTGAGGTGGAAGTATCTCCAGTACGATACTGACGATGTGATGGAGATCACCAGCACCAAATTCCTCCACCAATTATGGGAGTGGTACACCCCTAACTCCCAGCCACGAACTATGGAGGAGTGGGAGTATATTGACCAAGTGAGGCTCGCAGTGGAAGAACGATTAAAGCAAGTGAACTGTTTTTGTTATCTATGTGAAGCCAGACTCTGGGACGATATTGACGATGAAGACCTTTTGAAATACATGCCATAATAAATTTTTTATTTCATATTATCTTTGCTTTCATACTGACGTACTTGAACGGGGCTTCAGTGGATGATTTAACCATGTATACATTTTCATTTGGAAATAGTAGCACGCTTAGTCTAACTTGTAAATCTTAAAACATTTCATATGGGCGATGATGATAGATGAAATAGTGTCAAATAAAATTAAGATAGCTTACACTTCTGATACAGGGATAGCAATCGACTGCAATCCATGTGTAAAGAGCTTGTTAGACTACGGAAGAGAGAAGTGTGTTATGTTGCGTGTGGCGCGTGAGTGTCCTCCCATTTCATTCCATTCATCAATTCGTCTCATTGATAGAGACAGGTAGAACTCATGGTTCTCATAACGTATGCAATGGAAAGTTTTAGGCAACCTTCGACAGTTGGCTAAATGTCGCCCTGGTGCGAATGCATACTACGTTGAGACAGAGGCAATCACTTGCAAACATGACGCAGAGAGGTTAAACAAGATTGACCATTGCCGAATGTCCCTTGCGGTATACATAGCTACGGGTTTCACCGCCGCCCTTTACAGGAACGCCCGTCGAAAGGAAGTATTACACCGAACTTCATTTGCAACGTTCTCACATCTAAACGAAGACAGATATGAACAAGCCGTTTCTTTCAGTGAATATTTCTCACTCTTAGCTTTCAAACGAGCTATTGCACGACAAAATCCGTCCACTAGAAGCAAAGTTGGAAGGTCGGTGCCGAGGGGGGGGACGTCAGCGAAAATTTTTCTCTCCGATTGCTTTCAAATTCACCATACAGATACAGAATTTCACGCTGAATCCGAATCTGGCCTCCGTTTTCCCATCCGATGCTTCGTTTTGGCTCTACAGCCCACAGCCATCGCAAAAATTCTAACTCTGTCGTTTTTTCGAAAAATGTTGAAAATTTTTTCTCTCCGATTGACTTGAAACTCACCATGTTGATAGAGAATTTCATGCTGATTCCAAATCTGAAATCCGTTTTCCAATCCGATGCTTCGTTTTGAAGCTACAGCCCAAAACGTCCAAAATTCTAACTGTGCCTTCTTCGGTGCCGGGGGGGGACGTCAGCGAAACTTTTTCTCTCCGATTGACTTGAAACTCACCATACCGATGCAGAATTTCACGCTGAATCCGAATCTGGCCTCCGTTTTCACATCCGAGCACTGCTTCCACTCGAAACAGCCCATTTTCAACCCAACAGTCATCAGATTGCACGAAAAACATCACACACTATAGCCTCAAGACAAAACCTGGCGGTCGCCCAAGTCCACCACGACACTCTGTCGTTCCAGAGGGGGGGGAGTCAGACTCGAAGCACCACGGCGGCCGACCACGACACTCTGTCGTTCCAGGGGGCGCGCCGGTCGAGTGTTCGCCGTTTTCTTACTACTTAGGATTTTGAGCAGCATTTATGACACCTCCGTTCCTGGGCCAACATCAGCTCTGCCGATAGTCCGATAACGACATTGACTTTTATTGAAATCATACATGATACATTGAAATATCATTGACTGAGTAGTAAAAGATACTAAGAAAAGATCAAAACAATGTGATTCTTTGACGATCAATGATTTTCACTTTGAGAGAAATTCACAGACCGGATCTCAAAAGGAAGCACGAAGTGGGGCTGTGGTCTAATTTTATGACGTAATGTCTTGTCTGGCAAAATGCATTAGATGTCATAGGCGCGATTTTAGCGCGATTTCATTCCAAGGCGATACAATCTTCTGTTGTTTTTCATTATATTCCTATGAATTCATGAACGTAACACACAAACATCCCAGTAAAAATTCATTCATTAACCATTTTCGCCAGCATACTATTCATGTGACCATTCATGACATCAAATTTTTACTGAATCCATTCTTCAGTGTGCTAATTATTACAACAAACTCAAACGCCTGAGTCACGAACCCTGTCTATGCCGGACTTCTTCAAAATTCCCTCTCTTCTGCAAATAGATAAATGTTGTTTTGTTCACAAGCTGATGACATGCATTGACCCATCTCTGGATGAAAAGTCACGCCCTAAGCCTGTGTACTTGAGGCCTTGGATATTATTTTGCGATAAAGAGAGGTGAAGCTGGTCATTTACCTTTTGTGAAGAAGTGGTGTGACAAGGCGGTCAAAATAATACAATAGCCATTGAAGCAGTCGACCTTGACGTCCTTCACTAATCGATCATATTCTAAAGAAACTTGTTGAAATATTCTAAAGATCATGTTCTAATGAAGACTTGTGAGGATACACTGTGTAAAATTATGAAGACCTATTAAATTGTTTTCAGTCATAGATGTATACGTATTTTTACCCTGTGCTCTGATTCTTATGTAAACAGAAAGGGTATGGAAATGAATGAACCCAAAATGCATTTCATAAACTCGCATATGAAAACATTACTGTTTCTACTCATGTTTTACTCCACAATGATTACAAATTTTTGTAGAAGCATTAATGAAAAAAATAGTGAATAGCAATCGTAGTTTTTACACTATTAGTTTCCTGCGATACGATCAATACCCGGTCCCAAGTCGTCGGGGGTGTTTTAGCTTGCATACAATAATATTCATATTTTTCTTCTGCAGGAATTTGAAAAGTTTTCTTGAAACAGTGGGTCCTACAGAACTAAGAGCAATATAACAATGAAGCCTAGATTTTGAAAGCATCATTGAGTCGCACAGCCGAGGCCCCAAGGCGGCTGAGGCTGTAAGGATCATTGATGCTTGAAAAAGCTAGGCATGATTACTATTGCAGTGAATGCGTGCTATGATTCATGTACATGTATCTGTACATGTGTCTGTGAAATTTTCTGGCTACATGCATAGATATTGGTCTTTAAGTCAGGAGCCGGCAACAACGACGATTGCAGTGAATGCTATGCGGCATTATTTCATTGATGCCGTCCCAGAGCCGGCAACAATATATCAATCATGCCCAGATTTTGAAAGCATCAATGAGTCGTACAGCCGAGGCGGCCGAGGCTGTAAAGGATCATTGATGCTTGAAAATGCTAGACATGACTATGCCTTTTGCCATAGCTGTTGTCTCAACCGGCACAGTTGTTGGCAATTCAAGATTTCTACAAGCTCTATGGTCACTGCGTCATTCTCATATCTAATGGAAACATTTACACGTCATAGCATGGTCATAGCATTCAAACTTAGATTAATTCAAATTTAGAAAAATTAGAACAATGCGTGTGAAAGACAGTACTGGGAGTGGGCTGCGCAAACTGGCAACGAGGTTGAAATCTTCGCTTCTTTTGAGTGTCTTTCCTGCTTAGTTATTTAAACTGACGCTTCTAAATGTGCTCTCCCGTTTAGTTGGTCATCACATTTTTTCCAGAGCATGCACGGCGAATCTTGAGCATGTATTGGAGTGACTTAGTCTTTACAAAGGTCTTCGTGGAACCTTGCCCAACGTCCGAGAATATCGTTTTTATTGGTTAAGATATTACCAGGGTCATCTTTTATGCCCCAGCTGATGGATTTTGGTTTCACTTTTACGTTCTTCAAGAAGTGCATTCAGTACAGTTCATGAAGTGCTGGCACATTATTGAGCTTTTCAATGTTTTCTACTATTTGTTTTGATTTGTTTTTTTGACTAGCTTTGTGGATTCTGCTTTGGCAATTTTGTATTGAGTTGAAAATGGTCCGATCTCTTTTCTAATTCTGTGTGCTTCAATATCACCCCACAATTTCAACAAGGTAGCCTGCGTATATTTGAAATAAAGTCAAATTAAAAAAAAGGTAATCCGAATCATGATCAATCTTGTCTCATACAGTGTTTTGAGTGATGGAAACTTGCTTCGAAAATTACATAAATGAAAGCTATTTCATATTAGCACTGAAATATATATACTCTTTTTGAAAACACCTGCACGTGCATCTAGATACTTTTTTGTCATCCCTGAAAATGGAATTTTCAATATGAAGCAAAAAAGATTCATCATATTTTCCCTTTCGGTATGACAATATGTATGGAAATGCGTAATCAATGTGAGCAAAAGTTAGAATGCTACCTTGATAATTCATATACACCAAAGCAGATAGATAACCGTCCTGTTTGAAAAACTAAGTATGACTTAAAAG
This sequence comes from Prostheceraeus crozeri, assembly GCA_907163375.1. Lineage (NCBI taxonomy): Eukaryota > Metazoa > Platyhelminthes > Polycladida > Euryleptidae > Prostheceraeus > Prostheceraeus crozeri. The sequence goes on from CAJQUW010005006.1 coordinate 118,307, forward strand.
TTAGCTATTAACTTGACAATTAAGTTGTCCTCTAAGTTATAATGACGATCAACTCTAAGATGCATTACACAAAATCACCTGAATAGAATCCCCTGCATTATGATTCCCAATCTTTTTTTTATTATCATGATATCCATGATTTTTTATTATCATTTCAAGTGAAGATATCTGAAGTGCTACCAACAACTGTGATGCTGGTTTTTACAACAGCAATGCCGATTTTAAAATGTTGTGAATAGATGTGTCAATAACTATGACTGTTCTGCCAATAGCCAACATGTTGATTTAAAGAAGATATTTAAAGACTGCCAACAACTATGCTGATTGAGACAACAGCTGTGGCAAAAGGTATACTATTTTTTTCAACTAATTTGTTTAAATTGAATGCATAACAAAAATAACATCATCGTTTAAAACACGCTCTAAAAAAGTATGACAAAAAGTCACAAAAGAAAGTCAAGAAAAAAATCAAAAAACGTCTCCTTTTGCCTCGGCGTTGACCACCATGGCCGTGATATACAAAGGTATACTATTGTAGTGAATGCGTGCTATGATTCATGCACGTGTAGAAGTCTCAGGAAATTTCTGGCTATATACATAGAGTGGTTTTTGATTCAGTTGCCGGCAAAAAGTTGCCGGATTCACAGCTGTTGTCTCAACCAGCATAGTTGTTGGCAGTCTTTAAATATCTTCTTTAACCTTTTCATTACTGCTACACTTTTCTTGGCACTTCCCCACGTGCGATAGACGAGACAACTCGTCTTTCTGTCATCTGTTCGAAGTACTATGTATATGCTAATTATATCTATTGTCTATCATAGATATCAGAAATATTAGCTAAATCGCCAGTACGGAAGAGGGAAAAATCTTGACATTTTTCATGATTTTTCATTTATAAAATGCAATAAATCACAAAAATTCACATGGGCCAACTGGCTACAAGATCATACATTCAATTTACTCGAACTACTGTATAGATCAAACAAATCCTCTTTTCATAAAGCACATTATTCGCAAACATGAATAATTCACTGTAGTAATAGGATAGTCAAGAAGAAGAAAATCATCGATGGAATTCACTGAAACAAGTAACACAAAGCGCCGGAGAACTGGGGCAATCAGGGCACATGTAGCGGCTTTCCTTTCGATGATTGCTTTTAGAACAAAGGCGACATTTTCTTGTGGGTTTGTTCTTCTTTGCTGTTGGCGGAATCACGACAGGTTGGTGTCCACTTGTTCTTACCCCCTTTGCAAGGGATCGTCTTCCACTACCAGTGGATTTCAGAGTTTGTTCCAGATACTTCAATGTGAAGTCAAGCAGGGTTAATTCACCTCCAGATTCTGTGTAAATGACATGTGAGTTTATCAAGAGCCGGTGAATTAGATGTATTCCATATTTCACCATACAGTTCAGGGACCTTCGAGTTGGATCATACCTCTCACAAGTACTGTCACTACGATCAACGCCGCCCATGTTCTTGTTATAGCGAAGAACTGTTGTCGGCTTGAATACCTCTTCCGCTGCTCCACCTTTTTTTCGTCGCAAGACTCTCTCCGTTGAGGCACATCCCTTTGCATCAATTAAGAAAATATCTTTATTCGCACTGCTTTTCTTCTCTGTCCATTTCACATCGAGAACTTCATTCTTTCGCATGAACATACTTGAGTTGGCAGATTGCGTCTTGTTTTTTAACGTAGATGGCACACCACGATTGCTTCGCCATGTTCCAGAGAAACTCATTCCATTCCGGTAAAGAATTTGAGCAGCACGAAGACTTGTAAAATAGTTGTCAGTAGTGAGATGATAATTCAATCCAAACAAAGGACTGCTCAAGTGCACAACTAGTTTTTCCGTCATGCTCAAGGGATCGGTAATTGTGTGCGGAATACAAAAGTCTATTTTTGAAGCAGTAACGTACGTTATGAAATTCCAAAAGTATCCATTTTTGCTGTCACACAAAGCAAACGTCTTTATTCCATAGCGAGAGCGCTTGGATGGAAGATACTGTCGGAATACCAACCTGCCCTTAAAGAGCAGCAAAGTTTCGTCAATGGATATATCCTGGTAAGGCAAATACGAACTTTTGCAAATATGTTGCACTTCATCAACAAAAGTTCGCATTTTGGCCAATGGATCATTGAGCAAATCAAATTCTTGAGAATAATCACCAAAGCGAATAAACCGTAAAATTTCAAAGTAGCGGTCACGACTTAGAGAGTTCTCACTTGTAAATATTGGCATTTCGAGTAGAGGATTTGTTGACCAATAGTCTCTTATTCTTGGCTTCTTCACTATTCCCATCAGCAAGGTCAGGGCGAGAAACTTCCTCATCTCAGGTAATATCACTTCACGAAAACTGTCCGAACACTGGTGAGATCGCACATTAGTAAAATATGCCAACATGTGCATCAAACCATCAGTAAGACAAATGTTGCCATAGTCCAGCTTTGCATGTCCATCAAGTGATTCAACAGAAGTAGGCCCTGAGATTCTGTAGAATTGCTTGAATTCTGGTGGGATGTCTGTTTCCCTCGTGACCAAATGCCATCCATTCTCGCTTATAGTCTCTTCAGATTCTTCCTCGATGTCACCAGTTTCTTCTTCACTATCACAGGAATTATCACTGTCGGTATCTTCTATATCAGAGTTGTTGAAGTAATCAAGATAGCTGAAATTTTGGATGCTACTTGCTGCCATCAATCAACTGAATTTCGCTGCCGTATTGAACACAAGCGTGTTATATCACTTTGCCTTCACCAATTTCAAAAATTCAAAATTTGTGTGAAAGCTGACGAAATGATCTTATAGTCAATTGCATACCCAGATATCTATGAATCAAAATTTGCTTTCTGTGAACGTGAATTTCAAATTATGCCTGCTGTGGTGGTAAAAAAACGAGCTATCTCGTCCATCCGTGCTGCTAGCAACACACCAGCAAGAATAGACATATCAATTATACTGGACGAGTTGGCTCGTCCGCAGTACCCAGTAAGACAAATTGATAATCAAGTTCAGAACCACAGAAACTGATGCAAAAGACGAGTTAACTTGTCTTGAGGAATGAAAAGGTTAAATCAACGTGTTGGCCATGGGCAGAACAGTCATAGTTATTGACAGTAGTAAGCAAAACTCCACCACTGGACCGCGCAAGATGGCCGCCGTCACTGACGTCCTACCCCCCCTCTGGAACGGCAGAGTGGCGTGGTCGGCCGCCGTGGTGCTTTGAGTCTGACGTCCCCCCTGGCCGGCCGTCGTATAGCGCGCGGTGATGTGCTGTCGAGGTTGGCGTGGTGTGCCGGCCAGGTTGGCGTGGTGTGCCGGCCAGGTTGGGAGGGTGGACTGTTGTAGCTCACCTGAAAAAATCCTAAGTGTCAGAGTGGCTGTGTATGGGTAAAATTTTGAAAACTTTTCAAAGTGTGGTATTTCGACCTGGGAACTTTACCAAAACATTTTTCATCAAATTTCACTGACCCCCCCCCGCCAACTTTGGTTCTAGTGGACGGATTTTGTCTTACAGCTACTCGTTTGAAAGAGGAGAAAAAACTGCTCGACGACATTTTCGCCGCGAGTCAATCGGACCAGCCGTTCAAAAGTTAGAGCTGTTACAAGATTTTAGTTCGGAGCTCACCTGAAAAAATCCTAAGTGTCAGAGTGGCTGTGTATGGGTAAAATTTTGAAAATTTTTCAAAGTGTGGAATTTCGACCTGGGACCTTTACCAAAACATTTTTCATCAAAATTCTCCGATCGAGGGGGGGGGAGGTCAGTGAAATTTGATGAAAAATGTTTTGGTAAAGGTCCCAGGTCGAAATTCGGAAGTTTTAAATTTTTCAAAATTTTCACCACACTGGAGCTCTCACACTTAGGAATTTTTTCACTTGTGGCATGTTACATGAACATGTGCTGACGGACCAACGTCCCGTGGTCATATGAGAATGGTTCAGGTGTCATATGATAGAGAATGATGAGACGAATCGTTTGCAACAAACCGCATGTCGCTACGATGAATACTTTCGGCGATAGAACCATTTTAAGTTTTCTTCCGAGCATATATAAACCCCCGACAACGTAAGTCTGATCACTTCATCGAAAGACGAGGTAAGCGACGGTCGTCGCTCTGAGCTCCCGATATCGGCTGTTTCAAAGGACTCTATATTTTGAAGTAGGCAAGCTATCTTCTTACTTCAAAGTTTGTATGATAGAGTTTGATAGTGTCTTTACTACTGATAAAATTTTTTAAAAGTAGTATGAGTAGTAAAAATGCGGAATTTTTTAAAAATTCTTAATTTTCAGTTTTTTCAAAGTTTTAACATGTAGACTAAGGTTTTCAAGTATGCTGAGTTCAAATCTGCTATCAGATTTGAAATTTAACTAAGTCTAAGGCAGCTTTGAGGGGTTAGATCCCAGCTACTGATCACTACCTTTGACTCGGCGTTCCTGTTACCACTTCGGGGCAGTGACAATGATGTCTTCAGCTGCAAAGAGCGGGTATCGGGGAAGATCTCTCACTTCCCTAGTGATCAGTACAAGGCCTTCGGGCTGTCGACGGGATCGAGTGCCACTCACTACACTCAAATCTATCATTCCTGACTAAGTGTAATGCTTTAGGAATATGACTGTACTACATGATTCCAAACTTATACAAATTTCATTATCTTACAGCTAACGATAAAATCAGGCATGGGTAATGACAAGAATAGAAAATATCATATCAAAATGTGTGTGTGCGGTCGAATAAATCGCAGTGCGGACGCCAAGGCGCATGTCAAGAAGGCGGGCACCGGCCACATGATTATCCTGAATAGGGTTGCGTGTGTGAAGTGTAGAGTGCTGAAGGGTGATGAGGATGAGGCGCGTTTCTACAGAGTGCATGCTGACTGTAGTGGTGGTTTGGTGAGTGACTTGAGATTCACGCAGTTGATTGTGGAAGAGAGGGAGAGAATGTTGGCGATCGAGCGAGAGGGTAAGGTTGAGAATGTTGTTGAGAATGTTGTTGAGAATGATGAGTTGGCGAGAGCGGTTGCGTCGTTGGAGGCTGAGATTGAGCGAAAGAGAGTGCTTGAGAGTGATGATGAGGATGATGTGGATTTAGATAGGGAGCGTGTGAGGAAGCGTGTGAGGAAGTTGAGCTCTTCGTCGTCGGAGGTGTCAAACATTGTCATCACCGACCCCCCGAAGAGCTCATCTTCCCCAAAAGTGAAGAGTGGTGGGATACGTAAGCAGTCGGCGAGGTGGTTGAAGGATGAAGAGAAGAGGCATGTTTCGCAGCAGATGGCGCATGATTTGTTGGTGAATAAGTATGAGAGTTTGAAGAAAGTGAAGGATGAAGTTGTGAAGGAGTTGGATGAGTTGAAAAAGAAGGAACTGAAGTCGAAGGAGGTAGCGGATGAGAATATTAGAATGAGGCGTAGTGTGACTGATTTGAAGAATAAGACGCGAGAGTTGGAAGAGAAGAATGATGAGTGTGAGAAGAGGGCGAGTGCTGCGGAGAGAAGAATGAGAGATGCAGAAGCGAAGTTTGAGGAGATGATGAAGGAGATGAGTGTGTTGAGAGCGAGGAATGTTGAGTTGGAGAGGACTGTGGCTCGGCGGGGTGATGAGAGTCAGGCGTATGAGAAGTTGGAGCGCATGAGGGATGAATGGAATCGTCTGAATGAGGATCGTTTGTTTGAATTTCACATCCCTATTCGGGATAATCATTTGGACGGCGAAGTACTGGTAAATCAAAGCCTCGACGAATCTATAATATGTTATAACGGCCATCCGACGAAAAAATGTCTGCATGCCAGCCTAAGAATGCGCGGCCATCTGTATAAATTCTCGATTCGGAAGCGCGCGAGACTGCCAAAGGATGGCTAACTTGGTAAGTGAAAAGTAAATAAGATAGTATATCCTATTCTAATACATATCATTTTCATTGCAGATCTTTGCCCGCCTTCACCACCCCATCACGACACTCCCGAGAACGAACCATCGCCTCTCTTAAGGGCCACCTAGGGGCAAGACATGATAGAACCTCCACGCGGTTTGCCCTGGGCAGTCTTCGGACTGGCGAATACTATCATTAAGTTGAATCTGCTATCAGTCAACTTGAACGTTGCGTCGCGTTAGAGGGGTATATAAACCACTGCCTCTCATTTCATTTTATTTCAATCATGCAGACGCCGAACAGTCAAGTCAGCTCTCCTCGCGGACCGCAGTTAAGGCCGCGAAATTTATTTAATGAATTTGCTAGAATAGAGAAGCAAGACAGAGTTCACAACAATCTTGCTCGGATTGGCAATCCGATGACAGCAACTGCTGTCAATCCAACGGAATGGCGCTACATTCCACTTTTTAGCCATGTACCAGTTAGTGTGGAAGTCGACAGTGCTACCAAAGAGAGAGTCGAAGACTCTCTCAGCAGAATTGGTAGGGTGTAAGATGACGTTACTCCCGAGAACGAACCATCGGCTCTCTTAAGGGCCACCATGGGGCAAGATTTGATAGAACCTCCTCGCGGTTTGCCCTGGGCAGTCTTCGGACTGGCGAATACTATCATTAAGTTGAATCTGCTATCAGTCAACTTGAACGTTATGCAGTCGATTGCTATCCCTGAAGCATTCTGATTCGCTGTTGAGCAATTCATTGTTGAAAACCCTATATAAGCCAGAAGATTGTAGCGCTTCTCATTCAATTTCAAGTCACGATGGAAGCAACATCTGCCAACAGCATTCCCGTCTTCATCGATGAAGACAACGCCATTCCCGAGTTCGTCATCCTCGACGAGTGGGATGAAGAGGATGATAAGAAGGGGAAGATCAAGAAGATCATTTGGACGGATGAGGTGTGGACTCCGAATACCACTCGCATCCGAAAGGTGCCAGATGCACCAGTACGACCTCGGCGGTATAGGGTCTATGAGAACCTAACCGTCATACCAATTGACTATTCCAGCCAATAGTCAACTTAATTGACACCGGGAACGAACCATCGGCTCTCTTAAGGGCCACCATGGGGCAAGACATGATAGAACCTCCACGCGGTTTGCCCTGGGCAGTCTTCGGACTGGCGAATACTATCATTAAGTTGAATCTGCTATCAGTGAACTTGAACGTTGCAAATGAAGTTCGGTGTAATACTTCCTTTCGACGGGCGTAGCTATGTATACCGCAAGGGACATTCGGCAATGGTCAATCTTGTTTAACCTCTCTGCGTCATGTTTGCAAGTGATTGCCTCTGTCTCAACGTAGTATGCATTCGCGCCAGGGCGACATTTAGCCAACTGTCGAAGGTTGCCTAAAACTTTCCATTGCATACGTTATGAGAACCATGAGTTCTACCTGTCTCTATCAATGAGACGAATTGATGAATGGAATGAAATGGGAGGACACTCACGCGCCACACGCAACATAACACACTTCTCTCTTCCGTAGTCTAACAAGCTCTTTACACATGGATCGCAGTCGATTGCTATCCCTGTATCAGAAGTGTAAGCTATCTTAATTTTATGTGACACTATTTCATCTACTATCATCATCGCCCATATGAAATGTTTTAAGATTTACAAGTTAGACTAAGCGTGCTACTATTTCCAAATGAAATTAAATCATCCACTTAAGCCCATCCGTAGTAACAACAAGCTCTTTAGACATCGATGTCGATTTGCTGCTATGTATGTATCAGAGTGTAAGCATCTTAATTTATTTGACACTATTATAAGATTTACAAGTTAGACTAAGCGTGCTACTATTTCCAAATGAAAAAGTATACATGGTTAAATCATCCACTGAAGCCCCATTCAAGTAAGTCAGTATGAAAGCAAAGATAATACGAAATAAAAATTTATTATGGCATGTATTTCAAAAGGTCTTCATCGTCAATATCGTCCCAGAGTCTGGCTTCACATAGATTACAAGAACAGTTCACTTGCTTTAATCGTTCTTCCACTGCGAGCCTCACTTTGTCGATATACTCCCACTCCGCCATAGTTCGTGGCTGGGAGTTAGGGGTGTACCATCCCCATAGTCGATGGAGGAATTTGGTGCTGGTGATCTCCATCACATCATCAGTATCGTACTGGAGATACTTCCACCTGACGCCTGTTAAGTCGCGACACTCCTTCTCACATACACTCTCCTCTTCGTCATCTGCTGGTAATGACAACTTTCTAATATTGTCCAGTTGGTATATTTTCTCCACCTTTACCTTCGTTGGAGCGTTTGGTGCAACGAGCGCCTTCGGTGATGAGGATGGAGAAGAGAATTTTGTGTTCGGCGTTGTCGGAGGGCTTGTCATGTTGACTGTGAATAATAACTTTGAAATGTTTTCTAATTCTTAAGTATAAACAAGCAACCAATCAGAATGAACAGCCAATGAATGATGAATACGAAAGTATATATGTGAAGTGACATTCGTGTCATTTCACTCTGTCTTTGTGACATATAAGTGAAGTGTTCTCTGGCGAATTCTATATTTGAGGCGTACAAGTGAACTGCTCTCTCGTGAAGTCTCTATCTTGTTGAAGTATCAACCTTAAACTCGATTTCGTTGAAATGGTAAGTTGAAAATTTCTTCACTCATCTCCCTCAAACGTGTGGCTAATAGCATCTTCCTCAATTTCAGACATCAACTTCATCACCAACGCCCTCCCTTCTCGAGGAAAGTTTAGAGTTGTTGAGTCAAAGTAGGTTGTAACAATACACTGAGACTTGAACAGAGATGATAGAATGATTTCTCTTTCAGGTGATGTGAGTTCCAGCTCAGGACTCTCGCGACAAGGCAACGAGTGGGAATGTGCCGACTGCGGACATATGTTTACAAGGAAGCACAGTCTCCTTCGACACATCAAACAACGTGTGTGTCAACGCAAAGCGGCGTCAATCTCCGGAGGTGAAGTTGATTCTGACGATGTCATCTCCTTTCCTTGCGATTTGTGCCCTCTTTCTTTTGATAGTCACTTTCAGCGATCTTCGCACAGACTTCAACACACGCATGCAAATGATCACTACACCAACGGTACCTCTACCATCTCCCTCATTAATGTTTCACATAATAATTTAGTACGCGACTACTGCATGGAGTCCAATACTCAAATAGTAGATTTTCCTGAGTGGCTCCTTCAAAATTCTAACATTATCGAAGCGCTCTTCAACAATTTAGACAATTTTAGAATGAAGGCGCTCATCTACCTTAAACTAAAATATATTAAGATAGATTTTCAAACGGGTCAAGTGACGGAGAGAATACAGTTTCATGTTCCTTCCTCTTCCGCAACCGAAGTTGTAGACTGCGAGTCTTGGCTAAATTTTCACATTCAATGTTTAAAATCAAATGTAGATAAATTCAATCAACGCGACAGCGCTCTCATTTTTGATGGTGTGGACTCAGCCATATTCAAAATTTCACTATTAGAAAGTCATGCAGCTCGAGGTACATTTAAACTACCAAAAACGTTGTATAATAAGAAAGCTGTCATCAATGTCGATTGTAAATCACAGTGTTTCAAATATGCAGTCCTATCCATCCTTCACTATAATGATATCAACGCGCACCGAGATCGCACCTATAGCTATAGACAGTGGGAGGATGAACTAGACTTTGAAGGTTGTGATAGTAACAACATGAAAATCAAAGATGTAGAAACGTTCGAAAAACATAATAAGATTAAAATTGTCGTTCACGTGTGGGAGAAGGGGTTGAAGGGTGCCCGCTATAATTCACGTTCAACTTGTTATGAACGTGTAGTCAACCTCTTATTAGTAAAACAAGATGATAGCGAGGAATGGCACTACTGTGGTATTCCCAAAATCTCTCGCTTGTACACTCACTTGGGGCACTCTAAAAGAGGTGAACATTTTGTATGCGACCGCTGCATCCGCTCCTTTTGGAGTAAAGATAAATTTGAAACTCACTATGAATGGTGCAAGCGAGGTAAATTACAAATGGAACGCATGCCCAAAGATAAAATATTTTCACATAGGGATAATGGTGACGAATTAAGTCCCCTGCGTGTCATTTACGCAGACATAGAATGCTACATTGATGATATCATCCACAAGCCAGCAGCCATATCCTGCTATGAAGTATGGCATGACCACTTTAGGAATAGACAAAACAAAATGCATACTTGGCAAGGTGAAGATTGCATTTCAAAATTTCTAGAATTTCTCGATAAAGCTGCTAAATTTCAACAATCATATGATTCCCAATTGCAGCGTAAGTCACTACATATGTCAGATGAAGACAAACAAAAATTTGAAAGTTGCACATCCTGTCCTAAATGTCATAAAACGTTTGATGACGATAAAATTAAGAAAGTGCGTGATCATGATCACATCACTGGTAAATTTAGAAACGCACTCTGCTCCAAATGTAACTTTTCACTTAGGTTGAGACGTCGTGTACTACCCGTCATTTTTCATAACTTTAAGGGCTATGACAGTCATATGCTCATAAAAGGAGGGTTGAGCCAGATGAAATCGTGGCAGTTTAATGTAATAGCACAAACGAGAGAAAAATTCATGGCAATGACAGCAAAAGTACCAGTAGATAAAACTAAAGAAAATAAGACAGTCTTCTTCGAAATAAAATTTTTAGATTCATTCCAATTCATGTCAGCGTCACTAGCTTCTCTCGTTCGTAATCTCAAGTTTCTTCCCCATAGTCAAACTTTGAAGAAACACTATCCAAACTTAACGGATGAAATAATCACTCGCAAAGGAGTCTTTCCTTATGCGTATTTTAGCTCAATGTCTAAACTAAATGAAACAACCCTTCCTTCCATTGACAAATTCCAAAACGATTTGACGGGTGAAGATTGTCCAGTAGAAGATTATGAACATGCTCAAGAGGCATGGTTAAAATTTGAATGTAAAACGTTTGGCGATTATATGATCGCTTACTTAGAATTAGATGTCATTTTGCTGGCTGATGTCTTTCAGGAATTTCGACGAGTGGCATTAGAAGAAGACAAATTAGATCCTGTCCACTTTGTCAGTCTACCAGCCATGTCCTTTAAATCAGCCTTTAAAATGACTGGTGAGACCATTCATCTCTTACAAGACCCGGAGATGTATAATATATTTGAGCGCGGAATACGCGGTGGTCTCACATTTGTAAATAAACATCATATAAAATCTGAAACAGTAGGTGATGATCATATCCACCTAAAGTACTATGACCAAAATAATTTATATGGCAGTTCACTGTCTAAACCACTACCTCATTCCGAGTTTAGTTGGTTAAATCAAGATGAGCTTGAGTATTACTCCAACCCTTCAAACATACTGAAGATTCCAGATGAAGGTGATTGGGGATATTATTTTGAAGTGGATTTGATTTATCCAAATAGCATTAAAAATAAAACTGCTGATTTCCCACTCGCACCTGAATCTGGTGAAGTGACTGAAGATATGTTTTCACCATTCATGTCACAATTTCATAATAACTTAACAGAGTGTGGACAGCCAAGGTACAAACCATGCCGCAAACTTTTACTCACCCAATATGATAAGAAAAATTATCTCGTACACTTCTGCATACTAAAATTCTATTTAGAAATGGGCATGCTTCTAAAGTCAGTTCACCGCATTATCAAATTTAGACAGAAAGCCTTCCTCAAACCCTATATAGATAGTAACAAAATAATACATAGATAGCCCAAAATAATTTTGAAAAGGATTTTTATAAATATAAGAATAACAGTCTTTTCGGAAAGACCATGGAGGATGTTAGAAAACGTATGAACTACAAACTAGTCGTTGATGAACAAAAATATCACAAATTGACCTCATCACCTCTTTTCATTGATAGAGACATCATCGATGAGGATCTTGTAGGTGTTAAAATGATAAAATCAGAAGTTGAGTTGTGCAAACCCATCTATATTGGGCAAGCCGTTTTAGATTATTCCAAGCTTGAAATGTATCAACTCTTCTACAAAATATTAAAACCATGCCCTCTCGTAAAAGAGGTTCGCTTGCTGGGTGGTGATACAGATAGTTTCTTTTTAGGAATTACCACTCAAAAAGATTTAAATTTTAATGAAGTAGGCAAGTCATTAGAAAAATATTTCGACACATCTAACTACAATCCCACTCATCCACTCTATTCCATACAGAATAAAGCCAAACTTGGTTGTTTTAAGGATGAAACAGCAGGAAAGGAAATAGATGAAATGATTCTCCTCCGTCCTAAAATGTATTCCATGAAATTAAAAGAATGTGCAGATAGTATTAAGCGTGCTAAAGGTATATCAAAATCCATTGTTCACAAAATGAAACATCGGTCCTATAAGAAGGCCTATAAAAATAAAACTATAACGTTTGTCAATATGACAATCTTAAAATCTCAAGTTCATACTGTGAAAACGTACACGTTCAAGAAACGAGCACTTTCAGCATGGGAAGATAAGAGGTGTTGGATAGGACATAACACATCTCTTCCACATGGACATCCTGACACAAACATACCACCACCAAAAAGAATAAAACTCACGCTACCACATTCAGGAGATGTATTGACATAATCAACTTTAACTCAGTATTTTGATGTTGCTTTTTGTAGATATACATGGTTGTTTTATGTATCGCATGAGATCGTTTCTTCCTTGTGAATATATGCCTACAGTTAGCTCATTCCCCCTATATCTGTGAAAAGACTTTTTCATATACATATTTTTATTTCAATAAACATATCACAATGACTTCACTTTGTTTTCCGAAACACTAAAGTTACGAGGGATTTAGTATCTTTCACATGGATGCACTCTTGTAAACCATTGGTAATTTTGATAGCAATAGAGGGTATAGTTTGTTTGACGACGGGATGATAGAAAATAGATTCAAACATCTTCTCGACTATTCCATATGAAGCGTCTTTATCATGAATGAAATCGCGTAAAATGTATTCTTTTTTCTCACCAACAGAAATAGGTAGAATCAAATCACTTTGAATGTAAAGGTGCTGTTCATGTTTATCAAGTGTCATTGGTGTTTCTATACCAATCGTATGCGCAGCAGTGAACACAGTTTGTAGCATTGAAAAACCAAAGAGTTTTTTCAAATTTTTACTCAATTGACATTGAATGTCATCGCCCAGTTTCAGAACAACGCGTTGATTTTCAATTGAAAACGAAATGTGGTGTGTCTTTACATCATATTTACTTTTCATCACATGCTTCAACTTCTGTTGTATATAAGGATTTACTACATGAATGAAGCTTTCAACTGTATGATATAGACGCGGCATTATATTGATAGCAACTTTAGATTCTTCATAAGACTGGTAAATTTTCTTGATGCGATCACCATAGATGTCCACCCACCATTCATCATTAACTGAATCAGCTTTAGTGTGATATTCATGAGAACCATACACCACACCGCTTCCAATAATAGGTGTATAATGTCTTACAAAATGACGCAAGGTTGGAGAGAAATAAACTGTAAGTTTGTCATTATATTTCTGAATAACCAACTTATTTTTGTCCGCCATAATTTTCTCTCCATACTTCTTACCCACAGTCTCATTCCATCGTTTTACTAACTCAATAAGTGATAAAGGTTGAACACCACGCTTTTTCAAAATGATGCGTTCTTCGCATTCTACAACATCTTCATCAAATATTTTAAATCTATAATGAAATTTGTTGATTCGATTTGAATAAACTTTTTTAACATTTGCAGTAGCAATTGACGTTAGATGTAGTCCATGACCAAAACCAAGATGTGGATAGAATTCATTATCCAACCTCAGTGTAAGACCTTTAGTAAAAGAATGAAAGCGAAGGAACTGTCTCCCACTCCAATGATAGATAGTAAACTCATAAACTTTCTGATCCTTATTCTTCATGATGGAAGTATTACCACTATTGAATGCCTTAATAATTTTCTCATTCCCAAATGGTTCATAAGAATCTGATTTTATCTGAATCCATTCATAGTTCCACTTTCCATCTGATGTTAAATTGTATGGGAACTGGAATGCATTATTCATCGTTATTCCATCATGGGTGCGAGGAGTCAATATCATTTCTTCCAAATCATTCACATTCTGAATATTGCTATCATAGCAAATACTAGAAACGCCAACCTCCCATTCACCTTCTAAATGTAGTGGGCGATTTAATTCTACTCGATAGTCTGATGGTTTATTTTTGGGAAATTTATTCATAGAAGCATTACTGGGCAAGTAGATTAGAAACGAGTCCTTATTTTCACTTTCCATATTATTCACATTGGAAAAATATATTAGCATACGTTTGCATTAACTCTTCATTCGGAAATGGAGTGTGATACTTGTCACAGCATCTTTATGAAAAGGAATCAACGCACCAGCATCGTCATAAATTGCAATATCAATTTGTGGGATGTAGTTTGATTTCAGCTTTGTATAATGCACTTTCTTGAAAGTATGCTCAGATAAAATACTGCAGCTTTTTGGCTGGTATGGTATCATTGCTAGCAATGGAGCTTCAACATCTCCCACACGTACATCTTCACCAATATTGGAATATATCTGAAAATAGTTAATACGACGCGATAGCGACATGTCTGCGCTAGCTTTGGTTACAGTACCACTTTTAAAGATATTTTGATCAAAACTCAAAATGTCCATTAGAGTTTTATCCATAATTAGTTCAATACCTTTTCCACTTATAGTGAGAGACAAAGTACCTTCTTTTTCAGAAAATAAAATATGTTGCTCATTAATCACTTCATTTAAATAATCTACAACCAATTTAACCGAAGTAATAATGCGAGGCATCAACACTCTTGTTTCATGTAAGATACCACCGAAAGGCTCTACACACTTTCTGTATAAAGATACGATCCATTCTGTATCAACTTGATTTGATCCATCACATTTTAAATAGCGCATATCAAATTTTCCATGAACAGCTGCAGAACGATGTCGTAAGAACTGATGAAAATCTTTTGAACAAACTAATGCTAGATCATCATCATCATCTAATTTACTAATGACGATTTGATCCGTTGATTTCGTATAAGTCAATGTTGCCACTTGTTTACCATTAACTCGAAGGAGATAATTAAATTTCTTCAATAATGTTTCAGGAGTCATGTTTGTCTTTCTTGCCCTAATCACAATCTTCTTCACCAACGTCTTCTCATTTCTTGGAATAAGATCTACATAATAAGCTTTCTCTTTGTAAATCAAATCTTTACAACCACTTGGGTGGTAATTAACGTTATAATTATCATAGCTTGTTAAGGCTCTAGCGAGGTAACCTAAATCATTTCTTAAACTTGGACTTAAACCAACAATCCAATCTTTCTCAACTACATGATGTACATAATTATAATCATCATTGTGCGGAGTAAATTGGACAATATGTTTACACGCTTTATTCAAGAAATCATATATAAACTTTTTACATGATAAGAGATCTTTCTTTGGCCACTGTGGAATGTATACTCGACAGCCCTTTTCACATTGGTAAGCAGCTGTGCGTCTCATATTAATAGTCATCACCTCATGATCAAAAGTATAGACACAGTTGCTATAAACAAGTTGAGTGACACCCACTTCCCAATTTCCATTTAGCTGTTGTGTATGATCAATGGGAGTAGAAAAGAGTGCGGCTCGATTACTAGTAAATCTCTTTGTAGCCGCATTGCTAAGCAAAATATGATAAAACGACATTTTTATATTGCTGATCTGCGGCTTTGCATAACATCATGAAGACTTGGATTTTGGACTCTCTACAATATATCAGAGTTGATCGTGATGGAAACGTACACTTCAAAAATTCTGATGGTCATACATCAAGAGGTATTACATTAACATGGCGACAATTTGTCAACCTCAATGATATTATGAGGGATTTGGAATATTTTGAAACATTAAGATTCATCTCCTTGGGTGATCAAGTTTAGCTTCAACGTCGCAACAATGAAATTCAAATCTGCCATTCTCATTCCGCAAACTGTTTCTCATTTCGCAAATACAATTGGGAGAAGTATAGAAGATACATACATCGCTCCATCATGACATTTATTCGTCGTGAGTTCATCGCCCTACTATGCAAATCTTAATCAGACATGTCTACCACGCACCATGAGTTGGAAATTTGTATGGAACCATTGATCGTATTGAAACGGATCATGATCGAAACGTCTATTTCAAAGATTCAACTGGAAATGTGAGAAGAGAGTTTGCTTTATCTTATCGCCATTTTCAATCTCTACATCATATCATGAAGGATTAGAAATACTTCTATATGAAAAGACATTCACGTATTGGAAATCGCATCTTGCTGCGCGTCAACAAACGGCGAATTCAACTCTATCATTCCCAACTTCATACTAACTTCACATTTCATCAAGGTAGTTGGGAAAAGTATAAAAGGAAGGTACATCGCTCAATTTACTCATTCTTTCATCATGAAGCGCCATCGCTACACCATCGTCAACATTCTCCGCCGCTTCAGACTCTACACCAAAATCGATCTCGCAACATTACACCAACACCTTCCAAACAGCAAGTATTACCCGGGCCGACCTCAAATGTTAGTGGTGAAGATGAACAATTCACGGAATCTTCAACTCTTCCCAAATGGGACTGTACAGATTCTCAGCGCCCTTTCTCATTCATCGGCGCAGTCAATGCGCTTAGAGCTACAAAGACTACTACGTCGGATATGGAAGAGGGAGAGGTGTGTGATGTCGAATCTGACTGTGGACAATATGGTGATCTCTACTCAATTGAGTGAAAGTGTCTCATTTTTGAAGATTCGTACCAGCAGTTACAATTTGTGTTATGAACCCGAACTTTTTCCTGCAGCTCTCATTAGTTGTTGGTTACCTGTGCATGTGGCAATCTTTCATAATAGTAAAGTGATCATTACTGGACTAAAATCTCATGTACAAGCAAATGTGATCCTAGACTATCTCATCGAGTATGTACGTACCCAGCGGATTGTAAAATAAAAAACAATTTTTCCAACATGATGTTTTTATTTCAAATCATGATAGAACTTACAAATCATTTTTTCATTAGAGGATGGATTACATGAAAAGTTTTGAATAACAGATACAAATCGAGATACATGTTAACGTTTTAAGATGAAGTACAGTACAAAAGCACCACACGTTGATGAAAGTGGATGTTGTAGTATGCGTTCATTTCGCTGATATTGACGCGTATGTTTTCTCAACCACTGCTGTGTTGGTATATTTGGAGGTTGAGCAAGAGAGTCCAATAGTTCACCACGTCGGTCTTCTCCAATAAAGATCGCTTTCCAGTGCTCACCGCCTAAATTCTGCGAATGAGTGTTTAGCACAATAAAGATGGGATAGTGATTTACTGCAGGTGGTAAGGTATCGAGTGAATAGACATTATCGAAAGCTTTCAACGTCGCTTCGTCTGCATTACGCTGCATTTTAGTCTTAATATCGTCAGCAGTCAACCAACTCATTAACGATTATACTGAAGAATCACGTCACGATACTTTGTAATTTCAATATTTGAATCGAAGACTGCATAAATTAATACATTAATCGTCTCAGGTTGTGTTCTTTTGAACGTCAAATCCAAACGAATATTATGAAGCACGTTCGCTTGACGATAGGGTGCACTAATATCGCTGTCAGCAGTCAAATCAAATGCATAAATAGTATATCCACTCTTAAACTCTTTCATAGTCAGTCCGTTGGTGTCATCCGTATTGTAAAAGCCAAAGACATCCATAAAATCAACATAACTGCGCATAAATTGATCCGCAGCAAAATCTGGTTTGTAGGGTGGACCAGGATGACTCACACCATTTACACGTAAAGCAATTTCACTTAACTGATTGTGTTTAAAATTGAAAGGATTCTTCTTTATATTACCATTAAATGCATCATTTTCAACCATTGCCACCATGAGGAGCTTCGGTGCTTCCGATGGAAAGAGGCCATCTTTCATGAAACTCTTTTGATCTTTAGGAATTGTAAAGGTGAGAAGCTTTGTATGCTGAACGGGGTAAATGGCATTTTGGTGGTTAAGACCTTCAGCATGCCCTCTAATGACACTTGGATTCGGTACTACTCGACGAATGTAAAGTGCAATATCTTCCACATGAATTCTAAAATTGTCAACTTTAGCAAATGCATTCAGCGCAAATTCAGGCTTATTCAATGTCAGCTTGAGTCGCATGCTGGTATTACAGAGTAAAAACTTTGACTGTCTGAAGAAGTCTAAATTCAGCGGACCATATAGCTGACATACTCTACTATCTTTAATCATAGCAGATCGCTTTACAAAGCCACTGTTTGTTTCAACATCAAATTTTCCTGCTTCATCTCTGTACCATCCCATGGCTTCCATATGACGTTTTTGTGCTGCTGGATGAAACTGTGATACATGATTGAAATATGATTTATAGGGATAATCGCTTTGACCACCTTCCACCTGCTGCTCTCCAATCGTTAGAGAAACATCACGAAGTAATGTAGTCAACGGTAAATTGTTCAGTCCAACTTTATGTGTATCGTCAATAGCAGTTCCATCTGCTTGCTGAATTCTAAACCTCAAATCAACCATCGCATAACTCAAATCTATGTAGTCATCACTACCACCAGGAATAACAAATTCAATGGGGCCAGCATTCTCAGCTGTTCGAGGATGATAATCTACAATACTTGAACTAAGAATATCTGTCTGTATGGCTTGTTGATCAAACAAACAAAAACCGGAAGTTTTACACTCCATGATTAGAAGTTATGGCAGCGTCGTCGTTTAGCGCCTGATGAATGATTAGAGCCTCTGCGACGTTTGCGTGAATGCCTTTTGACTGAAGATCGCACCTTACCAGCTCAGCGATGTTTCCTCCTTCCTTTATTCATTCGTTTAGGTGATTTCTTTCCTTGAGTAACACCAGCAAAGGTCTGCTTCATTGTTTTTAAACCGCCTTCCTTCCCACGATTCAACAAACTGCTCTTAAAACTTCTACCTCTGGAAAGATCACTAGCAACATCACCAGCAAAGCCAACGGCATTACTTAAAACATTTCGTTTTAAAGATCTACCGACATTGGATATGAGAGGTGCTACAACAGACTTCAGTGCACCAAGTATGCTACCTCCACGTTGGCGGCGAGCGCCGATGTAAATTTGTCCTCCACCACTTACATAGGAAGGTCGTGAATAAAATGAGGCAGTTGGATTCATAGCTCAAACCCTAAACATTGTTAGTTACAACTTTGCATGAATCACTGTCGATCACTTAGGTGAAAGATGTCGGCACGACGCATCCAAGAGTTCATACTTGAAGGATAACCAGTCCATTTAACAAGACACCATTCGTCACCTTGCCGTTTTTTACATCGAATGATTTTCTCTACCAAATATGTTTCACTTTCAGTGACTACCTCAATCTCATCGCGGTAAAAGCTACCCTCAATTTCTTCATTATCGTAATCTTTCAACTTGTAGGTGGTCGGAGAGTCTTTTTGATTAATCCTTGATACTGTAAATACCTCCTCTGTCCAATTCGGGAGGTACCCTTTAGCAAAAACACTTTTCACTTTTGAGATACGAACTTTATCACCAATTTTCACATCACTTTTCACATGAGTGCGTTTACGTTGGAATGATTCGCGCACTTTATCTACATTGTCAGCATTTACATCTACTGGTCTGAGTCCAATAGAACGATGGATAGAGTGATTGTAGGCATGGAGTGTATCTTGTAGAACCTTTGTCCAATTTTGTGTCAAGTTGGCAGTAAAATGTCGCCACAAGCGATTTTTTAATGTGCGATTAAAACGTTCAACGAGTGCAGCTTTATAAGCACTCTTTACACTAAACAACTCAATGTCATGCCTCTCAAATAATCTTGTCACATGCTGATTTTCAAACTCTTTTCCTTGATCACTCTGAATTCTTTTTGGAATGCGGCCTTCTCGAAAAATTGTTTGGAATGCTTTTGCTACTCCTTTCCCTTCTTTAGTTTTTAAAGGTTGAGCCCACGCATAACGCGAGAAAATATCAATGACGGTTAGAATAAAATTATTGCCCGAGTTATGTTTTGAAATGGAGGCAACATCACACAAATCTGCTTGCCACTGTTCATCGATGTCATGAACAATATAATGGCGGGTGCGGTACTTCTTTTTCGCTTGTTTGTGGAGTGTATAGGTAGCCTGACCCTTTAACCTTCGTTTCACTTGTGATTGTGGAAGACCACTCGCTTTTGATAATTTCTTGATAGATGCAAATCCTGCCGGATGTTTTACATCATAATAGATTGACTTCAAACGTTCAGTCGATGACGACTGACTCTTTTTTCTCCTTCTCATCCTTTTGTTTTCTTGCCTTTCTACATTTACAACAACTGCAGCATTTAGCTTTAGCGGTTTTGCAATCGTGTTCACATTGCTTAGGGGTTTCATTGTGAGAGCTGGCGCAGCAAGTGCAAGTGACAACGACATTCACCTCTGGCGGCTCATTACATGGCAAGCAACACATCTGCTTCATATTAATAGTCTGAGAACATGTATTTCCTGGGAGGAGCTGTTTTACGTTTTCCTTTTACTAGTTTTAGTGGCGATGTAGATCTATGTCGAGTTCTTCCTCTTGTTTGCTTAGTGAGTGTGGGAGGGGATGTAGCAGGTGACGTCTTAAACCAATTTGTTGGCATTTTCATCGTCTGAAGCATTGGAGTAGTAGCCACTGTTGAATCAAGTTCTTTCAATGTCTCATTATTCAAAGCAAATTTTGGCACATTATGGTTTTTCAATAGTTTAAGAAAGTATGACCAACCAGGTGGAACATAGCCCTGACGGCGCTTTCTACGTGTCGCATACTGAATCAATTCTTCATAACGTGAAGCATCAATCACTTTATTTTCATCTGTAATGATTTCTCCTCTATCATTTACATTGAGATGGGGTTCAATACTATTGAAAAGAGATATGGCATGTGCGCGAGATGCTAAAGGTGTAGCAGTCGATACAGAGTCACGCATCTTATTCTTCAAGTTTTTCAATTGCTCAACAGTTTCCGATTGTAATAATACAGCACGATGTGGATCTTTGATGTGAACATTTTGCTGATAATCTATTTCTTTCCTATACATTTGATTTGCAAGAGGTTGCTTTACTTGCTGCATGGCAGTCAATTGTACATATTCATCCTGAGGAATAACAATCATGCGAGAATAAGAACTCATGGTTTGTAGATAATCATGGGAGTTTTCAAAATATCACTTCGAAATCTAAATTCTTCCGGACACTCTTGCGTATAGTCAATGAATAAGTAACCGTATGGTTTTTCAGTAGCTGCTTGAAAAATTTCAATTAAGGCTTTTGATCCTCTGGGTGCAACTTGTCGCGCTAAAATTTCAAATTGACTTTTATCTCGCGGATTCTTGAAAATAGCATAATAGTGTGTATTCAGGTTTCGTGTACGAGCTTCTTTTCCATCAGGAAACACATTTTGTGTGATATAGATGATAAAACACCTTTTATGATGTGCTGCACGAGTGAACATATCTGTAACATCTTTTGAATTCTTA
Source organism: Prostheceraeus crozeri (assembly GCA_907163375.1). NCBI lineage: Eukaryota > Metazoa > Platyhelminthes > Polycladida > Euryleptidae > Prostheceraeus > Prostheceraeus crozeri. The sequence goes on from CAJQUW010005006.1 coordinate 139,810, forward strand.
CTTTCTTTTAATAAATCATCCAATACAACAACATCATTAGACTGAAGTTTATCCACTGCAATAATTCCTTCATGTCGAATAAAGTTGCGACTTTGCAATTCCTGAAACAGCGACGGTTGATAAATACCATAACACCAAATCACTCGATTGATAGGTTCCTTAAACAACTCCCTTCTTTTATCCAATAAATTCAGCGTGAAAACAGTTTTACCTGCATGAGATGGACCTGATACAGTCAGAACTTTATCACATTGAAGTCTGAAATCCATTTTATTACTTTGAGATTCAACATTTGCATAATAAACGCTTAGAGCCAAAGATATTACCCAATAGGTTGCCCACGGCAGGAGCTATCATTGGAAGTATTGCTGAAAGGAAACCGCCCTTTTGTGTTAGAGTTTTCCTCTTTCTTTGAAGGGTGACTTTAGGATTGGAGATGAAACGCAATTTTGTGGCATGTCGCTTAAGTAACTTTCGTTGTTTTGGCGCTAATTTCTTCGTCCTCAACTTTCTGACATGAGAAATAATTTCACGAATGAATTTATCGTTAGCATGTCGTATAGCATTGTATCGCTGATTTGCTTTCATTCGTCGGAGAGCTTGAATGGCTGAAGAAAACTTTGAAGACTTTTGACTTTTACGTTTCGTCATTTTACGTTTCGCCATTTTCCGTGTTAGTCTTTGCTAAAACCTATCTTTACCACATTTGCATAGGAACTAACTATTGCGACATAAGTGACACTCGAAATGACCAATATCACAGTGGTTACATTAGCAAAGTTGAATGCAATTACGTATGAAACAGCGTTGACAAAAAGCATGCTTACATCTCTTGAAGATGCGCTTTTCATTTCCATCCTTTCGCTTACATACATCACAACACATAGTTTCACCGTTACTGATGTCTATAGCAAGTCTTTTTGAAGATATGAATTTGCTAGCCTTTTCTAAATAATAGACGCATGTACAGAAGGAATATACTTCGAGAGTGAGCAGACATAGCTCGAAAACCAGTTGTGCTACAATCAAGTACCACTGCATTTTCAATTTTTCTTTATGGAAAGTTGAATGTGAATATCTGAAATCGCTTCAATCACTAGACTGCTACCATGATGGTTAAATGCGTTAAGACGTTCAGCAATTTTTATCATATGTCTTTTAAAAAATTCTTCGGGGTGATCTACCACTTCCATTGAATAAGAAGCAAAATGGAAAGAGCGACTTTCCACCTCTTCCTTTCCAAAATGACTAAACTTAATTTTCCCAACTAATCGCGCCATGACAATGCTATCAGAGAATGTATTCATTAACTCCAGAAATATATTGCTAGCATCATCGACCACTGCTTCGATGTCGGTCTCATCTTTATGAAAATTTATCACATAATCTTGAACAGCTCCTTTTAAACTTTGTCTATGAAAATGTAATGTTCCGCAGTCGTTTGAGAAAGACATGATCGCCCTTTATCTAACCCATCCATTGCATGAAAACAACAACTCTTCTCATAGTAACATTTATTGAATAATAGTAACAAGCATGCATTATAAATCAATGGTTTGAAAGAGATAAAATAGATACAGCTGGTAACTATCATACAGCGAGCAATGATAACCATACAGGACTTTGGCAGTGCTGAGGTAAGGAGGAAAGAAGCATTGGTTATGAACGTAGCTACTACAACGAACAGACAAAATAGGAACTGACAAATCCTTAAAACGTTTCGTGACTTCATGATAATGTTGATTCACTCTACTATCCCAAGGTGGGAGCAAAATATCATCAATGATTAGATTGGGAAATACTTTCCTCTCCTTACCAGGATTATTACAAAAGATGCGTATAACATTGAAAGCAGCTAACCATCGTTTAAAGTCAATAAGAAGAGCACTCTCACAAGAAAAGCCATAGTCTTGCAAATATTTCAGATTAAGTCCATGAATGTGTTTTCTCGCCCATTGATCAACATTGGGATCACAGTTGTCATGTTGATGATAGACACTAACAATCTGATATGTCCAATTGTTCATAGCAATAGCACTGAGCTCCTGTACAGGTTCACCCTCACAATCCATAAAAATGATGATAGAAGCCTAAAACGGAAATTTACACATCTAAGGAAACGTTCTATAACATATTACAAAATGAAGAATTACATCGATGCTTTTCACGACAAAATACACAAATGATATGATGGCAACGAAGAAGTAAAATGTATCTAATAAGACCACGTCTACGACACTCAAAGCACATAAGCGAATTGTCATAGGGTAGAGTTAGGAAAGGACTAGTAATTCTCCTTCTTTGATTTGCGTTTTGATGCAGCATTCTTCTCCGACTTGCGCTTCGTACCACTGCTGTTAAGGATTTGATCAATTATGTCGTCCACGTTGGGTGGTTTTGGAATATATAGGATGGATTCCATATGCATGGAGAGAGAGGCTATTTTATTATCCTTGTGTCGACCATAATATAGCCCATTCACTTTGAAAAGGATATCCCAAGTACCTTCTCCGAGCTCATCACATCTGATGGGTATTGATTGATCTCCATCCTTTTTATAATAACTACACCAATGTGATACCGGTAGGCAAATGTGATTACCATCCCAAATCTTTCTATAGGGAGTATCCTTGTCATCTCTCGCCTTCCACTCTTGAGCAAGAGGAGTAGGAATGTCCATATTTAATGTCACGTACTCCTCAATAATATCAAGTTGGTGGCAAATGTACGGACTCACGGGGATCAGTATGTAGTCTCCATACTGATTGTGCATTATCTTGACATCCGTGGAAGGGAGCATTCCCGTTTGGAGTACTACGCCATGATCGTCATAACGCAAGACTTGTTTAAATTTACGCTGTAGCGGTGTAGGATTATGTACCTTGGTTGTTTCTTCCAATGCCCTCAGTCGTAGATGATCTGATCGTAGCGAACCTTGCAACGTTTGACCGCCATTTTGTCCTAGTGGTGCAGCAGATGGAGTAGATGCCTGAAAATGGAAAAGATTGTATTAAGTTTACGTTCAAGGGAGGAGAGGGAGGAAAGTAGCGACTTACCATTTTAGTTGGATAATAGAATAGGGAACTAGAGAGAGAGAAAATGTGCGTCCGTCACTCGTGTGATTCAGCGATGGAATGATTCTCACTGTGGAAGGCTCGCTATTTATATAGAAATGCTTGATTCTCATTGGATGATGATCCTCATTGGACAATAACATCAAGCTGATTCCAAATCTGGCCTCCGTTTACCAATCCGAGCCTTCATTCGCCCGCTGGAGCTGTTTCTTGGGAAATTCTAACTCTGTCGTTTTTCGTCAATCTCCCAAAATCTTAAATGGCGTCTCACATCTAAACGAAGACAGATATGAACAAGCCGTTTCTTTCACTGAATTTTTCTCACTCTTAGCTTTCAAACGAGCTATGGCACGACAAAATCCGTCCACTAGAAGCAAAGTTGGAAGGTCGGTGCCGAGGGTGGGGTCAGTGAAATTTGATGAAAAATGTTTTGGTAAAGGTCCCAGGTCGAAATTCCACACTTTGAAAAATTTTCAAAATTTTGACCATACAAAGTCACTCTGACACTTAGGATTTTTTCAGGTGAGCTCCGAACTAAAATCTTGTAACAGCTCTAACTTTTGAACGGCTGGTCCGATTGACTCGCGGCGAAAATGTCGTCGAGCAGTTTTTTCTCCTCTTTCAAACGAGTAGCTGTAAGACAAAATCCGTCCACTAGAACCAAAGTTGGCGGGCGGGGGTGAGTGAAATTTGATGAAAAATGGTTTGGTGACGGTCCCAGGTCGAAATACCACACTTTGGAAAATTTTCAAAATTTTACCCATACACAGCCACTCTGACACTTAGGATTTTTTCAAGTGAGCTTCAACAGTCCACCCTCCCAACCTGGCCGGCACACCACGCCAACCTGGCCGGCACACCACGCCAACCTCGACAGCACATCACCGCGCGCTATACGACGGCCGGCCAGGGGGGGACGTCAGCGAACCTTGCGGACTCACTTGGCCGGTACACTCTGTCGTTCCAGAGAGAGGGGGACGTCAGACTCAAAGCACCACGGCGGCCGACCACGCCACTCTGCCGTTCCAGAGAGGGGGGGGTAGGACGTCAGCGACGGCGGCCATCTTGCGCGGTACAGTGGTGGAGTTTTGCTTACTACTATTGACACATCTATTCACAACATTTTAAAATCGGCATTGCTGTTGTAAAAACCAGCATCACAGTTGTTGGTAGCACTTCAGATATCTTCACTTGAAATGATAATAAAAAATCATGGATATCATGATAATAAAAAAAAAGATTGGGAATCATAATGCAGGGGATTCTATTCAGGTGATTTTGTGTAATGCATCTTAGAGTTGATCGTCATTATAACTTAGAGGACAACTTAATTGTCAAGTTAATAGCTAACTTTTAAGTCATACTTAGTTTTTCAAACAGGACGGTTATCTATCTGCTTTGGTGTATATGAATTATCAAGGTAGCATTCTAACTTTTGCTGACATTGATTACGCATTTCCATACATATTGTCATACGGAAAGGGAAAATATGATGAATCTTTTTTGCTTCATATTGAAAATTCCATTTTCAGGGATGACAAAAAAGTATCTAGATGCACGTGCAGGTGTTTTCAAAAAGAGTATATATATATTTCAGTGCTAATATGAAATAGCTTTCATTTATGTAATTTTCGAAGCAAGTTTTCATCACTCAAAACACTGTATGAGACAAGATTGATCATGATTCGGATTACCTTTTTTTTAATTTGACTTTATTTCAAATACACGCAGGCTACATTGTTGAAATTGTGGGGTGATATTGAGGCACACAGAATGACGCGCGGGACCACGCGTCCAAGTAATTTCAGACAAAAGTTTTGAAATGACGCGCGGTTTGCTTACGAGATAGGAAAATCCAACCTGCGTCAAGCCGCCTCGCGGCTTGCTCTACCACCCCGCACGGCAACTTGACACCACAGGTTGCCAGATGTTCATGCAGAGAAATAACTGACTTTCGACATAGCTATCCGACAATGCTGAGCTATGTGAGGACAATTTGACCAAATGAATATCAAAATCCTTTATCAGTGCACTTTCATAGTTTGTCAACCATGAAATCGAATTCATGAATGCATTTGGAAATGAATGGCATTTTATTTACTGCAAAGCGAGTATGAGAAGAGAAGATGAGAAATTTGTTATTGTTCTCAACCTATCTGATAATCTTCTAAAGAGTGATGCTCCCGATTACTATAGAAAAGACGATGTAATAAATAATAAAATAAACAATAAACGTCGTTTTGTGTGCTAAGTTATGGCAAAGTCAATCCGTGCGTCAATTCTATTACATGATATGTCACTTGTGCCTTGTTGTCATCCTATGAATGAAAATATGTAAATGATATGTGCGCAAATGAACAATGAACAATTCTGTGGATATGTGTGTCCTAAAAAACCCCATTCTTTACACATGTGAAATATCAAATGATTAGTTTCACAAAATCATGTAGTTTATAGCAATCCCCATATCCTAACGATTAATTTGCAATGTCACTCACTCAAAAGTATGCTGTACCTATTTGCAATTGGAAAAAATAACTTTAGCAATGTCGGTCTCTTTCGCCTGTCTATAATTGATCGCCACTCCTTCAAGCAATACGATGAAGTCATCAAAACGCTACATATCGTTTATTTGATGCAGATCGTAGAATTCTTAGCCAATTTAGTTGAAACACAATTCATTTAAAAGGAAATTTCACGATGATGGTGGTGTCTATTTTACAACCAGTAACAATTTATTCTTCTCAAAAATGCTTGTGTGCAGATGGCCGTGAGTGCGAACAACCTGAATCCTGAGTGCGTGACAACAGCCGATTAGTTTATAATTGTGCAGACAGCTGGATAAAAATCACTTATAGTCACTTGAAATCATTGATCCGATATTCCCTCAATTATGCGACAATTGCAAGGTACAGATTTTGATACTCAAGAGAATAATTTCTGTAGCTTTGGATGTAATTGATGGAAATTAACAAGACTGAATGCCTTTTTATCACCATATCATACTGACCTCGGTAATCTTCTCAGATTGACCCTATTTTCTAGACCGCTGGTCGATCAAAACTCATCAGATATTGCTCTAAATAGACTGCCCCTAGCAATACTTCAATTATTCATCAGCGACCTATTCTCGTCGGATGAAACTTACAGATCTGAGAACTTGATTACATCACACATTGTTCTCGCTCGTAGATCTAATGCAAAATGTATTTGTGTTTCCTCGAAAAAGTGTCGTTTAGATATCAAGGATACTCATAATACTTGAAATGTTGATCTGAATTCATGAAAATTCTGAAACCTGAGTGTGTCATTTAACTATCTCGGGAAAATGTCAGGTACTTCTATTCTTTCCCCCCGACATATTCCAAATTTTCAAGTTGAAACCCAAGAGTGTTGCATCGGCAGCGATCTTCTCTTGCTCGTAAGTGCGGTCTCACTACCATCGCAAAACGTTGAGTGCGCAAAATTCCTTTGGCTTGTAGAAACTTTGCAGCGCTTGCTTTGTCGCTCACTGTAGACAGCAATCGCATGAAGTTCATGATCATAGCTGTATCTTGTATTCTGACTGAGTATACAAGGGATCAATAATAACAATAATGCTATATTTCAAATACTACATAGCGGTATTTGACAAAAAACAAACTCGCAACAATTCAAGAAAATGGTGAAAATCTTACAAATGACTGACTGTACAATCTTGATTTACGACGTAAAGGAAGTAAAGTTCTAGAATGTCTGGTGTTACAGGTTTCAGAGCGAATTTCAAAGAATTCGCTGAGAGGGTGTACTTCAATATTCTTGGAAACTTTCGTCATCAGTTTGATGCACGATTCGTCCAGTCTATTCCTCAGAGGAAGAACATTTTTGATATTGGCCCATCTGGCGAAGTATTTCATAGGCAAATCACATATCACTGGCCAGCAAAAATTCAAATGACACATTACGAGGCCGTTGTAGGCTCGCCAGATAACATTACAGGTATTACAATTCACTTTCAACCTTTTTACACAGGAAAGACTCCTACACATTTTTTTGTATAAGAAGTTGAATTGAACATCCCATTTCAAATCATCCGTGAAGTAAACCCCCAGGATCTTAACAGAACGAACTTCATCAATAACAAACCCATCGATTGTAACAGGAGCAACAGATGGAGTCATAGACCGCCGAACTGATAGAAGCTTGGTCTTATCAATATTGATGTTCAGTTTCTTACTCAAAGACCAGTCATGAAAAGGGTCTACGATAGCTTGGAAATCAGAAGTTGAGTCTCTTTCAACAAAATGGATAAGGGTAATGTCGTCAGCGTAGGCTACCACGGTGGTGTCGGAAAAGGAGGGCAAATCATTAATCAGGAGGACAAATAAAAGGGGGCCCAGTACAGAGCCCTGAGGGACACCACTGGTGATACCCTTCCAGTCCGTAGTGGAATTTTCACACGTTACTCTCTGAAAGCGATCAGACAGGAAGCTTTGGACAAACCTAACAGAGTGGGAATTACAGTGAAGTTGTTCTTTCAAGGTGTTTAAGAGAATACGATGACTTATGGAATCGAAAGCTTTTTCGAAATCCACAGCAAGTAGTTTCGATGAATTGCCGGGATTTTTGGAAAGATGTTGAAGTAAGTGGAGCCGAATAGAAAGTGCTGCATTGGTACAGCCGCCAAAGGAGTTCGGAATGAAACCGAATTGACTACGATTTAGAGGCACAGAAATGGACGGTAGAACAACCTTGTCCCGTATCAGCCTTTCGAGAACCTTGCTGGCGAATGGAAGTATGGAGATTGGGCGGAAAGTGCCGTCAACTTTGGGTAAAGGCGTAATGTTAGCAAGTTTCCATTGCTGAGGGAAGATAGCAGTCTCGAGCGAACGATTATAGATTATAGCAAGGGGCTTGGCTAAGACCTCGGCAAACAGACGGAAAAAGTGTGGTGGGATACCATCAGGTCCTGTGGAATTCGACTTACATCTTCTAATCATGTTATAAACAGTAAATTCAGAAACATGAGGAACAGACAAAGAATGGGTGCTATGGACAGAAGAGCTGTTGAATAAATGGATATCAGGAGGTGCAAAGTGCTCAATAAATTTGTCATTAAGCTCAGAAGCTAATGAGGGATCAAGACGAGAGTCAAAAGTACATTTTAGTTGGCTGTTAATTGTTTTCCAGACTTCTGAGGGAGAGCTTGAGTGCAACCGAGAAAAGTGCCGAGACTTAGCTTTGAGGATTTGGGAGTTGAACTTCTCTCGCAGAGCAAGATATTTGCAAAAGTTACCGCGGGAAAGAGCCTTATCCCTGGCGTCCGACAGAACTTTCAGAGAGGGTTTTATCCAAGGTGGCTCAGAGCAGGGCTGTAGAGCCGGAGCCGAGCCGGAGCCGAGCCGGAGCCGGAGCCGATTTATCACAAAGGCTCCGGCTCCGGCTCCGATAGCTTGAGCTTTGATATAAATCTAGAATTTTGAAGGCTATTAATTGGCATCACAAAAAAATTAAATCATTTGAAATCTAAAGACATGTCTTTTAAGTATACCAATTATCTGTCCTCCACGATATCTTTCTTTGCAGTTGCCGCCTTCTTTTGTATTATATTTATTATATATTTACACACATGTGTAATATTTTTTTATTGCATAAGTTTCGTAAGACTAATTTCCATATTGACAACGTATTCTCCAAAATCCATTAATTTGAAGACTTGTTATATGCATGCTAACTAGATGATTGTAGATTCCTAGAGACAAGTCGCCAGTCATTTATGTACACATTTCCAGTTCAGTCAGCAAAGATAATATAGCTACATTTCTTGCGCAATGTCTTAAATCTAATACGGTTACTATGTAGGCTATCATCTATCGGTATGGCTACTGGCATCTGTGACAATGCCAATTTCCTTAGATTGTATTGTAGGCTCTTGTGCAGTCCCCCCACCTACATTTTTCAAAACAATCGATTATTCAATTTGATCAATTTTGATTGGAGGGAACTCTTCACACTCACACGAATGACCTGACTACAAGTCCTCACATGGCTATAGCAATAAGCAACCCAGCCACTTCTAGTAGCGCCCTATTATTTTAAAGGTATCTCATTCACAATGAATTTCCTTTGACTTCAAAATTCAAAGGGTATATTTCAATGCGAAAAACCCGAAGGCAAATTACAATGTTGACTTGCTGACGAAGTTTGCGACCATGACATCGCAATTACCCACGTAGTTTTTTACAACAGCACGGAATGCTTCACTCAAACCGGTGATGCTGAAACGGACATCCAATGGTGCTGCATCTTTTGACCAGAGAAAAAATGGGGGGGGGGAGAGGACTGCACAAGAGCCTTATTGTGTAATAATGTTTCCCCAAATGTCATAGACCTGTGGATTTCAAGAATTTTCATTATTATTTTTTCCGTCTGTCAACACTTTATGCTGATATCATGTTGACTTATATGTAAACCATAAAAAAAGACCGAGACGCTCTCAATAAAAGCGCCTTTTGACCTCCCTTTTCTATTGTCTGTGACATTAAACCGCACGCGCATTCGAAAGCTAGCAAAGTAGATGGGACTTCTGCTCGGTGCTCGCAGTCAAATTTTTATTATGCATAGCACCCTGCAACATACTGTGTGATACTCCGAGTTCAGTTTCATCAGCCTAACCATCATCAGAGGAATAGTGGTAATGTGTTATACATAAATTGAATATAATAATATACATGAATCATTGATGAATTATTTAGTGCAACTTTACGCCATAATGAAAAATACGAAATTAATATAATGTAATTTAGGCCTTAACTTATTAAGTATGCTGCATAGAATTACAAAACTTGTCCTAAATTAGATATTTTTAATTTTTTTAAGTATAATTTTCAATTGTACATTTCTAGCCTACACTACAATGAGGCTATCTAAATTACAATTTCTACAGATGATGAGTCGTGGGCTACCCACCGATCATATTATTCATGGACCAACAGACTATTGAATGAAGGCAATAACAAATAACAATAACAACCTAAGCTAGCCTATATACACTTTAATATTCAATAAAGCAATTGATATCTTTATTGATGCGGTATATTTGGCTATATAACCGATACCCTTTCCATGTTCGAGTAGATACAGGCCCTATAAGCTATTTAGAGGCATACGCTATCCAGTTTCATATTCAAGCTTTGTTAAAAAGCTTATACTACTATTCGGCCCCTGTGACGGCTAATTAGGTATATCATCATCACTCATGTGGTCTTATTTAATGTAGCCTCGTAGTAGACTGGTTGCAGGCTAGGCCAATTTATATTTAGCCAGTGCGGGAGATCTTTATCTAATTTAACCAATCCTGGCTATAACTTTATTTTATCTTTCAGAGATAGTCAATTCATGCAAAAATATATGACAAGCATGTTATTTATCATTATATTAGGCTATTATCATTTTTATTATTAACTTAAGTCGTTGCTTGTTTAATGAAAACTAATTTGATGATTGTAGCAAGCCTCTAAAGGCCACACCGTTATCCAAAAAACCCGTTCAACGGATCCAGGATAACCAGCATAGATAGAACCTGAATTTGAAGTCGGAGCCGGAGCCGAGCCGGAGCCTTTCACATCAGTGTCGTGGAGCCGGAGCCGGAGCCGATGAGATAACGCATCGGCTCCACAGCCCTGGCTCAGAGGAGCGCATCCGAACATGTTTTTCCGGAAAGTAAAGTTCATAGCAGAATAACAAAATATCTTGAAAAAGGTAGACCATCAAGTCTACATCACTGACACTCAGAAAGTCATCCCAGTTCACAGAACCAAGGAAGGAATAACACGAGGCAAAGGAGGAAGCTGTGAAGGCGCGGACTTTCTTAATACAGGAAACATTGGGGGATGGAACAGAGCTTTTAATATAAATCCCTTTGTGGTCAGAACGACCGAGAGGAGCTATACAAGTCAGAGTTTCAAACTTCAAAGCATGATTAGTGAGAACAATGTCTAAAATGTTACGGCCTCTCGTAGCATGTTGTACAATTTGTGTCAGACCATTATACTCAGAAAAATCATTTATACTCAAACGGAGATCATTAACATCCCCCAAAATTAAAACATGGCTACATGTTGTGCTATCAATCAAATCCTGAAAAAAGTCAAGGAGAATATCGTGCGAGGGGACCGATCCCCAGTATGGGTGATAAACTAAAACTAGAAGAGTATCGAAATCACCAATTTGGCAACATAGTACATTTGATTTGATATTGGTCGGAAAAGATTTGAGAAACGTTTAGGTGGACTTTGAAGTACAGGGCCACACCACCTCCATTACAATCACGATCAAGTCTCAAAACTTGATAATTGGGAATTGATACAGACTCGTCGCGAACTGATCGAGTCGTTTAGCCACGTTTCCGTGACACAGATCAAGTCACTATTGAATGAAGCAGATCGTAATCTCAGTTCATCGACTTTGCGGAATAGAGACCGCACGTTGAACATGAGAATGGATGGAACAGTGATAGCACTTTTCTTCGGCTTACGTAAGTTGTAGATTGACTTGCTCGGATAAAGTGGGACAGGAACACATGGAGCAACAGAACGGCGGTCAGTGGAGGTAGAGATAGAGTCACGTGATGTAGACGTTGTTTGGGAAAGATGAGAGGTGATGTGACGTAGGATCTTGTGATACCAAAGCGATCGGCGTAACTTTCTACCTATGGGGAAATCTCAATCTTTCATCAATCCTTCATTCCAGGGTTCAAGTAAGACTTCTCAGTGTTGTACTGTCACTCAGTGACAGATGAAGTCTATTCTAAATCCAATGTGACCAAATTTGACGAAATTTGATGAAATTGGAAAAGTTGAAAATGTGGCGGGGGGGGAAGAATAGAAGTACCAAATGTCATATAATGGCGTTTTGTTTGGGCTCATTCGAATGTATGTAGCACAAGGAATGTGAATATGTTTATTATTTGGCAATAAGAAGTGTCCATAATTATATGGCATCTGTAGTTGCCCCCTCTCCATTCTACTCTTCCGCCCCTCGACCCCCTCGTGAATTTTTTATTTTATTTATTGTATTTATTGTAGAATTACAAAAGGTAAACCAGGCTGTCGAACAGCTCTTATGGATTTACCTACAACAAACATCTAAAAGTATGCTTTACAATGAGGTGATAAGTCAAAGTCATAAATGCGCTTTTTGAAAACAGACACATTTCGATGATATAATGTAGCTGGGTAAGGAATTCCAAACATTCACAATTCTGTTACTGAAGAAAAAGTCTTGCACATTTGTTCTTGGGAATTCCTGAGTTCGGAGCTTGAAATTATGACTGCGAGTAGAGTACCGTGATGAATTCAAGATAAAGAAGTCATTGAAATCCAGATCAACTAAGTTATGCAGCATTTTATAAATGCAATATCAAATATGCAGATCAAATATTATTCTGCGTCTCTCGAGAGTCAGCATCCCCAGCAAAGATAAACGAGAATGATAGTCACAGTAAGGTATTTTCGCGCGTCTGCAGATGTGCCTGGTGTAGTACTTTTGCACCTTCTCAATGGCAATGATATCCCTCTTTAGACCAGGATTCCACACCGGTGTACAATATTCCAAGATTGGTCGGACATACACACAATAAGCTTTTTTAAGTAGACTGCAATCATTTGTTATGAAGCATTTTAAAATCAGGTATGCACGGGATTTGGCTTTAGAGGCAATAGATTCGCAGTGCTTGGAAAACTTGAGATTTGAGGAAAATACAACTCCAATGTCAGTAATTGAATCAACTCTGGAACGTGGCGAATGTACGTTCCCACTGTCATTGCTTCCACCAAAACGAATGTATCTACACTTTTCTTGAGAAGTTGGTAGCTGCCAAGTGTTAGACCATGCTTCAATCTCAGAAAGAGATGATTTTAAGCATGCGAAATTCCCATCACTTCTGCTTTCATAGACCTTCAAGTCATCTGCAAAGAGAAGCAAGATGCACTCATTTTGTGCAGCTGAGACTATATCGTTCAAATAGATTACGAATAGCAGCGGTCCAATTACTGAACCCTGTGGCACACCACTATCCAAGAAAAAAGCTCGTAATTGAAGCCATATTTTTTCTTTTTAAACAGCAATTTTGTATGACAGATTCGGTCAAAAGCTTTCTCGAAATCTATATGTATGACATCTACTTGTTGATGGCAGCTTACTGAACCTGTCCAATGTTTTAACGATTTCATCAGTTGGGTACATGTAGAGCGCTTCTCCATAAAGCCATGTTGTACATTAGCAACGAGTTCATTTTCCTGCAAATAGCTCTTGATCTGCTCGGCGATGACAGAATCCATTACCTTACAAAGAACACTCGTAAGGGCAACAGGACGATAGTTCTTGATGCACGATCGATTGCCCCTTTTGTGATAGGGAACTATAGTAGACAATTTCCAAATTTCCGGGAGAGATCCTTGCGAGAATGAAAGTTCAAACAAAAATTTTATTGGCAGGATCAGCTCCTCAGCAAGATTGCGTAAAAATATTGGCGGCAGACCATCCGGCGTATAAACATACTTTTCAGGAAGTTTTCGTAGGCTTCGATATATTTTATCATAGGTAAAGTATACATACGAGCATTCAGTAGCTTCATCACTGATTCGCCGATCGAAGTTAGGGAGCCAACCGTTGTCACTTGAGAAGACGGAACCAAAAAAAGTTATTGAACATAACAGACTTCCCCATAGGATCACACACATATTCATCACTTTCATTCAAAATCGGTGGGATCACAGGACGATGTTTCAACTTTTTATTCATGAAGGAATATAATGCCTTGCTATTTTTCGCTTGAATGATTTTTGATTCTTGCCCGCAGTTATGCGCATAAACCTCACCTGTGTACTTGTTACATATTTCCTTGTATTTCTGTTTGAGCGATGGATTTGACTTTAACTTCTTGTATACTTTCCGTTTCTTTGACAAGAGTAGTCGTATATGCCTGGGGTAGTAGTGACGTTTACGTTTCACAAATGCAGGCACAAAAGAAGGATCGTTGATGAGTCAACAGAATGCCATGAACGCTATCCCAGAATTCCTGAACAGATAGCGATTGCTGACATATGAGATAACATGGAACGCTTTGCAACGTCAGTTTTATTCCTTTATAATCAGCAGCATAAAAGTTCGGCATAGGAACCTGTTCACTGGAGAGAACAATCAATTGTCAATGAAAAAATAACACTATTGTGATCACAAGTATCTGAGAATGGATGAGTGATGGAGAGTCTTTGAATTGAATGAGGATTGTCAGTCAGTACAAGATCAAGTGTGTTATCGTTTCTCGTTGGGCAGTCCACTAGTTGCGAGAGATTCAACTCAATGCATTTTCGAAGAAACATTTTGTGATGTAGTCCACCTGAAGTAGAGGGTACGCACCAATCGATTAAAGGAAGATTGAAATCTCCTATGAACACAACTGCACAATCACCATTAGGCCTGCTACCATTTTCCATTAGATCACAAAGGCATTTAACATCAGATTCATTCATGGCAGCTGATGGCGGAAAATATATACAAAATATTCGGTAACGAGCAAATCTCTGATAAATTACATCAATTGCCACAACCTCCATCGTGGATGAGGAGTTAAGAGCTGCAATGGGGACGCACTGCACATTTAAATGATTCCTTACAAAAATAGCACATCCACTTCCCATAGAGGAAAGTCTGTCACATCGATGAACGCTATAATCCGTTGCACGTATAATAAATGAATCACTTATTCTACTGTCCAACTATGTCTCCGTCACAAAAATCAGTTCATAGCTCTCAGAGTCCAGTAATACTGCAAGCTCATCAAATTTGTTTTTCAGGGACCGGGCATTAAAATACATGCAATCCAAACCATCCATCTTTCTATGATTGGACTTCAGCACTTGAACATTTGAATTCAGTGTAGAATCAGCTACGGCACGGAATATATTGGGCAGAAAATTTAGAAAATTTGAATAGTGTACTTTTAAAAAATTTTCAAAATCTGACACCATATCCACAGAGGCTTGCATTGGCTTACCGCGGCCAAGATGTCAAAACAGTTGATTAGAAATGTTGCAAAAGTCAATAATTTCACCATTTTTGAACAGCTTTCCTTTCTTGATTAATATTATGTCGGATCGTAAAGCAACTCTTCTTTCCATTTGCAGTCGTTCTCTCATCCTCTTCTCTTCGGTGCGTGTTATAAAGGGCAGATCTTTGTTTACATGCAGTTTATAATGCCATGTTGAAATTTCCTCTCGTAGGGCCTTTTGGCCAAACAAAATATTGTTTCTATGGCTGATATCACTGAAGGTAACTTTCAGTGCTCTATTTTTTCCTGGCAATTTTCTGCTGCCAGTCAGATGGTCCATCTTGACATCGAGATACTCACAAATGTCAGATATCTTTTCCGCATCACTGCTGAGAGAAAGGCCATTTGAATCTACACGTACTTCATTCTCTGGGACACCGTTGAAAATCAAATTACATTGTCTATTTCTTATATCTATGCTTTCGACAATTGTTTGTTGCTTTAGAATAGTTTGCTTGATAGATTCGACCTCTGTACTGAGGTGGCATTGATCAGCTATTATTTGGTCGTATTTCTTGGCAAGGTTAGAAAGCCGATCACTGATGTCATCAAGCTTGATCATTACACGTGATTCCAAATTCGATAGCATTTGCATTATCTCTACGTTGATATCGTCCTTACCCCTTGAACCAGATCTCAATTGCCGGCTTTCACCTGTCATTCTGTAGCGTGGACCAGTAATCACGGTTTGCGCATGCGCAGTTGGACACAAGATCGTGGAAAATAGGAAAATGGGAATCCAAGACAAACGAGGGCACAATCAGAAAAACAGAAAGCACCAAGTTGCGTAGAGTAATCCCAGGAATCGAATGATATCAATTTCAACAACAATATGCCATCAAAATGATCAGTATTTTGCCAAAATCTGCATCGTCACCATCAGAGAACACGAGCGTACGACCAGTCACCACTACGGTCAGTTTTATGGGCCTTTAGTGAGCATCTACCAAAGTGGAGCCTCACCCATAAGTCCTGACTAGGGATTCCAATATCCCGGAAAATCCTGTGATGTTAATAGCATGTGATGCCTGTAGGTATTGCAATCCCGGGATTGAGTAGAATCGTAAATATCTTTTTGCAAAGCATATACTACTATGTTAATAAACTGGGATATCTGTAAGAATTGCAATCCCGAGATTCTGTATGCTTCGTTCAAATCCCGAAATCTCAGGATTCATTTATTAATTTAGTTGCTATTTTGGTAGTAAGTTATAGATGTTTTACTGTTCTTTGAATATTATCTTTCTTTGAATAATTAATTCAACAGTGAAGCCTTTTGCAGTTGTGTTGGCTTACTTGCATGTGTGATTATATACTTACACCCTTTATGTATTCTAGAGTAGTAAGTAAAACTCCACTTCTGGATAGCGCAAGATGGCCGCCGTCGCTGACGTCCCTCCCCCTCCTCTGGAACGCAGAGTATCGTGGTCGGCCGCCGTGGTGCTTTGAGTCTGACGTCCCCCCCCTCTGGAACGACAGAGTGTCGTGGTGTACCGGCCAAGTGAGTCCGCAAGGTTCGCTGACGTCCCCCCCCCTGGCCGGCCGTCGTATAGCGCGCGGTGATGTGCTGTCGAGGTTGGCGTGGTGTGCCGGCCAGGTTGGGAGGGTGGACTGTTGTAGCTCACCTGAAAAAATCCTAAGTGTCAGAGTGGCTGTGTATGGGTAAAATTTTGAAAATTTTCCAAAGTGTGGAATTTCGACCTGGGACCGTCACCAAACCATTTTTCATCAAATTTCACTGACCCCTCCCCCCCGACAGCAATCTTCTAACTTTGGTTCTAGTGAACGGATTTTGTCTTACAGCTACTCGTTTGAAAGAGGAGAAAAAACTGCTCGTCGACATTTTCGCCGCGAGTAAATCGGACCAGCCGTTCAAAAGTTAGAGCTGTTACAAGATTTTAGTTCGGAGCTCACCTGAAAAAATCCTAAGTGTCAGAGTGGCTGTGTATGGTCAAAATTTTGAAAATTTTCCAAAGTGTGGAATTTCGACCTGGGACCGTCACCAAACCATTTTTCATCAAATTTCACTGACCCCTCCCCCCCGACAGCAATCTTCTAACTTTGGTTCTAGTGAACGGATTTTGTCTTACAGCTACTCGTTTGAAAGAGGAGAAAAAACTGCTCGACGACATTTTCGCCGCGAGTAAATCGGACCAGCCGTTCAAAAGTTAGAGCTGTTACAAGATTTTAGTTCGGAGCTCACCTGAAAAAATCCTAAGTGTCAGAGTGGCTGTGTATAGTCAAAATTTTGAAAATTTTCCAAAGTGTGGAATTTCGACCTGGGACCGTCACCAAACCATTTTTCATCAAATTTCACTGACCCCTCCCCCCCGACAGCAATCTTCTAACTTTGGTTCTAGTGAACGGATTTTGTCTTACAGCTACTCGTTTGAAAGAGGAGAAAAAACTGCTCGACGACATTTTCGCCGCGAGTAAATCGGACCAGCCGTTCAAAAGTTAGAGCTGTTACAAGATTTTAGGTCGGAGCTCACCTGAAAAAATCCTAAGTGTCAGAGTGGCTGTGTATGGGTAAAATTTTGAAAATTTTCCAAAGTGTGGTATTTCGACCTGGGACCGTCACCAAAACATTTTTCATCAAATTTCACTGACCTCCCCCCCCCGTCGGGAGAGCTAGCTTCGATCTTGGCTTCTAGTGGACGGATTTTGTCGTGCAATAGCTCGTTTGAAAGCTAAGAGTGAGACAAATTCAGTGAAAGAAACGGCTTGTTCATATCTGTCTTCGTTTAGATGTGAGACGCCATTTAAGATTTTAGTTGGGAGCTCACCTGAAAAAATCCTAAGTGTCACAGTGACTTTGTATGGTCAAAATTTTGAAAATTTTTCAAAGTGTGGAATTTCGACCTGGGACCTTTACCAAACCATTTTTCATCAAATTTCTCCGATCGAGGGGGGGGAGGTCAGTGAAATTTGATGAAAAATTGTTTGGTAAAGGTCCCAGGTCAAAATTCGGAAGTTTTAAATTTTTCAAAATTTTCACCACACTGGAGCTCTCACACTTAGGAATTTTTTCACTTGTGGCATGTTACATGGACATGTGCTGACGGACCAACGTCCCGTGGTCATATGAGAATGGTTCAGATGTCATATGATAGAGAATGATGAGACAAATCGTTTGCAACAAATCGCATGTCGCTACGATGAATACTTTCGGAGATAGACCCATTTTAAGTTTTCTTCCGAGCATATATAAACCCCCGACAACGTAAGTCTGATCACTTCATCGAAAGACGAGGTAAGCGACGGTCGTCGCTCTGAGCTCCCGATATCGGGTGTTTCAAAGGACTCTATCTTTTGAAGTAGGCAAGCTATCTTCTTACTTCAAAGTTTGTATGATAGAGTTTGATAGTGTCTTCACTACTGATAAAATTTTTTAAAAGTAGTATGAGTAGTAAAATGCGGAATTTTTTAAAAATTCTTAATTTTCAGTTTTTTCAAAGTTTTAACATGTAAACTAAGGTTTTCAAGTATGCTGAGTTCAAATCTGCTATCAGATTTGAAATTTAACCCAGTCTAAGGCAGCTTTGAGGGGTTAGATCCCAGCTACTGATCACTACCTTTGACTGGGCGTTGCGGTTACCACTTCGGGGCAGTGACAATGATGTCTTCAGCTGTAAAGAGCGGGTATCGGGGAAGATCTCTCACTTCCCTAGTGATCAGTACAAGGCCTTCGGGCTGTCGACGGGATCGAATGCCACTCACTACACTCAAATCTATCATTCCTCACTAAGTGTTATGCTTTAGTCTGTATACTACATGACAAAAATAAAAAGTTCCACATTAAAATGTGTGTATGCGGCCGAATTAACCGCCGAGACGGTCTCAAGGACCACATCAAGAAGGCAGGGGCCGACCACATGGTTATCCTGAGTAGGGTTGCCTGTGTGAAGTGCAGGGTGCTGTTGGTTGTTGGGCAGGAGGCCGAGTTTTATTTGAGGCATGGTGAGTGCACAGGAGGGTTGGTGACCGATTTTAGATTTGTGGAGTTGATGAATGCTGAGAAGGAGCGAATGTTGGGGAAAGAGGCCAAGAATGTTGTTGAGAATGCTAGTGGGAATGTTGTTGAGAATGCTAGTGGGAATGTTGTTGAGAATGCTAGTGGGAATGCTGTGGAGAATGAGGTAGAGAATGCTGTGGCCGGTTTGAAGGCTGACAAGTGGCGGAAGAGAGTGTTTGAGAGTGATGAGGATGATGTGGATTTAGATAGGGAGCGAGTGAGGAAGCGTGTGAGGAAGTTGAGCTCTTCGTCGTCGGAGGTATCCGATATTGTCATTACCGACCCCCCGCAGAGCTCATCTTCCCCAATAGTGAAGGGTGGTGGGGTACGGAAGCAGTCGGCGCGGTGGGATGAGGACATGGAAAAGAAGCATGTGTCGCAGCAAGCGGCACATGCTTTGTTGGTTGATCGGTACGAAAGTTTGAAGAAGGTGAATGAGAGAACGTTGAGTGAGTTGAGTGAGCTGAAAATGAAGGAGTTGAAATGTAAGGAGGTGGCAGATGAGAATATCCGTATGAGGCGTGTTGTGAAAGAGTTGAAGGAGAATGTGCGAGTGTTGGAAGACGAGAATGATGAGCGAGAGAAGAGGACGAGTGCTGCAGAGAGGAGAATGGGAGAGGTAGAGTCGAAGTATGAGGAGTTGATGAAGGAGATGAGTGTATTGAGAGCAAGGAATGCTGAGTTGGAGAGGAGTGTGAGTAGGCAGGGTGATGAGAGAGAGTCGTTTGCAAAGTTGGAGCGCATGAGGAATGAATGGAATCGTGTGAATGAGGACAGAATGTTTGAGTTCCACATCCCTATTCGGGATAACCATCTGGACGGTCAAGTCCTCGTCAACCAAAGCCTAGACGAAAGTATTATTTGCTACAATGGTCATCCGAGTAAGAAGTGCTTACATGCCACACTAAGAATGCGCGGCCATTTACAAAAATTTTCAGTCAGGAAGCCCGCGAGACTGCCTAAGGATGACTAACTTGGTAAGTGAAAAGCAAATAAGATAGTATATCCTATTCTAATACATATCATTTTCATTGCAGATCTTTGCCTGCCTTCACCACCCCATCAATTCACTCCCGAGAACGAACCATCGGCTCTCTTAAGGGCCACCTAGGGGCAAGACATGATAGAACCTCCACGCGGTTTGCCCTGGGCAGTCTTCGGACTGGCGAATACTATCATTAAGTTGAATCTGCTATCAGTCAACTTGAACGTTGCAAACGAAGTTCGGTGTAATACTTCCTTTCGACGGGCGTTCCTGTAAAGGGCGGCGGTGAAACCCGTAGCTATGTATACCGCAAGGGACATTCGGCAATGGTCAATCTTGTTTGACCTCTCTGCGTCATGTTTGCAAGTGATTGCCTCTGTCTCAACGTAGTATGCATTCGCACCAGGCCGACATTTAGCCAACTGTCGAAGGTTGCCTAAAACTTTCCATTGCATACGTTATGAGAACCATGAGTTCTACCTGTCTCTATGAATGAGACGAATTGATGAATGGAATGAAATGGGAGGACACTCACGCGCCACACGCAACATAACACACTTCTCTCTTCCGTAGTCTGACAAGCTCTTTACACATGGATCGCAGTCGATTGCTATCCCTGTATCAGAAGTGTAAGCTATCTTAATTTTATTTGACACTATTTCATCTATCATCATCGTCCATATGAAATGTTTTAAGATTTACAAGTTAGACTAAGCGTACTACTATTTCCAAATGAAAAAGTATACATGGTTAAATCATCCACTTAAGCCCATCCGTAGTCTAACAAGCTCTTTACACATGGATCGCAGTCGATTGCTATCCCTGTATCAGAAGTGTAAGCTATCTTAATTTTATTTGACACTATTTCATCTATCATCATCGTCCATATGAAATGTTTTAAGATTTACAAGTTAGACTAAGCGTACTACTATTTCCAAATGAAAAAGTATACATGGTTAAATCATCCACTTAAGCCCATCCGTAGTCTAACAAGCTCTTTACACATGGATCGCAGTCGATTGCTATCCCTGTATCAGAAGTGTAAGCCATCTTAATTTTATTTGACACTATTTCATCTATCATCATCGTCCATATGAAATGTTATAAGAATTGCAAGTTAAACTAAGTGTGCTACTATTTCCAAATGAAAAAGTATACATGCTTAAATCATCCACTGAAGCCCCATTCAAGTAAGTCAGTATGAAAGCAAAGATAATACGAAATAAAAATTTATTATGGCATGTATTTCAAAAGGTCTTCATCGTCAATATCGTCCCAGAGTCTGGCTTCACATAGATAACAAAAACAGTTCACTTGCTTTAATCGTTCTTCCACTGCGAGCCTCACTTTGTCAATATATTCCCACTCCGCCATAATTCGTGGCTGGGAGTTAGGGGTGTACCACTCCCATAATTGGTGGAGGAACTTGGTGCTGGTGATCTCCATCACATCGTCAGTATCGTACTGGAGATACTTCCACCTCACGCCTGTTAAGTCGGGACACTCCTTCTCACATACACTCTCTTCGTTGTCCGCTGGTAATGACACCTTCTCTACCTTCGTTGGAGCGTTTGGTGTTGAGGATGGAGAAGAGAATTTTGTGTTTGGTGTTGTCGGAGGGCTTGTCATGTTGACTGTGAATAATAACTTTGAAATGTTTTCTAATTCTTAAGTATCAACAAGCAACCAATCAGAATGAACAGCCAATGAATGATGAATACGAAAGTATATATGTGAAGTGACATTGGTGTCATTTCACTCTGTCTTTGTGACATATAAGTGAAGTGTTCTCTGACGAATTCTATATTTGAGGCGTACAAGTAAACTGCTCTCTCGTGAAGTCTCTATCTTGTTGAAGTATCAACCTTAAACTCGATTTCGTTGAAATGGTAAGTTGAAAATTTCTTCACTCATCTCCCTCAAACGTGTGGCTAATAGCATCTTCCTCAATTTCAGGCATCAACTTCATCACCAACGCCCTCCCTTCTCGAGGAAAGTTTAGAGTTGTTGAGTCAAAGTAGGTTGTAACAATACACTGAGACTTGAACAGAGATGATAGAATGATTTCTCTTTCAGGTGATGTGAGTTCCAGCTCAGGACTCTCGCGACAAGGCAACGAGTGGGAATGTGCCGACTGCGGACATATGTTTACAAGGAAGCACAGTCTCCTTCGACACATCAAACAACGTGTGTGTCAACGCAAAGCGGCGTCAATCTCCGGAGGGGAAGTTGATTCTGACGATGACATCTCCTTTCCTTGCGATTTGTGCCCTCTTTCTTTTGATAGTCACTTTCAGCGATCTTCGCACAGACTTCAACACACGCATGCAAATGATCAGTACACCAACGGTGCCTCTACCATCTCCCTCATTAATGTTTCACATAATAATTTAGTACGCGACTACTGCAGGGAGTCCAATACTCAAATAGTAGATTTTCCTGAGTGGCTCCTTCAAAATTCTAACATTATCGAAGCGCTCTTCAACAATTTAGACAATTTTAGAATGAAGGCGCTCATCTACCTTAAACTAAAATATATTAAGATAGATTTTCAAACGGGTCAAGTGACGGAGAGAATACAGTTTCATGTTCCTTCTTCTTCCGCAACCGAAGTTGTAGACTGCGAGTCTTGGCTAAATTTTCACATTCAATGTTTAAAATCAAATGTAGATAAA
This sequence comes from Prostheceraeus crozeri, assembly GCA_907163375.1. Classification (NCBI taxonomy): domain Eukaryota; kingdom Metazoa; phylum Platyhelminthes; order Polycladida; family Euryleptidae; genus Prostheceraeus; species Prostheceraeus crozeri. Next base: position 162,650 of record CAJQUW010005006.1, read on the forward strand.
TTCAATCAACGCGACAGCGCTCTCATTTTTGATGGTGTGGACTCAGCCATATTCAAACTTTCACTATTAGAAAGTCATGCAGCTCGAGGTACATTTAAACTACCAAAAACGTTGTATAATAAGAAAGCTGTCATCAATGTCGATTGTAAATCACAGTGTTTCAAATATGCAGTCCTATCCATCCTTCACTATAATGATATCAACGCGAATCGAAATCATACCTATAGCTATAGACAGTGGGAGGATGAACTAGACTTTGAAGGTTGTGATAGTAACAACATGAAAATCAAAGATGTAGAAACGTTCGAAAAACATAATAAGATTAAAATTGTCGTTCACGTGTGGGAGAAGGGGTTGAAGGGTGCCCGCTATAATTCACGTTCAACTTGTTATGAACGTGTAGTCAACCTCTTATTAGTAAAACAAGATGATAGCGAGGAATGGCACTACTGTGGTATTCCCAAAAATCTCTCGCTTGTACACTCACTTGGGGCACTCTAAAAGAGGTGAACATTTTGCATGCGACCGCTGCATCCGCTCCTTTTGGAGTAAAGATAAATTTGAAACTCACTATGAATGGTGCAAGCGAGGTAAATTACAAATGGAACGCATGCCCAAAGATAAAATATTTTCACATAGGGATAATGGTGACGAATTAAGTCCCCTGCGTGTCATTTACGCAGACATAGAATGCTACATTGATGATATCATCCACAAGCCAGCAGCCATATCCTGCTATGAAGTATGGCATGACCACTTTAGGAATAGACAAAACAAAATGCATACTTGGCAAGGTGAAGATTGCATTTCAAAATTTCTAGAATTTCTCGATAAAGCTGCTAAATTTCAACAATCATATGATTCCCAATTGCAGCGTAAGTCACTACATATGTCAAATGAAGACAAACAAAAATTTGAAAGTTGCACATCCTGTCCTAAATGTCATAAAACGTTTGATGACGATAAAATTAAGAAAGTGCGTGATCATGATCACATCACTGGTAGATTTAGAAACGCACTCTGCTCCAAATGTAACTTTTCACTTAGGTTGAGACGTCGTGTACTACCCGTCATTTTTCATAACTTTAAAGGCTATGACAGTCATATGCTCATAAAAGGAGGGTTGAACCAGATGAAATCGTGGCAGTTTAATGTAATAGCACAAACGAGAGAAAAATTCATGGCAATGACAGCAAAAGTACCAGTAGATAAAACTAAAGAAAATAAGACAGTCTTCTTCGAAATAAAATTTTTAGATTCATTCCAATTCATGTCAGCGTCACTAGCTTCTCTCGTTCATAATCTCAAGTTTCTTCCCCATAGTCAAACTTTGAAGAAACACTATCCAAACTTAACGGATGAAATAATCACTCGCAAAGGAGTCTTTCCTTATGCGTATTTTAGCTCAATGTCTAAACTAAATGAAACAACCCTTCCTTCCATTGACAAATTCCAAAACGATTTGACGGGTGAAGATTGTCCAGTAGAAGATTATGAACATGCTCAAGAGGCATGGTTAAAATTTGAATGTAAAACGTTTGGCGATTATATGATCGCTTACTTAGAATTAGATGTCATTTTGCTGGCTGATGTCTTTCAGGAATTTCGACGAGTGGCATTAGAAGAAGACAAATTAGATCCTGTCCACTTTGTCAGTCTACCAGCCATGTCCTTTAAATCAGCCTTTAAAATGACTGGTGAGACCATTCATCTCTTACAAGACCCGGAGATGTATAATATATTTGAGCGCGGAATACGCGGTGGTCTCACATTTGTAAATAAACATCATATAAAATCTGAAACAGTAGGTGATGATCATATCCACCTAAAGTACTATGACCAAAATAATTTATATGGCAGTTCACTGTCTAAACCACTACCTCATTCCGAGTTTAGTTGGTTAAATCAAGATGAGCTTGAGTATTACTCCAACCCTTCAAACATACTGAAGATTCCAGATGAAGGTGATTGGGGATATTATTTTGAAGTGGATTTGATTTATCCAAATAGCATTAAAAATAAAACTGCTGATTTCTCACTCGCACCTGAATCTGGTGAAGTGACTGAAGATATGTTTTCACCATTCATGTCACAAGTTCATAATAACTTAACAGAGTGTGGACAGCCAAGGTACAAACCATGCCGCAAACTTTTACTCACCCAATATGATAAGAAAAATTATCTCGTACACTTCTGCATACTAAAATTCTATTTAGAAATGGGCATGCTTCTAAAGTCAGTTCACCGCATTATCAAATTTAGACAAAAAGCCTTCCTCAAACCCTACATAGATAGTAACAGTCAAAAACGTGCACTCGCCCAAAATAATTTTGAAAAGGATTTTTATAAATATAAGAATAACAGTCTTTTCGGAAAGATCATGGAGGATGTTAGAAAACGTATGAACTACAAACTAGTCGTTGATGAACAAAAATATCACAAATTGACCTCATCACCTCTTTTCATTGATAGAGACATCATCGATGAGGATCTTGTAGGTGTTAAAATGATAAAATCAGAAGTTGAGTTGTGCAAACCCATCTATATTGGGCAAGCCGTTTTAGATTATTCCAAGCTTGAAATGTATCAACTCTTCTACAAAATATTAAAACCATGCCCTCTCGTAAAAGAGGTTCGCTTGCTGGGTGGTGATACAGATAGTTTCTTTTTAGGAATTACCACTCAAAAAGATTTAAATTTTAATAAAGTAGGCAAGTCATTAGAAAAATATTTCGACACATCTAACTACAATCCCACTCATCCACTCTATTCCATACAGAATAAAGCCAAACTTGGTTGTTTTAAGGATGAAACAGCAGGAAAGGAAATAGATGAAATGATTCTCCTCCGTCCTAAAATGTATTCCATGAAATTAAAAGAATGTGCAGATAGTATTAAGCGTGGTAAAGGTATATCAAAATCCATTGTTCATAAAATGAAACATCGGTCCTATAAGAAGGCCTATAAAAATAAAACTATAACGTTTGTCAATATGACAATCTTAAAATCTCAAGTTCATACTGTGAAAACGTACACGTTCAAGAAACGAGCACTTTCAGCATGGGAAGATAAGAGGTGTTGGATAGCACATAACACATCTCTTTCACATGGACATCCTGACATAAACATACCTCCACCCAAAAGAATAAAACTCACGCTACCACATTCAGATGTATTGGCATAATCAACTTTAACTCAGTATTTTGATGTTGCTTTTTGTAGATATATATGGTTGTTTTATGTATCGCATGAGATCGTTTCTTCCTTGTGAATATATGCCTACAGTCAGCTCATTCCCCCTATATCTGTGAAAAGACTTTTTCATATACATATTTTTATTTCAATAAACATATCACAATGACTTCACTTTGTTTTCCGAAACACTAAACTTACGAGGGATTTAGTATCTTTCACATGGATGCACTCTTGTAAACCATTGGTAATTTTGATAGCAATAGAGGGTATAGTTTGTTTGACGACGGGATGATAGAAAATAGATTCAAACATCTTCTCGACTATTCCATATGAAGCGTCTTTATCATGAATGAAATCACGTAAAATGTATTCTTTTTTCTCACCAACAGAAATAGGTAGAATCAAATCACTTTGAATGTAAAGGTGCTGTTCATGTTTATCAAGTGTCATTGGTGTTTCTATACCAATCGTATGCGCAGCAGCAAACACAGTTTGTAGCATTGAAAAACCAAAGAGTTTTTTCAAATTTTTACTCAATTGACATTGAATGTCATCACCCAGTTTCAGAACAACGCGTTGATTTTCAATTGAAAACGAAATGTGGTGTGTCTTTACATCATATTTACTTTTCATCACATGCTTCAACTTCTGTTGTATAAAGGGATTTACTACATGAATGAAGCTTTCAACTGCATGATATAGACGCGGCATTATATTGATAGCAACTTTAGATTCTTCATAAGACTGATAAATTTTCTTGATGCGATCGCCATAGATGTCCACCCACCATTCATCATTAACTGAATCAGCTTTAGTGTGATATTCATGAGAACCATACACCACACCGCTTCCAATAATAGGTGTATAATGTCTTACAAAATGACGCAAGGTTGGAGAGAAATAAACTGTAAGTTTGTCATTATATTTCTGAATAACCAACTTACCTTTGTCCGCCATAATTTTCTCTCCACACTTCTTACCCACAGTCTCACTCCATCGTTTTACTAACTCAATAAGTGATAAAGTTTGAACACCACGCTTTTTCAAAATGATGCGTTCTTCACATTCTACAACATCTTCATCAAATATTTTAAATCTATAATGAAATTTGTTGATTCGATTTGAATAAACTTTTTTAACATTTGCAGTAGCAATTGACGTTAGATGTAGTCCATGGCCAAAACCAAGATGTGGATAGAATTCATTATCCAACCTCAGTGTAAGACCTTTAGTAAAAGAATGAAAGCGGAGGAACTGTCTCCCACTCCAATGATAGATAGTAAACTCATAAGCTTTCTGATTTTTATTCTTCATGATGGAGGTTTTACTACTGTTGAATGCCTTAATAATTTTCTCATTCCCAAATGGTTCATAAGAATCGGATTTTATCTGAATCCATTCATAGTTCCACTTTCCATCTGATGTTAAATTGTATGGGAACTGGAATGCATTATTCATCGTTATTCCATCATGGGTGCGAGGAGTCAATATCATTTCTTCCAAATCATTCACATTCTGAATATTGCTATCATAGCAAATACTAGAAACGCCAACCTCCCATTCACCTTCTAAATGTAGTGGGCGATTTAATTCTACTCGATAGTCTGATGGTTTATTTTTGGGAAATTTATTCATAGAAGCATTACTGGGCAAGTAGATTAGAAACGAGTCCTTATTTTCACTTTCCATATTATTCACATTGGAAAAATATATTAGCATACGTTTGCATTAACTCTTCATTCGGAAATGGAGTGTGATACTTGTCACAGCATCTTTATGAAAAGGAATCAACGCACCAGCATCGTCATAAATGGCAATATCAATTTGTGGGATGTAGTTTGATTTCAGCTTTGTATAATGCACTTTCTTGAAAGTATGCTCAGATAAAATACTGCAGCTTTTTGGCTGGTATGGTATCATTGCTAGCAATGGAGCTTCAACATCTCCCACATGTACATCTTCACCAATATTGGAATATATCTGAAAATAGTTAATACGACGCGATAGCGACATGTCTGCGCTAGCTTTGGTTACAGTACCACTTTTAAAGATATTTTGGTCAAAACCCAAAATGTCCATTAGAGTTTTATCCATAATTAGTTCAATACCTTTTCCACTTATAGTGAGAGACAAAACACCTTCTTTTTCAGAAAATGAAATATGTTGCTCATTAATCACTTCATTTAAATAATCTACAACCAATTTAACCGAAGTAATAATGCGAGGCATCAACACTCTTGTTTCATGTAAGATACCACCTAAAGGCTCTACACACTTTCTGTATAAAGATATGGTCCATTCTGTATCAAATTGAGTTGACCTTTCACATGGTAAATGTTGCATATCAAATTTTCCATGAACAGCTGCAGAACGATGTCGTAAGAACTGATGAAAATCTTTTGAACAAACTAATACTAGATCATCATCATCTAATTTACTTATTGCAATATGATTAGATGATTTGATATAAGTCGATGTTGCCACTTGTTTACCATCAACTCGAAGGAGATAATTAAATTTCTTCAATAATGTTTCAGGAGTCATGTTTGTCTTTCTTGGCTTAATCACAATCTTCTTCACCAACGTCTTCTCATTTCTTGGAATAAGATCTACATAATAAGCTTCCTCTCGATATATTAACTGTTTATGACCACTTATGTGGTAATTAACGTTAAAATTATCATAGCTTGTTAAGGCGCTAGCGAGGTAACCTAAATCATTTCTTAAACTTGGACTTAAACCAACATTCCAATCTTTCTCAACTACATGATGTACATAAGTATAATCATCATTGTGCGGAGTAAATTGGACAATATGTTTACACGCTTTATTCAAGAAATCATATATAAACTTTTTACATGATAAGAGATCTTTCTTTGGCCACTGTGGAATGTATACTCGGCACCCCTTTTCACATTGGTAAACAGCTGTACGTCTCATATTAATAGTCATCACCTCATGATCAAAAGTATAGACACAGTTGCTATAAACAAGTTGAGTGACACCCACTTCCCAATTTCCATTTAGCTGTTGTGCATGATCAATGGGAGTAGAAAAGAGTGCGGCTCGATTACTAGCAAATCTCTTTGTAGCCGCATTGCTAAGCAAAATATGATAAAACGACATTTTTATATTGCTGATCTGCGGCTTTGCATAACATCATGAAGACTTGGATTTTGGACTCTCTACAATATATCAGAGTTGATCGTGATGGAAACGTACACTTCAAAAATTCTCATGGTCATACATCAAGAGGTATTACATTAACATGGCGACAATTTGTCAACCTCAATGATATCATGAGGGATTTGGAATATTTTGAAACATTAAGATTCATCTCCTTGGGTGATCAAGTTTAGCTTCAACGTCGCAACAATGAAATTCAAATCTGCCATTCTCATTCCGCAAACTGTTTCTCATTTCGCAAATACAATTGGGAGAAGTATAGAAGATACATACATCGCTCCATCATGACATTTATTCGTCGTGAGTTCATCGCCCTACTATGCAAATCTTAATCAGACATGTCTACCACGCACCATGAGTTGGAAATTTGTATGGAACCATTGATCGTATTGAAACGGATCATGATCGAAACGTCTATTTCAAAGATTCAACTGGAAATGTGAGAAGAGAGTTTGCTTTATCTTATCGTCATTTTCAATCTCTACATCATATCATGAAGGATTTGAAATACTTCTATATGAAAAGACATTCACGTATTGGAAATCGCATCTGGTTGCGCGTCAACAATCGGCGAATTCAACTCTATCATTCCCAACTTCATACTAACTTCACATTTCATCAAGGTAGTTGGGAGAAATATAAAAGGAAGGTACATCGCTCAATTGACTCATTCTTTCATCATGAAGCGCCATCGCTACACCATCGTCAACATTCTCCGCCGCTTCAGACTCTACACCAAAATCGATCTCACAACATTACACCAACACCTTCCAAACAGCAAGTATTACCCGGGCCGACCTCAAATGTTAGTGGTGAAGATGAACAATTCACGGAATCTTCAACTCTTCCCAAATGGGACTGTACAGATTCTCGGCGCCCTTTCTCATTCATCGGCGCAGTCAATGCGCTTAGAGCTACAGAGAATACTACGTCGGATATGGAAGAGGGAGAGGTGTGTGATGTCGAATCTGACTGTGGACAATATGGTGATCTCTACTCAATTGAGTGACAGTCTATCATTTTTGAAGATTCGTACCAGCAGTTACAATTTGTGTTATGAACCCGAACTTTTTCCTGCAGCTCTCATTAGTTGTTGGTTACCTGTGCATGTGGCAATCTTTCATAATAGTAAAGTGATCATTACTGGACTAAAATCTCATGTACAAGCAAATGTGATCCTAGACTATCTCATTGAGTATGTACGCACCCAGCGGATTGTAAAATAAAAAACAATTTTTCCAACATGATGTTTTTATTTCAAATCATGATAGAACTTACAAATCATTTTTTCATTAGAGGATGTATTACATGAAAAGTTTTGAATAACAGATACAAATCGAGATACATGTAAACGTTTTAAGATGAAGTACAGTACAAAAGCACCACACGTTGATGAAAGTGGATGTTGTAGTATGCGTTCATTTCGCTGATATTGACGCGTATGTTTTCTCAACCACTGCTGTGTTGGTATATTTGGAGGTTGAGCAAGAGAGTCCAATAGTTCACCACGTCGGTCTTCTCCAATAAAGATCGCTTTCCAGTGCTCACCGCCTAAATTCTGCGAATGAGTGTTTAGCACAATAAAGATGGGATAGTGATTTACTGCAGGTGGTAAGGTATCGAGTGAATAGACATTATCGAAAGCTTTCAACGTCGCTTCGTCTGCATTACGCTGCATTTTAGTCTTAATATCGTCAGCAGTCAACCAACTCATTAACGATTATACTGAAGAATCACGTCACGATACTTTGTAATTTCAATATTTGAATCGAAGACTGCATAAATTAATACATTGATCGTCTCAGGTAGTGTTCTTTTGAACGTCAAATCCAAACGAATATTATGAGGCACGTTCGCTTGACGATAGGGTGCACTAATATCGCTGTCAGCAGTCAAATCAAATGCATAAATAGTATATCCACTCTTAAACTCTTTCATAGTAAGTCCGTTGGTGTCATCCGTATTGTAAAAGCCAAAGACATCCATAAAATCAACATAACTGCGCATAAATTGATCCGCAGCAAAATCTGGTTTGTAGGGTGGACCAGGATGACTCACACCATTTACACGTAAAGCAATTTCACTTAACTGATTGTGTTTAAAATTGAAAGGATTCTTCTTTATATTACCATTAAATGCGTCATTTTCAACCATTTCCACCATGAGGAGCTTCGGTGCTTCCGATGGAAAGAGGCCATCTTTCATGAAACTCTTTTGATCTTTAGGAATTGTAAAGGTGAGAAGCTTTGTATGCTGAACGGGGTAAATGGCATTTTGGCGGTTAAGACCTTCAGCATGTCCTCTAATGACACTTGGATTCGGTACTACTCGACGAATGTAAAGTGCAATATCTTCCACATGAATTCTAAAATTGTCAACTTTAGCAAATGCATTCAGCGCAAATTCAGGCTTATTCAATGTCAGCTTGAGTCGCATGCTGGTATTACAGAGTAAAAGCTTTGACTGTCTAAAGAAGTCTAAATTCAGCGGACCATAAAGCTGACATACTTTACTATCTTTAATCATAGCAGATCGCTTTACAAAGCCACTGTTTGTTTCAACATCAAATTTTCCTGCTTCATCTCTGTACCATCCCATGGCTTCCATATGACTTTTTTTGTGCTGCTGGATGAAACTGTGATACATGATTGAAATATGATTTATAGGGATAATCGCTTTGACCACCTTCCACCTGCTGCTCTCCAATCGTTAGAGAAACATCACGAAGTAATGTAGTCAATGGTAAATTGTTCAGTCCAACTTTATGTGTATCGTCAATAGCAGTTCCATCTGCTTGCTGAATTCTAAACCTCAAATCAAGCATCGCATAACTCAAATCTATGTAGTCATCACTACCACCAGGAATAACAAATTCAATGGGGCCAGCATTCTCAGCTGTTCGAGGATGATAATCTACAATACTTGAACTAAGAATATCTGTCTGTATGGCTTGTTGATCAAACAAACAAAAACCGGAAGTTTTACACTCCATGATTAGAAGTTATAGCAGCGTCGTCGTTTAGCGCCTGATGAATGATTAGAGCCTCTGCGACGTTTGCGTGAATGCCTTTTGACTGAAGATCGCACCTTACCAGCTCCGCGATGTTTCCTCCTTCCTTTTTTCATTCGTTTAGGTGATTTCTTTCCTTGAGTAACACCAGCAAAGGTCTGCTTCAATGTTTTTAAACCGCCTTCCTTCCCACGATTCAACAAACTGCTCTTAAAACTTCTACCTCTGGAAAGATCACTAGCAACATCATCAGCAAAGCCAACGGCATTACTTAAAACATTTCGTTTTAAAGATCTACCGACATTGGATATGAGAGGTGCTACAACAGATTTCAGTGCACCAAGTATGCTACCTCCACGTTGGCGGCGAGCGCCGATGTAAATTTGTCCTCCACCACTTACATAGGAGGGTCGTGAATAAAATGAGGCAGTTGAATTCATAGCTCAAACCCTAAGCATTGTTAGTTACAACTTTGCATGAATCACTGTCGATCACTTAGATGAAAGATGTCAGCACGGCGCATCCAAGAGTTCATACTTGAAGGATAACCAGTCCATTTAACAAGGCACCATTCTTCACCTTGCCGTTTTTTACATCGAATGATTTTCTCTACCAAATATGTTTCACTTTCATTGACTACCTCAATCTCATCGCGGTAAAAGCTACCCTCAATTTCTTCATTATCGTAATCTTTCAACTTGTAGGTGGTCGGAGAGTCTTTTTGATTAATCCTTGATACTGTAAATACCTCCTCTGTCCAATTCGGGAGGTACCCTTTAGCAAAAACACTTTTCACTTTTGAGATACGAACTTTATCACCAATTTTCACATCACTTTTCACATGAGTGCGTTTACGTTGGAATGATTCGCGCACTTTATCTACATTGTCAGCATTTACATCTACTGGTCTGAGTCCAATAGAACGATGGATAGAGTGATTGTAGGCATGGAGTGTATCTTGTAGAACCTTTGTCCAATTTTGTGTCAAGTTGGCAGTAAAATGTCGCCACAAGCGATTTTTTAATGTGCGATTAAAACGTTCAACGAGTGCAGCTTTATAAGCGCTCTTTACACTAAACAACTCAATGTCATGCCTCTCAAATAATCTTGTCACATGCTGATTTTCAAACTCTTTTCCTTGATCACTCTGAATTCTTTTTGGAATGCGGCCTTCTCGAAAAATTGTTTGGAATGCTTTTGCTACTCCTTTCCCTTCTTTAGTTTTTAAAGGTTGAGCCCACGCATAACGCGAGAAAATATCAATGACGGTTAAAATAAAATTATTGCCCGAGTTATGTTTTGAAATGGAGGCAACATCACACAAATCTGCTTGCCACTGTTCATCGATGTCATGAACAATATAATGGCGGGTGCGGTACTTCTTTTTCGCTTGTTTGTGGAGTGTATAGGTAGCCTGACCCTTTAACCATCGTTTCACTTGTGATTGTGGAAGACCACTCGCTTTTGATAATTTCTTGATAGATGCAAATCCTGCCGGATGTTTTACATCATAATAGATTGACTTCAAACGTTCAGTCGATGACGACTGACTCTTTTTTCTCCTTCTCATCTTTTTGTTTTCTTGCCTTTCTACATTTACAACAACTGCAGCATTTAGCTTTAGCGGTTTTGCAATCGTGTTCACATTGCTTAGGGGTTTCATTGTGAGAGCTGGCGCAGCAAGTGCAAGTGACAACGACATTCACCTCTGGTGGCTCATTACATGGCAAGCAACACATCTGCTTCATATTAATAGTCTGAGAACATGTATTTCCTAGGAGGAGCTGTTTTACGTTTTCCTTTTACTAGTTTTAGTGGCGATGTAGATCTATGTCGAGTTCTTCCTCTTGTTTGCTTAGTGAGTGTGGGAGGGGATGTAGCAGGTGACGTCTTAAACCAATTTGTTGGCATTTTCATCGTCTGAAGCATTGGAGTAGTAGCCACTGTTGAATCAAGTTCTTTCAATGTCTCATTATTCAAAGCAAATTTTGGCACATTATGGTTTTTCAATAGTTTAAGAAAGTATGACCAACCAGGTGGAACATAGCCCTGACGGCGCTTTCTACGTGTCGCATACTGAATCAATTCTTCATAACGTGAAGCATCAATCACTTTATTTTCATCTGTAATGATTTCTCCTCTATCATTTACATTGAGATGGGGTTCAATACTATTGAAAAGAGATATGGCATGTGCGCGAGATGCTAAAGGTGTAGCAGTCGATACAGAGTCACGCATCTTATTCTTCAAGTTTTTCAATTGCTCAACAGTTTCCGATTGTAATAATACAGCACGATGTGGATCTTTGATGTGAACATTTTGCTGATAATCTATTTCTTTCCTATACATTTGATTTGCAAGAGGTTGCTTTACTTGCTGCATGGCAGTCAATTGTACATATTCATCCTGAGGAATAACAATCATGCGAGAATAAGAACTCATGGTTTGTAGATAATCATGGGAGTTTTCAAAATATCACTTCGAAATCTAAATTCTTCCGGACACTCTTGCGTAAAGTCAATGAATAAGTAACCGTATGGTTTTTCAGTAGCTGCTTGAAAAATTTCAATTAAGGCTTTTGATCCTCTGGGTGCAACTTGTCGCGCTAAAATTTCAAATTGACTTTTATCTCGCGGATTCTTGAAAATAGCATAATAGTGTGTATTCAGGTTTCGTGTACGAGCTTCTTTTCCATCAGGAAACAAATTTTGTGTGATATAGATGATAAAACACCTTTTATGATGTGCTGCACGAGTTAACATATCTGTAACATCTTTTGAATTCTTACTTTCTTTTAATAAATCATCCAATACAACAACATCATTAGACTGAAGTTTATCCACTGCAATAATTCCTTCATGTCGAATAAAGTTGCGACTTTGCAATTCCTGAAACAGCGACGGTTGATAAATACCATAACACCAAATCACTAGATTGATAGGTTCCTTAAACAACTCCCTTCTTTTATCCAATAAATTCAGCGTGAAAACAGTTTTACCTGCATGAGATGGACCTGATACAGTCAGAACTTTATCACATTGAAGTCTGAAATCCATTTTATTACTTTGAGATTCAACATTTGCATAATTAACGCTTAGAGCCAAAGATATTACCCAATAGGTTGCCCACGGCAGGAGCTATCATTGGAAGTATTGCTGAAAGGAAACCGCCCTTTTGTGTTAGAGTTTTCCTCTTTCTTTGAAGGGTGACTTTAGGATTGGAGATGAAACGCAATTTTGTAGCATATCGTCATTTTACGTTTCGCCATTTTCCGTATTAGTCTTTGCTAAAACCTATCTTTACCACATTTGCATAGGTACTAACTATTGCGACATAAGTGACACTCGAAATGAGCAATATCACAGTGGCTACATTTGCAAAGTTGAATGCAATTACGTATGAAACAGCGTTGACAAAAAGCATGCTTACATATCTTGAAGATGCGCTTTTCATTTCCATCCTTTCGCTTACATACATCACAACACATAGTTTCGCCGTTACTGATGTCTATAGCAAGTCTTTTTGAAGATATGAATTTGCTAGCCTTTTCTAAATAATAGACGCATGTACAGAAGGAATATATTTCGAGAGTGAGCAGACATAGCTCCAAAACCAGTTGTGCTACAATCAAGTACCACTGCATTTTCAATTTTTCTTTATGGAAAGTTGAATGTGAATATCTGAAATCGCTTCAATCATTAGACTGCTACCATGATGGTTAAATGCGTTAAGACGTTCAGCAATTTTTATCATATGTCTTTTAAAAAATTCTTCAGAGTGATCTACCACTTCCATTGAATAAGAAGCAAAATGGAAAGAGCGACTTTCCACCTCTTCCTTTCCAAAATGACTAAACTTAATTTTCGCAACTAATCGCGCCATGACAATGCTATCAGAGAATGTATTCATTAACTCCAGAAATATATTGCTAGCATCATCAACCACTGCTTCGATGTCGGTCTCATCTTTATGAAAATTTATCACATAATCTTGAACAGCTCCTTTTAAACTTTGTCTATGAAAATGTAATGTTCCGCAGTCGTTTGAGAAAGACATGATCGCCCTTTATCTAACCCATCCATTGCATGAAAACAACAACTCTTCTCATAGTAACATTTATTGAATAATAGTAACAAGCATGCATTATAAATCAATGGTTTGAAAGAGATAAAATAGATACAGCTGGTAACTATCATACAGCGAGCAATGATAACCATACAGGACTTTGGCAGTGCTGAGGTAAGGAGGAAAGAAGCATTGGTTATGAACGTAGCTACTACAACGAACAGACAAAATAGGAACAGACAAATCCTTAAAACGTTTCGTGACTTCATGATAATGTTGATTCACTCTACTATCCCAAGGTGGGAGCAAAATATCATCAATGATTAGATTGGGAAATACTTTCCTCTCCTTACCAGGATTATTACAAAAGATGCGTATAACATTGAAAGCAGCTAACCATCGTTTAAAGTCAATAAGAAGAGCACTCTCACAAGAAAAGCCGTAGTCTTGCAAATATTTCAGATTAAGTCCATGAATGTGTTTTCTCGCCCATTGATCAACATTGGGATTGCAGTTGGCATGTTGATGATAGACACTGACAATCTGATATGTCCAATTGTTCATAGCAATAGCACTGAGCTCCTGTACAGGTTCACCCTCACAATCCATAAAAATGATGATAGAAGCCTAAAACGGAAATTTACACATCTAAGGAAACGTTCTATAACATATTACAAAATGAAGAATTACATCGATGCTTTTCACGACAAAATACACAAATGATATGATGGCAACGAAGAAGTAAAATGTATCTAATAAGACCACGTCTACGACACTCAAAGCACATAAGCGAATTGTCATAGGGTAGAGTTAGGAAAGGACTAGCAATTCTCCTTCTTTGATTTGCGTTTTGATGTAGCATTCTTCTCCGACTTGCGCTTCGTACCACTGCTGTTAAGGATTTGATCAATTATGTCGTCCACGTTGGGTGGTTTTGGAATATATAGGATGGATTCCATATGCATGGAGAGAGAGGCTATTTTATTATCCTTGTGCCGACCATAATATAGCCCATTCACTTTGAAAAGGATATCCCAAGTACCTTCTCCGAGCTCGTCGCATGTGATGGGTATTGATTGATCTCCATCCTTTTTATAATAACTACACCAATGTGATACCGGTAGGCAAATTTGATTACCATCCCAAATCTTTCTATAGGGAGTATCCTTGTCATCTCTCGCCTTCCACTCTTGAGCAAGAGGAGTAGGAATGTCCATATTTAATGTCACGTACTCCTCAATAATATCAAGTTGGTGGCAAATGTACGGACTCACGGGGATCAGTATGTAGTCCCCATACTGATTGTGCATTATCTTGACATCCGTGGAAGGGAGCATTCCCGTTTGGAGTACTACGCCATGATCGTCATAACGCAAGACTTGTTTAAATTTACGCTGTAGCGGTGTAGGATTATGTACCTTGGTTGTTTCTTCCACTGGCCTCAGTTGTAGATGATCTGATCGTAGCGAACCTTGTAACGTTTGACCGCCATTTTGTCCTACTAGTGCAGCAGATGGAGAAGATGCCTGAAAATGGAAAAGATTGTATTAAGTTTACGTTCAAGGGAGGAGAGGGAGGAAAGTAGCGACTTACCATTTTAGTTGGATAATAGAATAGGGAACTAGAGAGAGAGAAAATGTGCGTCCGTCACTCGTGTGATTCAACGATGGAATGATTCTCACTGTGGAAGGCTCGCTATTTATATAGAAATGCTTGATTCTCATTGGATGATGATCCTCATTGGACAATAACATCAAGCTGATTCCAAATCTGGCCTCCGTTTACCAATCCGAGCCTTCATTCGCCCGCTGGAGCTGTTTCTTGGGAAATTCTAACTCTGTCGTTTTTCGTCAATCTCCCAAAATCTTAAATGGTGTCTCACACCTAAACGAAGACAGATATGAACAAGCCGTTTCTTTCACTGAATTTTTCTCACTCTTAGCTTTCAAACGAGCTATTGCACGACAAAATCCGTCCACTAGAAGCCAAGATCGAAGCTAGCTCTCCCGAGGGGGGGAGGTCAGTCAAATTTGATGAAAAATGTTTTGGTGACGGTCCCAGGTCGAAATTCCACACTTTGGAAAATTTTCAAAATTTTGCCCATACACAGCCACTCTGACACTTAGGATTTTTTCAGGTGAGCTCCGAACTAAAATCTTGTAACAGCTCTAACTTTTGAACGGCTGGTCCGATTGACTCGCGGCGAAAATGTCGTCGAGCAGTTTTTTCTCCTCTTTCAAACGAGTAGCTGTAAGACAAAATCCGTTCACTAGAACCAAAGTTAGAAGATTGCTGTCGGGGGGGGGGGGTCAGTGAAATTTGATGAAAAATGTTTTGGTGACGGTCCCAGGTCGAAATTCCACACTTTGGAAAATTTTCAAAATTTTACCCATACACAGCCACTCTGACACTTAGGATTTTTTCAGGTGAGCTCCGAACTAAAATCTTGTAACAGCTCTAACTTTTGAACGGCTGGTCCGATTGACTCGCGGCGAAAATGTCGTCGAGCAGTTTTTTCTCCTCTTTCAAACGAGTAGCTGTAAGACAAAATCCGTTCACTAGAACCAAAGTTAGAAGATTGCTGTCGGGGGGGGGGGGTCAGTGAAATTTGATGAAAAATGTTTTGGTGACGGTCCCAGGTCGAAATTCCACACTTTGGAAAATTTTCAAAATTTTACCCATACACAGCCACTCTGACACTTAGGATTTTTTCAGGTGAGCTCCGAACTAAAATCTTGTAACAGCTCTAACTTTTGAACGGCTGGTCCGATTGACTCGCGGCGAAAATGTCGTCGAGCAGTTTTTTCTCCTCTTTCAAACGAGTAGCTGTAAGACAAAATCCGTTCACTAGAACCAAAGTTAGAAGATTGCTGTCGGGGGGGGGGGGGGTCAGTGAAATTTGATGAAAAATGTTTTGGTGACGGTCCCAGGTCGAAATTCCACACTTTGGAAAATTTTCAAAATTTTACCCATACACAGCCACTCTGACACTTAGGATTTTTTCAGGTGAGCTCCGAACTAAAATCTTGTAACAGCTCTAACTTTTGAACGGCTGGTCCGATTGACTCGCGGCGAAAATGTCGTCGAGCAGTTTTTTCTCCTCTTTCAAACGAGTAGCTGTAAGACAAAATCCGTTCACTAGAACCAAAGTTAGAAGATTGCTGTCGGGGGGGGGGGGTCAGTGAAATTTGATGAAAAATGTTTTGGTGACGGTCCCAGGTCGAAATTCCACACTTTGGAAAATTTTCAAAATTTTACCCATACACAGCCACTCTGACACTTAGGATTTTTTCAGGTGAGCTCCGAACTAAAATCTTGTAACAGCTCTAACTTTTGAACGGCTGGTCCGATTGACTCGCGGCGAAAATGTCGTCGAGCAGTTTTTTCTCCTCTTTCAAACGAGTAGCTGTAAGACAAAATCCGTTCACTAGAACCAAAGTTAGAAGATTGCTGTCGGGGGGGGGGGGTCAGTGAAATTTGATGAAAAATGTTTTGGTGACGGTCCCAGGTCGAAATTCCACACTTTGGAAAATTTTCAAAATTTTACCCATACACAGCCACTCTGACACTTAGGATTTTTTCAGGTGAGCTCCGAACTAAAATCTTGTAACAGCTCTAACTTTTGAACGGCTGGTCCGATTGACTCGCGGCGAAAATGTCGTCGAGCAGTTTTTTCTCCTCTTTCAAACGAGTAGCTGTAAGACAAAATCCGTTCACTAGAACCAAAGTTAGAAGATTGCTGTCGGGGGGGGGGGGTCAGTGAAATTTGATGAAAAATGTTTTGGTGACGGTCCCAGGTCGAAATTCCACACTTTGGAAAATTTTCAAAATTTTACCCATACACAGCCACTCTGACACTTAGGATTTTTTCAGGTGAGCTCCGAACTAAAATCTTGTAACAGCTCTAACTTTTGAACGGCTGGTCCGATTGACTCGCGGCGAAAATGTCGTCGAGCAGTTTTTTCTCCTCTTTCAAACGAGTAGCTGTAAGACAAAATCCGTTCACTAGAACCAAAGTTAGAAGATTGCTGTCGGGGGGGGGGGCGGTCAGTGAAATTTGATGAAAAATGTTTTGGTGACGGTCCCAGGTCGAAATTCCACACTTTGGAAAATTTTCAAAATTTTACCCATACACAGCCACTCTGACACTTAGGATTTTTTCAGGTGAGCTCCGAACTAAAATCTTGTAACAGCTCTAACTTTTGAACGGCTGGTCCGATTGACTCGCGGCGAAAATGTCGTCGAGCAGTTTTTTCTCCTCTTTCAAACGAGTAGCTGTAAGACAAAATCCGTTCACTAGAACCAAAGTTAGAAGATTGCTGTCGGGGGGGGGGGGTCAGTGAAATTTGATGAAAAATGTTTTGGTGACGGTCCCAGGTCGAAATTCCACACTTTGGAAAATTTTCAAAATTTTACCCATACACAGCCACTCTGACACTTAGGATTTTTTCAGGTGAGCTCCGAACTAAAATCTTGTAACAGCTCTAACTTTTGAACGGCTGGTCCGATTGACTCGCGGCGAAAATGTCGTCGAGCAGTTTTTTCTCCTCTTTCAAACGAGTAGCTGTAAGACAAAATCCGTTCACTAGAACCAAAGTTAGAAGATTGCTGTCGGGGGGGGGGGGTCAGTGAAATTTGATGAAAAATGTTTTGGTGACGGTCCCAGGTCGAAATTCCACACTTTGGAAAATTTTCAAAATTTTACCCATACACAGCCACTCTGACACTTAGGATTTTTTCAGGTGAGCTCCGAACTAAAATCTTGTAACAGCTCTAACTTTTGAACGGCTGGTCCGATTGACTCGCGGCGAAAATGTCGTCGAGCAGTTTTTTCTCCTCTTTCAAACGAGTAGCTGTAAGACAAAATCCGTTCACTAGAACCAAAGTTAGAAGATTGCTGTCGGGGGGGGGGGGTCAGTGAAATTTGATGAAAAATGTTTTGGTGACGGTCCCAGGTCGAAATTCCACACTTTGGAAAATTTTCAAAATTTTACCCATACACAGCCACTCTGACACTTAGGATTTTTTCAGGTGAGCTCCGAACTAAAATCTTGTAACAGCTCTAACTTTTGAACGGCTGGTCCGATTGACTCGCGGCGAAAATGTCGTCGAGCAGTTTTTTCTCCTCTTTCAAACGAGTAGCTGTAAGACAAAATCCGTTCACTAGAACCAAAGTTAGAAGATTGCTGTCGGGGGGGGGGGTCAGTGAAATTTGATGAAAAATGTTTTGGTGACGGTCCCAGGTCGAAATTCCACACTTTGGAAAATTTTCAAAATTTTACCCATACACAGCCACTCTGACACTTAGGATTTTTTCAGGTGAGCTCCGAACTAAAATCTTGTAACAGCTCTAACTTTTGAACGGCTGGTCCGATTGACTCGCGGCGAAAATGTCGTCGAGCAGTTTTTTCTCCTCTTTCAAACGAGTAGCTGTAAGACAAAATCCGTTCACTAGAACCAAAGTTAGAAGATTGCTGTCGGGGGGGGGGGGGGTCAGTGAAATTTGATGAAAAATGTTTTGGTGACGGTCCCAGGTCGAAATTCCACACTTTGGAAAATTTTCAAAATTTTACCCATACACAGCCACTCTGACACTTAGGATTTTTTCAGGTGAGCTCCGAACTAAAATCTTGTAACAGCTCTAACTTTTGAACGGCTGGTCCGATTGACTCGCGGCGAAAATGTCGTCGAGCAGTTTTTTCTCCTCTTTCAAACGAGTAGCTGTAAGACAAAATCCGTTCACTAGAACCAAAGTTAGAAGATTGCTGTCGGGGGGGGGTGTCAGTGAAATTTGATGAAAAATGTTTTGGTGACGGTCCCAGGTCGAAATTCCACACTTTGGAAAATTTTCAAAATTTTACCCATACACAGCCACTCTGACACTTAGGATTTTTTCAGGTGAGCTCCGAACTAAAATCTTGTAACAGCTCTAACTTTTGAACGGCTGGTCCGATTGACTCGCGGCGAAAATGTCGTCGAGCAGTTTTTTCTCCTCTTTCAAACGAGTAGCTGTAAGACAAAATCCGTTCACTAGAACCAAAGTTAGAAGATTGCTGTCGGGGGGGGGGGGTCAGTGAAATTTGATGAAAAATGTTTTGGTGACGGTCCCAGGTCGAAATTCCACACTTTGGAAAATTTTCAAAATTTTACCCATACACAGCCACTCTGACACTTAGGATTTTTTCAGGTGAGCTCCGAACTAAAATCTTGTAACAGCTCTAACTTTTGAACGGCTGGTCCGATTGACTCGCGGCGAAAATGTCGTCGAGCAGTTTTTTCTCCTCTTTCAAACGAGTAGCTGTAAGACAAAATCCGTTCACTAGAACCAAAGTTAGAAGATTGCTGTCGGGGGGGGGTCAGTGAAATTTGATGAAAAATGTTTTGGTGACGGTCCCAGGTCGAAATTCCACACTTTGGAAAATTTTCAAAATTTTACCCATACACAGCCACTCTGACACTTAGGATTTTTTCAGGTGAGCTCCGAACTAAAATCTTGTAACAGCTCTAACTTTTGAACGGCTGGTCCGATTGACTCGCGGCGAAAATGTCGTCGAGCAGTTTTTTCTCCTCTTTCAAACGAGTAGCTGTAAGACAAAATCCGTTCACTAGAACCAAAGTTAGAAGATTGCTGTCGGGGGGGGGGGGTCAGTGAAATTTGATGAAAAATGTTTTGGTGACGGTCCCAGGTCGAAATTCCACACTTTGGAAAATTTTCAAAATTTTACCCATACACAGCCACTCTGACACTTAGGATTTTTTCAGGTGAGCTACAACAGTCCACCCTCCCAACCTGGCCGGCACACCACGCCAACCTGGCCGGCACACCACGCCAACCGCGACAGCTCATCACCGCGCGCTATACGACGGCCGCCCAGGGGGGGGACGTCAGCGAACCTTGCGGACTCACTTGGCCGGTACACCACGACACTCTTTCGTTCCAGGGGGGGACGTCAGACTCAAAGCACCACGGCGGCCGACCACGAGACTCTGCCGTTCCAGAGGGGGGGGACGTCAGCGACGGCGGCCATCTTGCGCTATCCAGAAGTGGAGTTTTACTTACTACTTTCTAGTCATGTACAGGGTAGAGATTCCAAAATCCCGGAAAATCTCGGTCACGGGATTCCGGGATTGAGTAGAATAGCAAATATGCCATGACAAAGCACATGTCTATGTCTGGATACCGGGATGTGGGAATAACAGGCAGTCGGAATTACCAAAAGTCGGTTTACTTACAATATCGAAATTGACAAGTCGACTTGAAGTTCATTCCGCTTCATGCAAAAATTGATAACGGCAACGTTGAGAGCAACATGGAGCAGTTGCGAATTCCTGATTTTTGCACTTTCAATATGCAATTTCTCTCCTTAGATTTGGTATTGGTAGGGTTTAGACCCGGGATTAGATCCTGCCTACAAAATCTCGACTTTTATTGATCCCGGGATTCGGGATTGCAAGCTCTGACCTGAGTTCGAGACTGACAAAATATAAGCAAACCAGCGGCACTTATAAATAAAATGACAAGATGGCAAGATAATCAAAATCACAACTATTTCCTCAAATCATTGCACTAGCACATTGAGATACCAATATCCCAAGCTCAGGATCGCTTGACTAGAGAATTTTTTGTATGCCTTTTTACCGCAAGCTAGGCTGATGCTGAGAGCAACAACTGTGGACAAGTGAGAATAATTCATCCTGAACAAATCAATCCCGGAGTTTAGATAACCAGAGGCTAATAATGTAAACAAAACTGTGATCTAGCGAGCAATTTGCCTCCTTGAGATCTCAATCGCGAGGATTAGCTCGATTCTTAATCCCGGTATTGCGTAATTGGCCTACTTTGCCAATGCTCATCTTCAAATTGGTCATGCTTTCAAATATTGTTGGCTTTGGCAAATGAAAAGCTCAATCAATCAGACCTTTCTTCAAAAGTCTCATCAATGGATTATCGAAAACGCATTGTTGACAATTATAAGTGTATTGAAGTGTGAAGATCTATTGTGTATGCATACATATCTATCTATTGTGTATGTCTATCTATTGTGTCTATCTATTGCATCTATATCTATTGTGTATGCAATTTCTGGTAGTTTTATCTTCATCAATTTGTCTTACTTCAGACGTAATGCAGCTGTGTTGTTAATTTATCAATTGCGGGATGTTGACGCCCAATCCCTAGTCCTGACCAAGATCCACAGCACCACCAAGTTCCAGCACCCGACATGTGATAGCTTGCCAATCACAGGCAAGCAAAGAGTATAGTTTAATCAAAATGATAGGACTCCGCATCCTTGGTTCTGGCACTGATTCAGCCAAACTGATGGATTTCTCTTTTCCATAAAAAAATCACTGATAGAACCATGCATAGAACGCTGAATTGGAAGTCCTTTCGAAAGTAGGTCAGATCAAGAAACACTATACTGATGAATCACGTGAATGCTGTTCCAACTTTGAACAATTTCATAAACATCTGCGCGACTGATATCTGCTAAATTTCACTAATAAAAACAGCTAGAATTTTATCAGTGTAATGTGGACGATAAAATGGATCTGTGGGATCCATATATCGATCACTAAACTCAGAAATGGAGGATTTCTGAACAGGATGCACTCTAACGCTAATTGGGTGCCCAATAGCCTTTCAGAATGAACGGGAGAGTTTATGATATATTGGAAGAAGTAATGAGGCCCTTCCCCAATAATCAAATTAAATCAAAATGCTTTGTATCAATAAATGTGATAAAATAGGTTAGATGGATGCAACATTGATGATAGCATCAACTTAGGCATCAAATCTATGTCTCCCGCTGTAGACCTTGCACATCTGACCATTCTGTAAAAAAATCATAAATGAATAAATGGTTCTATTATTATGATAAAAAATATAGGCATAAAAAATGTACAAATAAACAACTTAAGGATTGAAACAAATATTTTAGAATAGTCACAATTTTATTGGCATCATTATGTTGTCACAGATGAGTGTAGCAACCAACTTTCGGTGTTATACCGTCGTTCAAAAAGTCAGCTGATCGTTCTGCCGGCAGAATAATTAAATCGGTTTAATTTTCTGTTAGCAGAATTTTAGTTAATGAGCAACCTTAATGATAACTGATAGCTGAATAAAGATGAAATAGGTCTGGAGATGGCGTCAAATAATGGAATGCGCAGTTCGTCAAGTGATTGCAAGAGCACCTGCTATCACAAAATAGTCATCTTGACAGTTGCAACAGTCTATGATGCATTCTTTCACGTTTCTTGTCCTACACAGAAATGTTGACTTTCATTGATGAGATTTATGAGTTGTGTTCACCACGTTTTCGTCCTTTTTACGACATTTAATGATATGAGATAATGTTCTTTGAACTGGGAATCGTGACACTATTGAAAAGAGAATTCAATTGAAATTATATGCGTGCAGATCATTTGCCTGAAAGCTACTGACGCTCTCTTCCTAAATTCGCGCACGAGTTTCTTGTTATTTTTAATTAGTATATATTGTCACCAAATATCAGAAAAACGACAATTCTCATGTTATACTTCCAGTCGTCTAGCAAGTTACCGAAAGTCAAACACCTCAAAATTCCATTTGTTTATGTTGATTCAGGTGCTTTCGAGTGTGGTGCCCTTAATAACGTGATGATCTAACATTCATTTAATTACTCAAAATGATATTTGTCGTTTTTGTGATCTTGACTGCACTTTAAGGCAGACATCTTCCACAGCAGACACAAATGTCTACTCTACATGGATATCCGCTAGCTGATTTTGGGTGACAATCTACAAATTAAAAATAAAAAGAAGCTCGTGCGCGAATTTAGGAAGAGAGTGTCAGCATCTATCGCACTTTATTGATTGGGAAAATGTTGAAGGAAATTTTTGCAATTTCTTCCCGTGTTTGTATACTATATATTTCACACTTGTGATTTTCAATGACAAGTATTATGATCACGCACATCAAATATATCAAATGGTATAAAACTTTATTCATAGGAGTCGATTACCAAGTTGATTACCAAGGAAGTTTCATGAATAGCATTGTGAATAAAAAATCATGAAAAATATGAGACTGTGCTGTGCTTCATTCTTGGCCCAATTCTCGAGTTTGTTAACTTACCAAATTTAGTTCATAGCTAAGATGCTACATAGATCTGTTGAGCTTACACTTGTCGAAGTTATTAACCAATTGAGTGCATTATAGTGCCGGTAAAAAATCATTGTATATAATTGATTTATACATGGTTAGAATCACGTAACTTACTCTGTGGAATTATAACTCAAATGGATTAAATTTTCTTTGGTGTGAAGGTTCTTTTTCAAAAAGACTTTTATTTCTTTCTAAAATTTTACTTTGCAAGTTTTAATGAACTTGGTGCTAAGTTTAACCTTGCTTATATCTATATAAAATAGACACATCTATGTCTCTCATTTTGTATTTGATTGGATGCATGATAAGTGTGAAAAATGCAAAACACTCCTGTTGACGAGGCTGAGTCTTATTAAAGTTATATAGTAACTTCCAACATGTTGTTCCGTAGTACCACATGTGCTAAGTGCACTTACTTATTGCTTTGAAGAAATTAACATGGAATTGACAGATCATGTTGGCAATACAAAAGAAAGAATAGTATTTTACAATTCCTCCGAGTCATAATGTCCTTGGAGAGGTGATTTTTTTAGAGTTAACTAAATACGGAAGTGACTATATTGTTGGAGGCTAAGCATGAAGCTGCATGACTGTATGAAAAGTCAAAATGTATCAACTTGGGACGGACTTATTCAGATTCTTGCTTATATCCACGAAATGATTTCGCACTGTTATTTTCGGTACTAGTCACGAGACGATTTTTGTTAGAGGCTCATAGTTAATCCACAATTTCTCCATGCATGGGTAAAGTGTCTAATTAGGCCTACATAAAGTGTGGATCCTTATTGAACGTAACAAGACGACAATAACATGATTACCACTTTGGTGAAAAAAAAACACATTAAAAACAATCCATTACAGGAATCATGCGCATCTTTTACAGATGACAGAAGTCACAACAACGATCGATGGTAAGTGTTCTATGAAATATCAACCATTTTCCATAACATCAGTTGTACTTTAAAGTAAGTCGATCAAAAACGGCAGAAATTCCAGTGAAACAATGAAGGAACGAATTAGTCGGTAGGTTTTCTCCGTCTGCGTCTCAAACTTTTTTTTCTGGAAGATGCGTCAGTTTTGTCTATGACTTCAAGCATGGCCACGATTTCATCCAAATCCATGTTGTCGAATAATTTAAGACTGTCTAGTGCCTCATGAGCATCTGAGAACACAACATAGCCGCTTACAAAGATAACTGTAATAAGTACAAGAAGAAACTTCATGGTCATTCTTCTAATAGTTTTATTTCTCTTAAAGCTTCATCCACAACAGTATAAATGATTTGAATGTCATTGAATTCCAAATGATGTATCTAATACACATGGCATTGTCTCAATTGGCGCCCTTTCATTTTATTGTTTATCAGAACACTGCATAAAGCATGTACTTGCGCCTATCAGATCAGATAGCATTCATGTGATTTTAGAATTCTTAACGAAGGTAAAAGGATGTCAGAATGATCGGACGAGATCAACGCATAGCTGTAATTCAGGGATGCGGAGACCTATCGATTTGTATGTTACTTCGAGTCTGTCTGCGGAAGTACGAGTATACTAAGGAGCTATCAAAATGGAATTGCAATGAAATTTGACCAAGTAATATATTAGTTTTAATTGCAGCTGGAGGCAATTAATTGATTGCAGCAATTCATAATCACAATTTCAATAGACTGATTATTTATGTTTGACTTTCGGCTTTGATGCTCCACTTTATTACAGGCTAAATTCAACTAACTCATATGATAGCTCAATATCAGTTTATAGAGAACTCGACACCGAGTACACCTGTTTTAAGAAATAGACGCACCTATGTTCTCGTTTGGACGTGAATATTGATAGATATATTTAGACAAGACAATGAAAAAAATTACGTTTTTTTATTTTTTTTTGAAAGAAACAGTTGTTCCTTTATAAATGCCTTTATTGCAAGATGAAATCAAAATGCAGTACGCATCTCCTCCGAAGACAATCTCATGTTATGTCATAGAAATGAAAAAATCTTTAAATGTGGAATAGTTCTGATAACTCATTGCATTTCTTCATGACGTTGATAAGGCTTTGCATTTTCATGTCTATTCAGCACCTCTAGTCGTAATCGCATTGTATTGTTGAACAAGAATCTCATAGCTATAATTCCAACTTTATTTCATTTCCATCCCTTTTACCTTGATCGCCTTACGAGGCTTTAAAAGCTCCATTGCGGGAGGAATCCTCTCATCAATTGTCGTCCACCTTTGCCGGTTGCTCGCATGTTGCCGTCAGTGCTGGTTGCAGCATTGGACTATTCCATGCTTCCACCGTCTCGGAGGACTGCCACGTTGAATGAAACCAATTCTTGGATGCCACTCCGATGTTCTCCTGGGCACCACTCTCTCTTTTACCAATATTATGTTCGTGCACTTGAGGACGAAGTTTAAAAAGGCACACCTAAACATGCATGTAAAGTTCATTGCAACATGGAAGCACCATCATTGCACCAATTGAAACAGTAAGCGAAAATCTTGCTTTTTCAGGTGCATGTAGTAGGGCCAATAGCGTCGCGCACACATTATGATGTCTATCTTCTTTAGTTTTCTTTTGTTAAATGAAGTAATTCTTCCATCTGTTCTAGCTGAAAAAGGTACCGGAATGTCTTCACATCTTCATTTATCATTCAACTTATTTAATTCTTTTAAATGACTGTCACTAATGAAATCGAGAAATAAGTGCATGTTGTCCTTTTTGATAGACGGCATTTTATTGCATTTCTTTTTTTTATTCATGCCAACTCATTTGTGATCAAGCCTGAATCCGTTGCTACTTATTCGATCCCTCCTAATGTCTATAGAGTCAGGTTGCATCGGTATCAGGACTGCTATCATTTCTACATTTTATACAGTACTATTTCTTGTAAAGTTATTTTTTAAATATCACCAAAGTCAACGTCAGAACTGGAAGGAAAATCTTTATCGCTGATGACTGAAGTTCTTCGTCAAAATTTGGTACACCTGAAACAGAAAGGTATCTACAAAACCAGGCAACTTTCTGCGCGCGCCTTGAATTCGTAAAAGCAATTTTGATTTCTGACCAAAAGAACATGATTCTGGAAAAAATCGTACATGCAAAGTAGGACAAAGAATGGTCATCTACAGTGTACAGAGAATACTCCAACAAGCAAAGATGGTGGACATAAGATCTCACCTTTATGACGGAAGTGTGCACTATCTACCGTGAGATCTTCTTTACTTATGTGGAAAACATCTGTTCAGGTGATGGTAACTCATTTCATCCCAGTAATAACAATGAATTGCTTAGGAGTCGCTCAATAAATGAAACAAATATCTACATTCCTAGAGATATTCTGATTTCTTGAGTAATGGTCCAAACTTTCAACTGCCTCCATATTTTAATAAAAATGCTGCCTTTTATGAAATCGTTATTGATAGTCTAGCTTGTAAACGTGGATGGTTCCATCACTCCAACATCGGTAATCCTGTTGATCACGAGCTCAAAATTCCTTTTTATAAGAATAATGCTTGTCTTCCACCGAATGTGAAATCTAAAGGTGCTTGAAATTGAGACCAAAAATTAGGGCAAAAGCAAATTCCCCGTATTCTTCTTCTTAAAGACGGGCAGTCATCTATAAACAGTTATATTCGGAAAATTGTGCATATTCGTTGCATGAATAGTCAAGCAGGCCAGTCTATTATCCCTGTATTTACAAGCAGAAAAATAAAAAAGTCAAACAAATAACACTATCGACACTGCTCGCACATAGTGGGGGTTTTGTGACTTGTGCCATGTAAGTTAAATAGGATACACAACCCGTCATCTATTTCAGCGAGTAGAGAAACATAAAAGTCTGCTATTGGCGACCATCGCACTAAGGTTCATTCAGACAACACAGTGAGGCTAAGTGACTTTCGAGTGTATAAAAGGTCATCTGCATATGAAAGACCTATGAAATGCTTCATATTCAGATGCAAAGGCTATCCCTAAATGGTCAAAAAGATTCTGTTAAACCTAAGCTCCTTATATGATTTTTCTGATGATCAGTCTTCTGCTATGAGCTTTGAGTATCTTATAGATTTCATGTAAGTTTTTAAAATTCTATAGTGTATAATCACTAAGTTGTTCAAGGCATTTCTTATCGTGTGTATCTTGATAATGCTCAGTAAAGTATGAGAGAACCGCAGAAAAATTCTTTGTCACTTTTATTTATTTCAAAAATAACATCAAGAAAACTGGTACTTAAAAAAAATTGTACATTGAAATTTAGCATGCAAAGATGAATAATCATTGATACTCGTACTTATACTTGTACTTGCACGAAACGTAGGGCGATATTGCAAGGCGTCGCGGTGAGGTGTGCAATCGGTCGTGTATATTGGACTTACGACATCCAGGAGAGTTGGAGACGATCAGGAGGGCGGCGTCATCTCGAAGGTGGAGGAAGGGCCTAAGCGGCGAGGATCTGCCTCGCGGTGGTTTCGCCACCAAGACGAGCAACATGACCGTGAAGCCTAAGTCTCCTTCGACGAACGATGGTTGTCAGACGCGTTGAAACACCAACAATCAATAATGAATATTTTTCATGATACAATCATTAACATATCTGTCAAAAATATTATGAAAGGATAATGAAAATTCTATAAAACAACATAAAAAATGCTTGTTGAAAATAATCTCTCCTGACAAATCTAATCGCATAGCAGTAACTGATAAGAATTGATTAATGGCAAGAAATGAAATTGTCTCAATGATACCTCTATGCGTAAAACTCTTAAGCTTTGCGGCAATAGACAATCAGGGGCTACCACATAAAAGCACTTTTAGGCTAGCAAATTTATAACAGTATCACTTACCCATTGAAATTTGCTTCTCACTATCTGACACTGTTTCTGTGCGGTCAGTCACCCCATGCTAATAAAACAGTTCGTTCGAAATGTAGAAATGTTCCAAGCATTGATCATTAGACATTGCTTGCAATTGGAAGTAAACCGGCTCAATTATATGTAAACGTCAATAATTACGAGGATAAAGTGAATGAACTTTCCCGGTTCGTCCAATAGCATCTGTGAGAAATACTTAAACCCATAAAGGTTGATTGGTTAGCTGATATGCTTAATCAATTAATGCTCATTCACTGATAATGCGCTAAAAAATCATTGCTGAAATTGTGCAATAACTAGGTAAAAAGCTAAATTCCTATCTTATCAAGTGTCCAAAATCTTTACCCAAAGCAAGCGGATTGAAAAAGTCATGAATAATGTAAAATCCTCTGTTACTAAATTCTGGACAGAAAGGATATTTGATGGAGTGATGGCTGCTTTGATGCAGAGAGTAAGTATAGTAAGTAGAGTTTCGACTAAAAATGTTGGCTTTTGTGTCAAAAGATTCAGTCTTTTATGGAAATTATGCTCCTTGGGTCTAAAAAATAATGGATAAAGTTTCAAAAAGCAAATTTTTGTAAATCATTTCTGTGTTTACACATTATCCATTCGATACTTAAGATTTTAATATTTACGTACAATGAAACTTATTGTAACCTATATCAATTAGAACGGAAATATTTTTGTGATTCTTTAAACATCTAACTTCAAAGGAGATTAATTAAGTTTACATAAGAGGAAAATTACATGAACAAAAGAACAAGTTACAAAGAACATTTCATGAACAGTAGTGTGATTTAAGTCTTCATACAAAAAATTGAAAGGTTGTTGTTCTTCTAGCCTCAATTTTCGAGTATATTAATTTTACAAATGTAGTTATCGGCTTATTTTTTCGATAGTCCGAATAGATCTGCTAATTTTAAACACTTGGCTAAATTATCAACCAACAGAATACATTTTAGGATCAATGAAAGTCACAGGATAGAATTGAGTTATAAATTGCTGAATCATAATGCTGCTGGTGTAGATACTTATTCATGGGGATTAATTCAATTTTTTTATGCATGACTATGTGGTTCACTGAATAAAGTTGCATTCATTTATCTAATTATAATTGTGGACCCATTTACGTGCTAAGTTTGAAGTTGATTGCTATCTCATTGATTATGATGTGCTATTCTTTCAGTATCAAGTAACTTGTGACATGGCAAGCGAAAGAAAATACTATTATTATCAAGTCTGAATCTGGAAGTAATAATCAATTCCATAGAAGTTAATGAAAAAACGTTGCCTCTCTAAAGTCATCAGCGACCCGAAGGAATTGTAAAACACCATTCTTTCTTCTGTATTGCCGTCATGATAAATGCAAAAATGCAAAAAATGCACAATCACATAATGGTGCGTGATAACAACCAGAGTTAAATTAATGAAATCGAAGCTGCAATCATATTGGTCATGTAATCAAAACTTTGTTGTTAATGAAATAGAACTAATAATATTTCTTTGAACTTATTGGCTATTTACTAAGACTATTGCTGGCTATTACTACTAGGATAATCGTTCGGGAACGGTAAAATGCTCATTCACATTCCCGTTCATGTTACCGAAAAACTGAAAACGCATAATATAATCCATGTACGCAATGTGTTCAAACGAATTATGCGTTAATTTACAAATTATCCTTCAGGAAAATGCACTTCGCAAGAGACGAACTTGAAAGAGCAGCTCTCTCTCCATGCGCATTAACTATTTTGCCTCATTGAATACCGATTCAGATGACACTGAAGTTGCCGGAGAACACATAAACAATTTAGCCAACTCTGAAAGTTCTGGAAGACATTTGCGGAAAGTTTTCCAAAATTCAATTGCTGATAGTTCATTACTCTGGTGGGTAAGGATATGATACAATTGAAACTGGCCGCTTGCTTTCAAATTGGCCTGCATCGTGGAATCCGCCGCTGATGTTCTTTTAGCTCCATCATTGCGCAGACTATCACTCGAAGTTCACCTTCTAGCACTTTTGTTAGTGCTGATATCAGCACGATTATAATCATGATTACGGCTTTGACAGTTGTCGGTGCGGCTCATGCTGAAGATTCTGATTCCTTCACGCTAGAGATGATGTAATTTATGTCATTTGATCAACGAAGTAGATTCATTTTGAGGCAATAAAGTAGCATATTACACTAATTTCAAAAAAATCACATTCCCGATGACCGAACCTAATTCCAGCTCCCTAATCCCGATCTTAATCCGTTCCGGTTCTCGATGCCCGAACCTAATTCCCGAACATCCCTAATTACTGCCTTGTCCATAAGATCACTTTTATTTTGCACGCTTGTCAATGTTGACACAAATGACCTGATACGATAGAAAGAGTAAAACATCACTTTTCAGTTAAGATATGAATGGGTCACGATATTATTCAGCTAAAATACAAAATCTGATTTATTGAAGGCGGTACTATAGGCCTAATTCAGTTGAATTCTAACCATAGAGTAAACTATGATTCTAACCATTTATAACTCAACTCTACACAATAACTTTCATTGACCCTAGAATGAAGTGTTCTAGCTAAACCAGACAGAACTGGACACTTGAAACATCCACATGGCCATTAGGATGAACTAAGGACCAATTAAATCGCTAGGTTTATAGAAAGCCTGATCCAAAAGCGAAACAGGTTTTCAATTTTTGTGTTAAAACTTTAATTATAATGCATTTCATGAAATGTCTTAGTAATAAACTTAATTTCTTTTTTAGTTAAATATTCTTAGTTTCCTATTAGAAAGGTTTAATTCTTTTTAGTGTTTTAATAATATGGTCATGCTACTAAAAAATTGCGAGTAAAATCTGTACCACCAACAAAATACAGATGCAGCATGTTATATATACGCCTAGCCAGAGTAATCAAATGTGGGAAGGCAGGGCAACCATGGTGTTTGGACAGAACAAAAAAGACGAACGTTTCTAGGTTATTCGCTGATTCATTTCATCGTGTTCCGACTGTATGTTTACGGAATAAACATGAACATGCCTGTGAGATGCATTGGCTAATAACGTAGAAGATTTCGCCTTTTGCTTCTTGCCGACAGCTGCGGTTGTCCTGTCCTCCAGCATTTGATTGCTATGTTAACACAGTGTAAAAATACAAAAATGCCTATTGTTAAATATTGATCAAATATTTTTTACACATTCAAAACATAAAGTCAGTAAACTGAAACTGTTGACAAATAGATGTCCAGTTGTTCACTATAAACTCTTTTTGAGTTGACACCATATAGTACACATATAGTACGAGTATCATATACGCAAGCTTAGATATTTAATCTTGCTTCAGGAAACAGATTAATTCTATTTTTGTGAACATCACCTGTAAGCATATTAGGTAGAGTGACAACTCAATATTTATTGCACCTCCCATGTGGTAGAAGTCCTATTTAATAAAATGAGCTTTTTTTATGTATAATACCTCATGTGAGATGTGCATTTTTACGGTCTTGGAGAAGCTACCAAGAGGAATGACTGTCATGATATCATAGGAAATTATGCAAATTCTTCAAGTAAATTGTAATAACGCCAGTTTGTAGATTCAAAATTTTGAATTCCGGACCTAGTAATGGTCAAAATGATAATGATTGTTGAATCAATAGTTCAACCTTGATGAACGAACACGAGTCTTCAGTTCCAATTTTATTGTTTTAGCAATTGACATTGAATTCCGCAATTTTAGACTTAATTGTAAATGCAATTATGTTCCTATTGTATTGTTTTTAGCATGTATTCAATTTCTGTGGGTTTATACGCAATTGCCAAGAGTTCTTTTAGCTTGACAAGTTCTCAATTGATATATTTAATAGTTTTATCTTTATTGTAACTTTGTCCTGATGATGTGTCCAATAATGACATGAAATCGATCGACCAACGCTTGTCGTTTTTATTTTAAAATGATCTCACTGGGTTCGCAATCTCACTAAGAACATTTGATCCACATACATCAATGAGTTAAATTCTAGCCTTGGAGTAAGCTGTGATTCATGACTCAATTATATACAATAATTTTTACCGACCTTAGAACGCATTCTGTTAGTAAATAATTCAGAACGTTAAGAAGGCGGATGTCATTCATGTTTTTATTTTCACTGAGCTCTCGTTGCCTCTTTGTAGCGGGACACGGCATGACCTGATAGTACAGTACAGCAGCCTCTTACTGACTTACATTGACTTATAACGTTTGCAAGTCATTAGCAAATCTAATAGAGAGCGTCCTCAGACTTGAACAATTTTAAGTACAAAAATTCTGTGACAGCCTTAGACATTGAGTTTTGCCTTGTAAGGGTTCGTTAGCACGGCTCGGAATGGTCCAGACTAGCTTAGGATATTTAGAACCGCATGGCATAGCCAGGATAGAAGAACACAGAGCAGCCCTTATGCAGTTCCTTGCTCAGCCATTCCAGATATTTTATGTTACATTGGGAATTCCGAGCCGTACTAACGAGCCCTTGCAGGGAGAAAAACCCAGCGTCTACTGCTGCCAAGGAATTTTTTGTGCTTAAATAGATCAAGTCTGAGGACATCTTTCTAGTCTATGCTTAGGCGAACTGGAACTCTACAATCGTCATCTGTAGGTGCAATTGTTATCGGGTTATGTTCACAGTGTGCATCTTAAATGTAAATCAGGCAATAATAGGCATTGCTATCAGTGTATTTATATGATTTCAATGTTGAGAAATAATATCATATAGGGACCTACTGTGCTTCACTCCCTTGATAACATGTATTATTTGTATTTAATGCTGTATCTGGCCTATGCGAATGTGTTTAATGCTATGTGGAGAGCTCCCATAGAGATTTCACATGGAAACTCTGTCTGATCCCAGCAACGAGCACCTGCACATTGCAATTATCTAAAATGATGAAAGAGTGAACAGAAGTATTGCTTTTACCTAATCAAGCAAATTTAATTAAAAAAGTCACATTGCAAAAATTGATTCCTGGTCATTCAAGAATCGTGCGGAATCGATTAACTGCTCCCACCACTGGGATGAATACACAAATCACAGTGCTGTTCATGAAATTTCCTTTTACGTTGAATGTTGTAATCATATACTGACTGCTGAGTAATGGTTTTAATATAATTTTCAGAAAAGTTTCATTCTATTTGATGCTTTAATAACCTCTATGCTACTTACATATCAAAATCAGTAGTGTAGTCATAGATAGCATGAAGACAAAGGAATAGTTTAAAAAAATCACTTAGTCAGGGGTGTAGTTCGGCCTAATTTTACATATTGCTTTTAATCGATCAAGCAATGCTAGCCGCAACCCTCGTCTCTGTTTATTATTTTAGGAACACAAACTCCGTAGAAAACTGTATCTCATGATATAGAAAACACTTATATTATCTGCATGCTAACATTATTCGAATTGACGCTCTGCCTACAAACTCCATAGTTGACACATTATCCCTGCCAGTACTCTATTGTTGACACTCTCCCTACTATGATGTCTTTATTATGAGAATAGTACATGCTATCTCAATAATTCATTTCTATCCAACTCTTCAAAATAGAAAACAGATTGCATGACTTTCAGTTTAGTGTTGTAAATATGCTATCTTCTTGAAGTAGAAAGTTCGTCATCGTTGTCAGTCAATATCCTTTTATGAAATTCAGTCAGTTATCCTATTAAGTAGGCATTAAATAAATAAATATCAAAACTTTATGTAAAAGTTATTTGCTCATATGCATTGAGCATCGCAAGAAATATGAATAATGATGCTAGTGATGCAATTAAAAAAAATATATTTAATATGCTTTCAGTGATATATAGGCATTAAAATATTTGAAGTCCTATTTGAATTCTTTCATCAATTTACGATTATTTGCGATTGTATTTTGGACTATAAGTAGCATTTTTATTTGTAAGCCTATATTGTAGCTACATGAGGATTACTTATTATCATTGTTATCACTATATTTGTCTTTTAGGATATGACAGCAAAAGAATTATGTTTTTTATTTTTAAGGCTCTATGACGGACCTGTTTAAGTTGCTTGTGGAAAGGTTTTCATTAATTGATTGATAAGAGATTATCAATACTTATGAAATTTGGCAAAAAGTACGATGCCAGCCGATACACAAGACTCAACGAGAAAAAGCATTAACAATCAAATCAAATAATTCAAACAAACGAGAAGTAGTGTCACTATGACTGGCATATAAAGCAAAACCAAAAACAGGGAGTGAAAAAACTTCTATATCATTTACAGTTTCGTACAAAGGTGAGATGAGGACGTGACCATCAATCAATCACTCATCCATCTCACCCTTCATGCAAATACCAACGTCACCCTCTTGCATGTGATACTTCATACAAATAACGACTTTATAAATGTTTGATTATTTCGTGTCAACATATTGTCCAAAGGGGGCGGTGATGTCAGGCACAGGTTATTTCATTTCACTTTCCTCTTCATTTTTTTCATTCATTTAATCTACCTTATTCCCTTATTCTCTGTTATTCTTCTGCACTTTAAAAATGAATTGACCACATTTGTGGTGTTAACGGTCATCTAGTACCATAGCAGATGATGCATCTGTTTACAGTTAACTGTGTATACGCTAAATGTCAGATTGCATGCAAGTGAGAGTGATTCGCTTGATGTCGGCCGCTTGCTTTTAATTGACGAGAATCACATTCACATCAGACGAAGGAAAGGGTAGTATCCTGAAATATCGGTTGTTTATTGCAACTACATTTTGATACACCATGTCGTTCTGGTTGCCTTGATTTCAACAGCATTTTAATGACCAATTTGTTTTTCACGCATGGAATTGGAAAGAAGCTCAAAGAGTGCTTTCATTTCAACGTCACACAACTTCGTTGTTTGCAACTGCAGCAAAATTATAAACAATCCCTTCAATTCAGTGGAAATAGGGAAGAAAATGTCTGATTGAATGAGCAGGTACTTCCTTCTAAGGTTGCATTGAATCTATGGGAAGGAGGAGTAACTCTAAAGGATAGCTGTAATGATCATGAGATCTTTAAAGAACAAAACGCCAGACGTGAGATAGAGACAAAATATGCAAATTTGGGAAACATACAATTGACTTTAATTTACACTGGAAATGTGTGACGAAGCGCACTGTAAAGTGTGCGAACACAAAGAAGGGGCCCATTGTAGGGGGACATTTGTTATCAATGAGCGTAGATCATTATCAAAAAAGGCCGTATTTTCGTCTCTATTAAGAATCCAAATATTTAGCCCTCTTTGTCTGCAATATTATCCCCTGTTTGGCTATCAGATCGACCGACCCATTCATTGTCCATTTCGACACGCACTCTTTTATAATGTTCATGTTCGCGAGCCTTCATGCACTTCTTCATGTGAAGCGGGTAAATCCATTTTAAATAACAACATTTGTCAAAAAACGTGTCTTTCGTCCGTAAAATCAGTTCAGGACCGATTTTCACAATTATTTTCATCTTGATCCATAGGATCTCCTCTTTTCGGTCATAATAAATTTAAATCAATCTAACAAAGTTTTCTTCATGAAAATTTAGCTCAAGGCAGGAACCAAAATGGCCTGTCCCAAGCATAGATACTCTATCTTCGGGAAGAAATTTCGTTGTGGTCTACTTAAATTATGCAAATAAAGTCATCTATCATTCACGTGAAAGCTCATTAACCGGACATTGATTCAAAATTTTAATTACATTGATCTGGGATTTCTCCAATTATTAGCCTTTGTCTCCAAGAAATTGTCTTCTGACCGATACATATTTCTCAACTTAGAAATGATGCTTTTATTTTCTTTATACGACGAAATACATCATTTGTGTGTCTTATAGTTGCTGCACCAAAAGGAAAAAACCAACTATGGATCATCACATAAGCAATTGTGAATTAAAAAAAATGTCTTTCGACCAGAATTTTCTGATATCTCTCAAAGTTTCAATTTATTTCTGAAGCCACATTTTTAATCCGGAATTCATGAAAACTCACGGAATTATCAAGAACCATAATGTAATCATGCATGCGAATGTTTTTGATAAGACAATAATTGTCGTTTTCAAAATTTCGTAAAACGGCCAAGCTGTCCATCCGACCGAGACCACAAAATTATCGATCAGAAGACACCAGTAATATATGGCATGAATACAATAACTTGTACAGATGCTTATTTGGTATGCTCGCCACCAAGAATTTCGAGTTCAGCATGAAACATTGACTATATAATTATGCAAATTTTCAAAGAAAACGAAGCTGCAAGGTTGAAAAGACAAAAATTTCCCAAAAAGTTGCGATATAAAATCGATTTACCCAGGCACCATCGAGTTGCGGTGTGTGCTGCACTTTTTAGATGACTCGTGTGTGATTTTCATCATTTCTACTCAAATTCTGATAGATCGGCTGCTTTTCAATCTACAGTTAACTTTCAATTTTCTCCTTTCACCTTTTGCATGCTGTTCCCTCTGACATCGTTCGTAGTTTGCTTGTGCTAAATGCGCTTATTTAGGATTAAGCGTTCTAATTTTGTCCAATTCACCATATTAAAGTATAAGGAACCCTAGATATAGGGCAGTATGCACAGCCTAGTCGCGAATCTGGAATCTTAATTCCAGAGTAGGTTGGACAAAGGAATTTCATCATTGGGAACAATCTTTACGTCTTTCACATTCTCAAGAAAATTTGAAGGAAAATAACAGAGCTGTGCTAAACTGAGAGATACATAGGTAGCAATGAAGACTTGAATGAAAACTTCACCTATTTTTTCATATTCGGTTTGCGGTCTTGATGAATTATTGAATTAATTAGTTAATAGCATGTTGATAATGACATGCAAATATATTTGTTCATGCTAATAAAGTAATAAAGGATGATGAAGCAGTTTCACTATGCATAACAATGTCGCAGTCTTATCACTTGATCAACGCATTTGGCGGTGAACGTAATGTCGAGGATGTACTTTTCCGTTCACACTTGCTTAATCCATTATTATGTTGCCTTTGTTCGAAGTGCACATAAAAACTTTTCTCGAGACAGTTCAACTCGAAGGTTTTGATACATTTGGCGTCAGGTGAGCTCTGGGGACTCAATAAAAGGATATTCGTTATGTAGATCTCCTAAATAAGCACTTGACGACGTAGACTTCGCTGTGGATTGAGTTAATCTAAGGAGCCTCGAGTATAATTTGAGAACTTCGTTTTCTGAAGCTGATTTGAGAAGTAGGTTGACACGAAATTGTAGTTTTGACAAGTACATGTCACAGCACATGTCAATCTTTATCATAGTAATGTCTCTCAAAGATGCAAATGACTTTTGACCGCGTAT
Organism: Prostheceraeus crozeri; assembly: GCA_907163375.1. NCBI lineage: Eukaryota > Metazoa > Platyhelminthes > Polycladida > Euryleptidae > Prostheceraeus > Prostheceraeus crozeri. Next base: position 200,460 of record CAJQUW010005006.1, read on the forward strand.
ATTCTAGGTGCTAACGGAAATGTCGAGTCTGCATAGTTGCCATCTAATCACATTTCGGATCTCATCCGTCACACTTCGTCCGTGTAGGTCCACACTAAATGCACCAAAAAGTTCAAAGTCACAGGAGTTCAATCTCAACGGTCATTGATTAAATTGCTATAATGCCTGTACATTATCTAGACAGTTTAATCTTCTACACATGAATTCTAATCACCGACAAATCACGTGACGCTTTACATAAGGATATGGCCAGGTCCGTTATTGTCGAAATCTGAGCCCTGGCCATTTTTATTTACAAATCTGGTCCGAAACGTTTTGGTTAATAGTGTATGGCTCTTACCCATTACCGTCCTTGTCGTCCACTGTCAAATCTTTAAGGATCGATCCGCACCGTACATGCATGAACAGGGTGTTCCAAAGAGTTGCAGCCGTTTAAAAAAGGTTAGTACCATATATGCATTAGTACAGCCAAAGTAAGTAAAGTAGCCTATTTCAGCACTTTGCTGTGCCGGTTTGCTTCATACTTAAACACATTGTTGTAAAGTTGCTGCAATGAGGGAGGAATAAGAAGATCTCAAATTTGAATTAAGTCTTCTAGAAAATGTTCTGCTATTAATTCCGGTGATAGACCTACATCCACATGAGTACATTCTGCTTTTTATGTCACATCATTCTACTTTGAAAATGGGCAAGTTTTCTTTTGAATTCTGCTTGTAAATGAATCGATTGAAAAGTTCGAAGATATAAAGTTTGAACTTTGAAAAATTTCAATTTTCTTAAAAATATGACATTTTTGGTGGTTTTCTAGATATTTCTTTCTCTTCCAGGAAATAATCCAGACAACTTTGAAGTGCATGGAGAAAAGCTCCGGGAAATAGGCAACCTTGTCTCCTGCTGCAAGCTTGACGGTTATCGGCTATTTCTCTCAGGAAAACGAAGCTCTTGAAAATTGGTCCCATGTATCAGTACTCTATACGATATACAAGCACAAGCAGTGTCCTGTAACTAATCAAAATACAGCGTATACGGCGTGATTCTCCTTTTCAAAATATTTATAGCGATAATGGAGGGACAAGTACACAATTTTGCCAATGTCTTAATAAATGTGCAGGCCTACATACAAGCGCTTGCATGGATCTTTCCAGCTTGATCACTCTATTAAATGATACACACTGCGAATGGTAGCAATTAGTTATAGTATATAAACTCAATAGGCCTACGATGACAGGTTTGCATCAATTTGCGAGTTTAGGATCATGAGTTAGGTCCAAGAGAATATCACCACGACGGGTATTTTCACGGGTTTTCTAGGCTTTAGTCGCTTTGTTCGTCGTATACAAAGGTACTAGCGCTTTGGGTGCGGCTACCATTCGATTTCTATCATCTAAGAAAGCCTAGGAGGACATTTTATTAGAGAGGTGTTGCCATAGCAGCATCTTAAATCATGTTTTTGTATGAAATCTATTTTAATGACATTGATAGGGATTTTTTCGATGGGGTCAAGAGGTCCAATCCATGATTTCATAAATCAGAACAAACGAAAGGTGGTACTGTAGTTATCGGATTCCGTTAATCTCGAATTTAGTCATCTGGAGTAGCTTACAGAACCGGAGATTTTCAATAATGCAGCACCTCACCATGTTACTCAGTTCGATGCATTTTGCCAGGTAGTCGAGATTGATATCTTCTAGTCGCATTGCTCTCGAAAACTTTAGCTCCTTGAGATATAGCAAAAAATTAAAAATCAATCTTGCTTACATTTCACGTTTATTGCGATACCTTTCGATCTTTTTTGAAAGGACATCATTGGGTATTGCCAAAGGATGATGTAGCCAAAGTGATCGATCATGATTCCATACATTGACGGGGAGTTCATGATAATCTTAGAATTGCGTCCGACAGAAAACAGTTCTCTGTCTTAATAATTTGGAATTTTATTACTGTGCATTTTTGCAACTATGTACTAGACTCTTCTCTCAGGTCTCTCTTCAGACTGTCCTGTGAGATGAAACACATCGTTACTAAGTAAAAGTATATAAATTAAGTACTGTTATCTCTTATACAAATTTGAAAGATAATGTTGAAAATTTACTTACTTACATGATACATCGCAATATTGTTTTAACCAGGGATGCGGAGTCGGAGTCGGAGTCCCGGAGTCCTATCATTTTTGCTGGAATCGGAGTCGGAGTCCTATCAAATGATAGGACTCCAGACTCCAGCCTATAACTAGACCCGAAATATAATACAAACAAATTATTAATCCTCGTGCATAGCTGTCACTGTCTTGATGTCAACTTTCTCCGTCAAACAAAAGTACAGAGACAGCAGTGCATGCACAGCTTGTAATAGTTGAGGGAATGACCCGTGATAGTGAAAAAAGGATTGTCTTTTCATTCGTTGATTCAGTAAAGAAGATAAGCCTTCCTAGCCTCGATCACACCTACGCGCTAAAGGTCACATCAGAGACAAAAATGAAGTTTGTTTGAGAACATTATCCTCTTACTCTCACGTTAATTGTGTGTGATGGGTCCTCTAAAGCGCATGTTGAAATTGAAAAAGTACTCATACTTTTTTTGAGAAGGATGGGGATTTTCTTGCCTGGTAGAGACATGGAGAAAACCCGTGTGAAGCACACATCAAGAAGATGGGAGGAGGCGAGTAGTCGTATGCATTCAACTGAAACCGACGTTTGATCAACTTTCATCGAAAATGATTGATAATCAGCTTCAGCTTCAGGATCAGGATCAGCTTCAGCAACGTAAGAGGACTGAGGTCCAATTACGACGACATCAACATCTTCCTGCAAGGTAAGTCACCAGATCTTCTAGCCCTGTCGGAAACCAGGTTAGATCCCAGTGTGTCATCAAGCGACGTTACTCCTGATGGATACATATTTCACCGGATGGATAAAGCACCTTGTCATGGTCTTGGAGTCTATGCCAAGACAAGCCTTCCCTTGAGAAGGCTTTGTAGCTCAGAGGATCCAAGGCATTAGTATCTTGCCTTCATTGCGCCGCTGCAGAAGACCACTCTTCTTCTATTTTTCCTATACCGCTCTCCATCAACTAATGCGGATATTTTCAATGTTCTTTCTGACAAGATCGATTCTCTTCTACAAGAGTATCCCAGCGCTGAAGTTGCCGTTTTTGGTGACTTCAACGTGCACAATGTTGACTGGCTTGTGCACTCACGCACCACCGATCTCTCCGGTCAGGCAGCCCAGGATTTCGCTGTCTCTCACAACCTTAGTCAAATTGTCACTTGTCCTACCAGAGTGCCTGACCGAGCTGGGGATACTGGATATCTCCTTGACCTGTTTCTTACCTCAAATCCAACTTGTTTTTCACACAAGGTTACTTCTCCCCTCGGCACGTCTGATCACTGTGTTATCACAATTTCTGGCAAACAAGTTTGCTCCACACCGTCTGCACCCTTCCATAGAACAGTTTATCAATTCTCCAAAGCAGACTGGTGTGGCTTCCGCACTTTTCTTAGTCAAGTTCAAGCTGAGAATTTGATTCTGAGCGAGAACGTCCACAAGTCGGCGCAAGAACTGACAGAGTGGCTTCAGATAGGGATGTTGGCCTACATCCCTCACCGTACTTTCCAAATGAAGCCTCACTCACAACCTTGGTTTACACCAGAATGTGCAGCTGCAATTTGCCAGCGTGACCACTTTTTCCATAAGTATAAGCGTGACAGTAGCGCTGGCAATCTTGAATTGTACAAAACCGCACGTAGACATTGCAAGGAAACCATACATCAGGCCAAAAGCCGTTACGCTTTGTATGTACGGAAATCCATTGCTACCCAAAAGCTTGGCTCTAAGGACTTCTGGAGGATTTACAACAGTGTCACCAATAGGAACAAATCCTCCATCCCAGCACTCCGTCATGCCGAAGTCAGTACTTCTATGGCGACAACCTCAGCAGACAAAGCCGAGCTTCTTTGCAAAGAGTTTGCGAAGAATTCGTCATTAGACGATGGAGGTAGAATTCCACCTCCAATTCCCATGCGCACTGATGAGACAGTTAGTCCTCCTTCAGTCACAGTCCGAAACGTCAAAAAGATCATCGCCGGTCTCGATAGCTGTAAGTCTAGTGGACCAGACGGCATCCCGGTTTCGGTCTTCAAGCATCTCTCACCTGAGCTTTCTCCACTTTTATCTAAACTGTTCAGTAGATGTGTATCCACCGGTGAGTTTCCCTCTTGTTGGTAGTAGCTTCCGTGGTTCCAGTTCCAAAGAAAGGTTCTGACTCATCTCTTCCATCTAGTTACCGTCCTATCAGCCTGCTTCCAATTGCTGGCAAGATTTTTGAAGCAGTGATTAACCAACACATTGTTAACTTCCTTGAAACTCAGAACCTTCTATCAGAAGAACAGTATGGCTTCAGGCACTCTCGATCAACTGCAGATCTTCTTTCATATGTCACTGAACATGTGAGTCGTGTCCTTGACAGACAAGGTGAGACGAGATCAGTTGCCTTGGATATTTCCAAGGCATTCGATAAAGTCTGGCATCAGGGACTCCTTATGAAGCTAAAGTCCTATGGAGTTGCTGATCAACTCCACAAACTTCTTGCTTCTTTCCTTAGTGACCGGCAGATATCTGTCGTCTTAGATGGCCAAAAGTCTTCCACCAAGTTTGTCAATGCAGGAGTTCCTCAAGGGTCAATTTTGGGACCCACTCTTTTTCTGCTGTACATCAACGACCTCCCAGACTGCCTAGTGAGTAAATTGGTGATGTATGCAGATGACACAACACTCTTCAATTCCAATGAGCGACTCGCTAAAAACGCTCAGCAACGTCAGCAGTTATGCAGCGTTCTTAATGAAGACTTACGCAGGGTCTCAGAATGGGGCGCCAATTGGCTTGTTTCCTTCAATCCTTCAAAAACTCAGAGTATTCTGCACTCACGACTTAAAGGAGATGATGATCATAGCATTAAGATGTCAGATAATAGGATCAGAGAACAAGATTCCATCTCCTTCCTTGGATTGGCGGTTACGAAAGACTTGTCATGGAAACCGTACATCCAATCCATTAGCAAGCAGGCAGCTCAACGCATTGGTAGTCTCTATCGTGCTAGCAGCTATCTTCCACCACAGACTATCTGCTATCTTTACAAGTCCACTATTCGTCCTCTGATGGAGAATTGTTGTCATCTGTGGGCAGGCGCCCCACAAACGCATCTTAACCTCCTTGAACGGGTTGAGAAACGTGTCAAGAATCTCATGGGTGAAAATCTTGCTAGCAAGTTGCAGCCGCTCTCCGTCAGACGGGATGTTGCTTCACTCAGTCTCTTCTACAGGTACTATTTCGGTAGAAGCAGCTCTGCAGTAAATGAGTGCGTACCCAAACCTAAGATCTTCTCCAGAAGCACACGCAGAGCTAATGCACTCACATGCTATAATGTGAGCTTAGAACGCGCACGTACTGTGAGTCGCTCGAAAAGCTTTTTTGTTCGCACGGCACAGCTTTGGAATCAGCTTCCCCAGACCACTTTCCCTGACCAATACAATCTTGATACTTTCAAGAGGCGTGCGAATAGGTTTCTGATGGGGGCAGCTTAATCAGATTAGAAGATCTGTTTTTTTTTCTTTTATTTATTTAAAGTAATACAATTTATTAGTTTTTCATTGAGTAACCCCTAGCTTCGTTCATGGCTCATAGCTGTGCTAGGGGTGAAAATTCAGTAAAAAAAATTGATACAGCAATGATCCTTAAAAATAGGTTCAGGTAAGCCTATAATGATCTGTGATGTAGGTTACCAGTTCATTTTTCAAAAACTAGGCTTTATATATTGGCCACTCGGAGTCGGAGTCGGAGTCCTATCAAAATGATAGGACTCCGCATCCCTGGTTTTAACACATTTGCAAGCGCAATATAACCACATTATTAATAAACTTAATATATATACCACAATGATAGGACTCCGCATCCCTGGTTTCAACACATTTGCAAACGTAATATAACCACATTATTAATAAACTTTATTGCAGGAATAAATTTTGTTCAACTCCTAGAAGCTGCCGATAAAATTGATGCAATATTAAACGCATCAGCGCATTGTATTCGAATACTATAGCTACTATGACTAATTCGTAATGTATGTAATAGAATCATAGAGTGATTAAGATGAGAACGCTTGCATGTTGGCCTACAAGAAATATATAATACATATGAAATGCGTTCTTCTTTCGCAATGATTCTGCGCTAAGGAGATCTTCGTTCTCCTAACAGAAATAACCGATAACCATTAAAACCTGCAATGGGAGACAAGGTAGCCTCCTTCCTGAAGTTTCTCTCCATATACTTCAAAGTTGTTTTTGAATTTTTCTCGGAAGGAGAAACATCCAGAAAACTAGCAAAAATGTCAAATTTTTAAGAAAATTGAATTTTGATGGTTAGGGGTTATACCTAAAAAATGTGAAACTTCGATTTACAATTATTACTACTTACCATTACTGCAGCTACAATCATAGTAATATAGAGGAATAGTATTTCTACCCTGCAATGCAATAAAATGAAGCTACTTCTTGTAAATTGTATTCTATTATCTCATCCACCGAATTCAGGTTTATGGGGAGAGAATTCGCACAAGAAAATTGTACGAACCAGCAATGCATTACGTGGGCTGCTTACATAACTCATGGTTATCAAATTTCCTTGTTTGTAACGTTCAATATGAAAGTTGTCTGCATGAAATCGTTGTTGTGATTGACATTGCAATGTGATTATGATTGATTGGCTAATATACTCTGTGTTCACATTAAAGTTGCAGCTTTTACTCACGCACTTCAGAGTCATTCACAAATAGAAGCCTTCGGTGAGCACAGGATAGAAAATATATGCTGCAACGATTAACAAAAAAACTAATATCAACCATAAGTTATCATTTGTATGAATGACGACAGGTATTTCTTCTAAAATAAGGAATCGGAGCATAAGATCAAATGAAGTCGGCCTAAAATTAAGTCTGCTCCGGTCTTGCAGCCGTCTTCCATCCCTGACTGAGGGTACAATGCTTAGAAAATCTCTTAACTTGGCCTGGTCGATTTGCAAGATCAAGATGAGAATATCTTCAGGATAATAATAAAGTTTTACAATTCAAAAACAGTTACAATTACAGAAAACATAGAACGCAATCGATCGACGTTCGAACAGGCAATTCAATTGTTTTTCCAATTGTTGGTTATTGATGCGTGATCCTTCCTTTCAACCTTCTGCTTCGGATCGTGAAAGAAGTGATGTTCAAGCTATTTACAGACTTGAAATTAAGCACATTCATTCAACATATCAAATGTATTGGTACTACTATTCTTTCCCCCCCCCCACATTTCTGTTGTTGACACCCGGAAGTGTTGCATCATCAACGGTCTTCTCTCGCTCCTACCTGTTCTCACTGCCGTGGCATAGCGTTGAGTGTGTAAAACTCCTCTTGTCTGACTTGTAGAACATTTACAGCCTCAGAATTAGACAACTGCTCGTCAATTGTCTGTAGACAACAATCACACGAAGTTCATGATCACAGCTGTACCTTGTGTTCTGACTGAGTATCCAAGGGACCAATCCTTCATCCCAGGGTCCACGTAAGACTTCTCAGTCGTGCTGTAGTGTCACTCAGTGACAGATCAAGTCTATTCTAAACCTAATGTGACTAACTTTGGCGAAATTTGATGATTTTGGAAAACTTGAAAAATGTGGGGGGGGGAAGAATAGAAGTACCGATGTATTCTATATTCCAATGTCAAAATGCCTCTATCATGTTGGCAAAATCATTCACTCCTACTGCCAATCGGGTTCTGTAAGGTCAGGAGATTTTCCAATTTGAATGAAGATCCAGGAAATAGTTCAAGTAGCTGATTGGTTGTTTGCTGTTCCAATAAGTAAAGCCGTCTATTAAATCCCACTCGCTGTCCTCATAACTGAACCTCAGTATCGTAATGTTGCGCTACTACGCCATGCACCTTCCACGACGATTTCTACTCACAACATCGATCCGTGGTGCACGGAGGACCCTTGAATCTAAGGACCGCCCACTGCGCATCTTTTGGGGCGCCTATATTCTCCTCAGTATCTTTGGTGTGCTGGCCGCAAGTTTCTACTGTATCCAGTCATATGTATCCTTTGATACAATGGTTCAACGACAACGACGGCCGCTCGGAAGAAAAGATTTTCCCTCAGTGACCCTTTGTTCAGATGCTTTTTTCAGTTTGACGAGAGACGCATACCTTCTACTCCCACATCCCCTTGCTTACAAACGCTTGCTCAACGATAAAGGCCGTGCTGCATTCAAGGCGGGCCTATACGGCAGACTGCACACACTAATGGGGATGAAAAACACAGTGATGTATAACATCAACAATGCTCATCTTCTTCAGCCGTTATTCAACAGTTTCGTCGAGTGGCACAACAACACTGAATTTGCTAATGTCTCCGCACAAATTCGCGATCCGCTCTGTCGGGTTTATAGTCAGCAACGAATATATGAGTGTGAAATCATTCCTCATTATGATCTGCGATTTAGAAACTGTTTCTCATTTCTGGTAAGTGAAAATGATTGAATATACAGATCGCTGTAGTCCACTTATATGTACATTCTAAATTCCAAGCAGACGTAACTTTTTGACCCCAAACAGCATCTTTCCACTTACAAATGTACATTATTTAGACCCAGGACTCCAATCGGGCTAGACAAGGTTTAGACCGGCATATGCTTAGAGTTCCAATGGTTCTGAAACACAAACAAGTTCAATTAACAACAATGAAATTAAATAAACGATAGATCAAATTGACATGCAAAGGATGTGCGGCTGGTAGGATACGCTTGAATACAAGCCATTCTTGACACTATTTTAACAAAAGCTGCCGGCTGAAACTTGGACATAATTTGTCATTACACATGCATTCACTTCATCGACTGGTGGATGATATTTGCTCAAGAGTATCATGCATCCACAGAAAGTTAAAGACATAGATTAACTCAATAATTCATAGACATCAAGCTATGATGTCTTATAGCTCTATCAGGGTCTCCAATGTCTTCTGAATCTGGACAAGACATTCATAAAACGACCTGTCGACGAAAAGTCTATGACATTGCTCAAATCCATGATATCTACGTGCCGATGAAAAATTTTGTCGATGAAGTGAACAACAATTATCTTATTTATCTATATTCTGCCGTTAACGTTGCATTTCGTTCTTCAACGACTCATCTATACGTCTCGAAATGGTCCAAAGTACAATAGCTTGCGATATCTAAAACGGCATAAAAGCTGATGGAATGCACAGCAGGATACTCTGCCTATATTTCTTCAGACTTTGTCGAGAAGTTGAAAATCATAATCATAAATGACCACAGAGTGCCAATTCTCCTGCGTATAATACAAGGACGTACTCAGACTTGAACAATTTAAGTAGTAAATTCCTCGGCAGCCATGGGCACTGCGTTTCGTCGAGCTGCAGAGTCTTTCACCACCTTAATCTGTCAAAATAAAATTTTAGTTACCATATACTTATTTTATTAGTATGAAAGGCGTCAGTTAAAATGTATTTAAGCCAAAATTCAATAAGATCTTAGTCCAGAACTAATCATGAAAATAATGAAAATCAAATTGACCCTTTTGTTGATTTCATTAGCGATATAACACTAGGTGACATGCCACGCGTGATTCACGCGTAATTACGGAACACCCCAAACATCCGTGGTTAAGGACTTTCTATTCTTCTACCCGCGTGCATACGCGCTGCACTAAGAGTCAGAAATCACTTGATTTGATGCTATTAAAACATGGGAAATGTTTATGAATACGCGAAGGCGAGCGTTTATAGTTTGCGCGTCGTCTACACGGTTGTCTGCGCTGCCGCTTGAAGCACGGATGAACCGCTAGGCATGTTCTGTCTTCCCTGAGCATGAAATTGAGGTCCTATCACATTGTTTAGCCTCTGATACATGCAGACACATGAGACACAAAGTCTATATAGCAGGACTGCCAACTATACTAGCTTATATAAGAGATATTGCAGCAATATCCCGCATAGCCACGGATGTTTGGGGTCATGTGTAATTACGCGTGATTGAGCGTGGCATGTCACCTAGTGAACAATGAATAAACTGCTTATTAAATATGAACTTCCTGTGCGTGTTTCATGCAAACCTGGGCAAATTTTGGTTAATCGCAATAAATACTATTAAGAACTGAAATAAATACAATTAACAATAAATACAATAAACTATGCATGAATATTACCAACACTGTGTGGTAAATTGATCTTGTGGCGTACATTGATCTGACTGTGCCTTTTGCTCGAAAGTTCAATTCTCAAAAAGCTTTCCTTTTGTGTTTTTTTCTGTGGCCACTATGTCGAGAATCACGAGATCAAATTCTCAAATTGATTGCTCATTTGACTCATTGAAGACTCACATCAATGAATATAATAAGGAATACGTGACTTTATAACTTTTGTCACCAAAATTATCAGCAAGACAAATGATAAAGAAAATGGAATCATTTCATTAAAGAAAGGATTGACTAGTACGCATGAATATTGCCATATTGAGTCTACAGTCTCTCAAGACAGCTATGACTGAGTGTTCATTCTCTAATGTGTTCATATTGTGACAGTGTGCTCGGCACTCGTCTTGCGTCCGGTAGACCTAGGTTCTAACTTAGATCAAGGCAAGCACAAGACTTTAAAATTAGATGCCTTAAGCCTAGAGATTAGTGCTAGATAGTAATATGGAAATTCAGACAGACGGACAGCACTTGCTACAGACATACTTGATAAGCTGCCAATAGGCTACAACGATGCGCTTCGGAGTTGTGTGACTAAATTGGAGTTCTCACAATCTTGTTATTTGATTCATAAAATGGAAACATACCGGTACATGAGCATTGCGGAGGTAGACTTGAACAATTCTTACTTATTGTATTATGAAAGCTGCATGGCTGGTCTGGAAAATCTGAATAATTGCCTGTTTTGAAATGAGATTTTAATCGAGGCAATGTGGTGGAGCCTTTAGCGATTTTTGTCACAAAAATGTCATCAACTTTTATGAATGATGTAACTAACTTTCATGATGCTCGTAAGTTCAATGGACGTCTGATGACTGAGTTGTTTTGCGAAATTGAGGAAAGCAATGATATCGTATATTTAGTTTAGGAATGAAATTATTTGCATGATTTAAATTGAAGTGGATGAACTTAGTCAAAGATTGTCCTCATGACAGGACAAACTAAATGCTAAACTAATGCCAACATCGAAATTGCATCACTGAACTTAAATCAACAATGCTATTAACCCGTAGTAAAACTACGAATTGCATATTTTTTTAAAATGAATAGTATGAACATGTTTAGTACTAAAAACTCAGATTTGCACCACTAGATTGCTTGAAATTCCTAAATTTGGTCTACCTCCAGAATATGATAAGCTGCGCGACAAGACTCATGTGAATAGTAAAAATAGAGTTATTACGTCTACCGTCATAATTTACATTAAAGCATACAATAGAATGGATAAACACCACATGATTTCATGTCAGTAGCCTATTCAACATGCTTATCCGATTGATTACGTCTTACATACATGGGATAGTGATGGCACTGGGCAAACTGTTTGATCCGGTGTTGACAGATTTAGTCTGCCCGTCAGAACGAGGAGCAGGGCCAAAAAGGAAACTTTCACAGAACAATGTACACCCTTTGGCTGCTACTGTCCTGTGCGTCTACCGATTTCTATTCGGTCCCCTTTCCTTTCAGACAGAAGCAAAAGAAAACACTGCAAATTCAGAGGAAGGCAGTCTGGTGCTTTCTGCAAAAATGTCATTTGACTGTGTTTTCTATAATTAAGAGAGAAGCACTTGGTCAAGAGGCATGAATTTTTTGACATGAAAAAATGATCATATCTGACAAAATGAGGAACCGAATAAAACTCGGCAGGTGCGTATTCATAGTTGCTACAGGGCATGCAGCATCATATGAAAGTCTAATTTTCGGCCTTGTTAGATGAAGGATCTCACTCTGGCGGTCGGACAAATTTGATTAACTATTGACGAACTGGTTACATCCTTGTTTAATGCATATCTACTTTTTTGTCTAAGGGATCTTCGCTGTCATTTTGTTATCGAATATATTTCATCTTTCTAAAACTTCACATAGCTAAATGTGTCAAAGAAATATATTTCAATAAATTCAATGATTTACCGACCATGAAACAAAAACTCATTTTCGAGTTAAAAAGTTAACGTGCAGCGGACGTGCGCGTAAATATTCCCACTCTGAACATTCCTATCATTGTAAGAATATTCGGATTCCTATACCAATAACAGAGTGCTTCTGTTTACATAGTCGGTAGTCACATTGTGACGAGTTGTTCGTTCATTGATTTCAATTCCTATTACAATTTGTGTGATCGCAGAGATATAATTTCGACAATTGACATCAGTCTTACTTAAACGCCTGTAGCTCAGTTGGTTAGAACAGATTATGTCCTGGAACAGACTAATTTTGATGTTCGTGGGTTCAAGTCCAACCAGACACATGTATTTTTCATGACAGATCGATCTAGCGACAGATGACTATGTACATAGAAATTCACTTTCAGTCACTAAAAGAATGCATAGCAGCTTATAATCAATTTCGATCAGTTTAGTAAGCTGAGTATCTAAGTATAAATCACTGAAGATGGGATGCTCTTCCTATGATTCTGAGGGGTGACGGCATCGGGAGAAAATCAGTTAACTTATTGACTTACCCATTGCAGCACAATGCAAAAAAGCAATTAATTGCAATTACTTGATGGCACCAGTCAATCAATTGCAAATATTCAATCAGATAAATCAATTAATTGCATTTTTTCGATAGCAGCTGTGCAATTAATTTTTGATAACCCCTGACTGCACCCAGAGAGACGATGAGCAATCTTCTCCAAAGGGCAATTGTATCTGTATGTTCCTGCACGTACGCAGCGTCATCCTGGATTCAGTCCACAGTCCAATTTGCAACTGACCATAGGCATTCAAAAGAGAAATCTGACAGAAATTTCGGGCATCTGCTTCCAAAGAGGGATTCCTCCGAGATATCAAAGCTTTCATCTCCGTTAGCATTAAAGCAAGTATCCTCCCACGGACGATGACATTGTCACATAGAGAATGAGGTGGGAATGGGACAGCATGCTCAGATTCATTTTCACATCATGGGATGGTCATGGGTAATATTCGAAATCAGAATTTAGCTTCTCAGTATTTCTATGGCGACGTTTGCCATTCGGTAGACGAACTCGATCATCATTATCATTGGCGAAGCAAAATTTCTATTCCAGAATGAGATTGTTGAAACGCAAACAAGTGAAAAAGGAAATGCAAATTAAAATCAAACCTTCCTTTCAATATTAAGAAAACCTCCTTACTTAAGATTCTAATGTGACAATCATATTAAGTCATATAGTCACTCACAGTCATAAACGTGATAAGACAGAAGGCGTCTACATTCTTATAACATTGTTACATATTATGTTAGATTGCTACACATTAATGGGAGCAATTTTGGATCACTATTCAACTGCATGGATGCGGGGTGGGAGTCTTATCGTTTTGGCCCGAATCGGAGTCCTGTCAAATGATGGGATTCCAGACTCCAGATAACATCATCCTGGTTAACTCATGTTTTGCATAGTCACAAATATTTACAAACAATTCACAGCTAAATATTGAAATACGGCAGAAGGATCGTCATTGCATCATAAAATCAAGAACAACCCTGACTGACACGGATAGATGGAATTCGTTAGTCCTAACAGACAATCCATCTAGGAAACGGTTACTCCAAAATCACAACCCTCGCCAACCCGCAGTGCCAAGCGTGGCGAGTAAGGCAACCCCCTTCATATGATGAATTTAAGCACAACGAATAGGCCCTCAGTACCCAGCAGTTCTGGAGTCACCCTTCAAAGCAGCAACAGGAATGATGAGAGAACAGAGGGTGCTAAGAATCACTGGGTTAGAAGATGCTGCAAAGGAAATAAGACGACAAACATCTCTGTTGCGACATACAATTGTCGATCGTTAATAGACCAACCAAGTGGAGATTTTCGACTACACGAACTTGAAAGAGCCCTAGAATCTGTGAATGTAGATATTCTAGGCCTATGCGAAACCAGGAGAAATGGAGAAGAAATGATGCAGACCGAAGGAGGTAATGTTCTATGCTGGAGTGGATCAAGAGGCGCGAGAGGTACGGGATTCTGGGTGAGCAGGAGGTGGAAAGACAATATCGTAGATTACTATTCGAAGTCTGATAGGATATCAGTTCTGATCCTAAGAATAAACAAAAGAACAGCTTTAAAGTTAATTCAAGTTTATGCACCTACTTCCAACAGCGAGGATGAAGAAGTAGAGAGCTTCTACGACGACATTCAGGCAGTAATCGACGATGATAGTCATAGATTATGTCGACGATCATAGATTATGTCGACGATCATAGATTATGTCGACGATTTTGTTTACCTTGGACAGAATATCTCCTTTCAAGCCCGCCAAGAATAAGAAATCCTAAGAAGAACACAAAATGCGTGGAAGTCCTTTTTGAAACTCAAGCCCCACTTAACATCACGAGGTATAGAGATGAAGAATAAAAAACGTTTGTTCGATATGTGCATTCTGCCTGTCCTGACATACGGATCCCAAACCTGGTCTCTAACACGATCACAAGAGAATAAACTCAGAACAACACAACGAGCGATGGAACGAAGGATGATTGGAGTCACTCTGAAAGACAAGGTTAGAAACGAAGAAGTAAGGAGACGAACAGGGTTAAAGGACGTTGTGATAGAAGCGAAACATCTCAAATGGAAGTGGGCTGGTCATGTCATCAGGCGACCCGATAACAGATGGAGCCATAGAACGACAGTATGGATACCAAGAGAAGGGAAAAGAAACCGTGGAGGACAGAGAAAGAGATGAAGAGACGAACTCCCAAGGAACTGGCGGCTGGCGGCTAGCGATCGTGCGACATGGATTCGTATCACAAGGGAGGCCATTTTCCGCAAGGATGATAACGGCTAACGTAAGACGTAAGTATTGAAATACGTATTAGCTTTGCTGCTGATGTCTTCTCATAACACCAGGAAGTCAGGATCTTTGCTCATTCTCCTCGTTATCAGCCACAAGCCTTCTGTTGAAGGTGATTTTCATGAGTGTTAACAATAGGAGAATTGCACCAGCAAGCTAGAAAAATGAAAAATAATAGGCCTAATGCAAAAGCGATATCGAAATTGCAAATTGCATTCCATGAATCTACAATATCTATGCAATCGGCACGAATGTAATATCGATATTAATATATAGGCTATATAGTTAAATAGATTAATTATCAATCCGATCACTAAGGTAACAGGCTAATTATATAATTATCTAATATTGGGCCCATATAGGCCAATTAGATCATTATGATCTCACAAGAGCTTCACCCCAATATGCGATGTTTCTGACTGCATGTGCCTCAAAACTATTCCGAAACGTCGAAGGACATAAGTACACTTTCTGACATCACGTGAGCTTTTTGAAGTGAAACTGACACAGTAGAACAGAAAGTTCAAGCATCCAAAAGACAGAACCTCTCGGGTTTTTGTCTCATATAGCCCTCATATAGTGATCTCTCTCTCCCTCTCTCTTCATTATTTCCACTGCCACTCCTGATTGTATATCCTCGCGCACTGAATGTTTTGCACATGTGAGACGAATTGAGTTGAATCTACTTTCACTTATTACAATCTAATAGCACATGAATTATTTGTACATTTATTTGTACTGCAAACCAACATTTATCCAGCATTTTGTGAATGTCTGGACTATACATATTTTCAATTTATTACTTGGGAAGAGTTAAGATAAATATTGATGTCAATTGTAAATTTATATTTTAGCAATTAATTTCGATCTTCATTAGGAGATCATTGTCAGGCATAGAAGGAAAAGATTTACATGCACAAAATGCAAAATTCACATTACATAAAGGGTAATATCAGAAAGATGAGTAAGAGAAGAGGAATAGACATGTGAGTATGAGACATATAACATTTTACCCATTTTACCAATAGCAAAGACAATACAAATTGACTGTGATCTGCCTAAAATGAGAAAGGATTAAAGAAGGGGGAAGAGGAAATAAAACGATGTGTATAATGATAAAGTAATGCAGCATCATAGAAATCACTACACATCCCTAAATAAATGAATATCTCTGTAAAGTTCGAGTTCAGATGTACCATTGGTCTTTGGGTTCAATTGGCTGATGAGAAAGGCTTCTTGTAATCGCAGCAATTTATCAAACAATTAGCCAACATACAAAATCTCAGACATTATGTGCATTATTGATGGAAAATCCAAATTCGAATAACATTTCAAATAATTCTGATAAAAACGAGAAATTTCCATTTCAAAATTCAAGATTCGTCTGGCTTATATCATGCGTGTTTGAAATTCCATTCAATTTTAATTGATAATTCAAACATCACTTTTGAAATAATAATTGAATTTTTGCAGTGCGGAATAGATCAGAGAAGCTAATTAACCTTGACCTGAAAGAGTTAATGAAATCGAAACTAAAGAACACAATGCACATCATTATTTGACATTCATCTACGACAAGCTTCTCATAGTTCAGCTTTAACAGCATGATTTCAATTAAGCTAATGAAAAAGGTGCATGCTTGAACTGTCTGTACTCATAATTCTGTGTGCTCATATAAGGTAATGAATACGATTCATTGATGACACTCTTCGAGCTTGCAGCATGGAATGGGAAATGCTCAATCGAAGATAGGGAGAGAGAAACAGATAAAGAAGAAGAGAGATGAGCAATTTTTACTGCTCTCAAATTGTCTCCGCATCGAGCGATTCTTAAAGCTAAATTTCTCAATAAACAGCAAATAAGTGTAAATTGGGTGTTTTGATGCCTCATGTGCATGCCAGTTTCATGTATGCCTTGATAGCTTTTCATCTTTGGACATTGACTGTCATTTCTGTTTGTCAATTATCGTCCATTCTCCCGCTCTCACGATAATTTATTCTCATTCACACAAAATTATTTTCCTATTTAGAGAGCGGAAGCTGATTAAAAAAGGTCAAATTGAAAAATTGCGATTTCTACGAGTCAGGTCAAATTTTGCGTAGTCGATCATTGCTTGATTTCAATATCCACGGCGTTATGTGAATTTTGATTGACGGACTTGATTTTGTATACATGATGTGCAACCGAACAGGATGTGCAAAAATTGAAATAAAAGCTGATCTAAAATTCACATGAGAAACATAAAGGCTATTAGCTTTTGATTCTTTTGAGAGGATGTGAAGAGGTCATAGACAATGACTTAACTTACAGTTGATATTTTTTGTCGAATACCCTCGACTTTTCAATTTGCAAATGCAACACTGTAGCAACGCACAATAAAGTATAATTAAATGATCAAGATAATTGTTGAAGTATGGCCCCTGACGATTGACAACAATCAGGAAACACGCTTAGGCCATTCCTCGAATATCTAAAGAGAATGAGCTTGTCCTATAACGCGTCATTTATTTGACTAAACGTTAACGACAGTTTAATGAAATCACCATAATGAAAATGTAAAATATGTCATTTTGGTGCTCATAGAATCTCACTTTTAACTGTCTTTTATAATGCTTTCATCTAACTGTAATTACCAGAGATTGCGAATAAGCTTCCACTAATTTTTCACAATGTCAAATTACACTGTTCAATGCATGTAACGGGATTTCATGATGTCATTTTGACGCATTCTAACATCACAACATAGAAAATCATTAAATTTATTGTCATCATAGTGAAAGATGACCTCGTTTTCCATTCAGACACCTTGGATTTCATTCATGAATTACGTAAATAAGTTATTTATTCTGAAGCCAGCAATTCATGGACATCGAATTTAATGAGGATAGGTCTTGTGCAATAAACTGTTAGATTCGCTAATTGCGAACTCGCTCGGTTAATAATAGCACCACGGTTCAAATGAATGCGAAATTGTCCAAGGATCGAGAAAGTCTCTCACTGAGCTGACAGGGGGTGGGCAAATCGGCATTGATGATGACCAATTAGGTGATCGTGACAGAATAAACTCGTCTAATTCTTCCATTAGTTGCAAGGTTATTCCAAACACAGCGGACAAGGAGCGAATTGTCAGGATGGAGCCTTTGGCAGGGCCTGTCGGCCTAGAATGGGCCCGGAGCGATAACGTAGGCCCATGAGCCGTTGGGTTCACTACGAAGGTCTTGCCCTCCTTTAAATATTCTGCTTTCATTTGGATTCCATCAATGAATGACATTTCTTATGACGCGCTCGTGAACACCCTTCCATTAAAATATTATGACGGTTAAATGAAGCAAGATAAATGACGCGTCTATGGACGGTATCCGTTGAATGACAGTTAGATGAAACGTCGTTAAGCTTTCACTTAATTAATGAAACGATATAGGACAAGCCCAATAACAACTATTATGTCGATATAAGATACCGATACCCTTGATTCCCCGACCGCACTCGCCTGACCGAGCAATCGAACCGAAGTCGGCGGTGGAGACGAACTCGCACCTTCTTCACTAGGCCACGCTGACGGTTCAAAAGGAATGCGAGTGAAGGCAGAAGTCATCTCTAAGTGATATTGACAGCATATTGCCCTATTATTAAGGACCTGTCAGAATGTCAACAATCTCAGCCAGAAACTGATAGGAAATTTTTGCGACTTCAAATCCCTATCGGCCTACGTCCCGAACTTCCTGCGATTGAGCTCTTTTGATAAAATCTTCATAAGACCCTTAGTGCCTCAACATCATTCCATGAGAGGATGTAAATTAACCAGGTGATTTAGAAACATCTTGCGAATTTAATAGAATAAAGACAGCAGACAGAAAAATCACAAAGTCTGCTGTAGCTCTTTGATGTCTTGTACACAAAGAAGTAGACAACTAAAGAACGAGATGCACCTTGCAAATCGAATGCACTCTACAGCAAAAAGCCATGGTAGAATAACGAGCTCACTCAAATGAGTGCGCAATAAAATATAATAGCATCAATCAGTATGAAATTAATCTGGATGATGATTTGATCAAAGCAAATGATTTTTTGTCATCTGGATCTAGCAATGAAAATTCATCCTCGTCTACAAGTTCTAAATGAGTGAAAAAGATAAATTCCCTGCAGAACATACACCAAAAGAAGAATGTATTTGACGAATAAATGGAGAGCAACAATATCACATTGTAAAGCGGTTATGCAATTTTTCCTACATAGTTTTATTTGCCCATAGACCCTAAAATTGAAACGAATGCTTTATGTCCATAAAAGTGTGCGTATCCCTTGAATTTATGTTCAATTGGTGCATCAGTGACCGAATGCAAATCTTCTCGAATAACTGAAACGAAACATGACCAAAATATAAAATTACAGGACGGGTAGCATGCAATATAGCCTATAATTGATACAAATCGACGGGTAACAACTGACTTGGCACCGGCTGGCCTTGGACAAGACATTTTTGAATAGAAGCAGGTCAGGTCTAGTTATGATAATAAAAAAGTAACAAATATTTGAAAACGGTTTTGCTGTTTTCCAAAATGGCTTAACTACAAGTTGACGAAGGGCATTATAATTCAAGTTCAGCGTTGTGATCCTTCGAGGTTTATCGATCCAGGCTCGACCGGCCAGTCGACCGGTAAATCCTTGCTTTCAGCAACTAATCCTCAGCTGGCCAGTTGACCGATAGACAGCTTTCTGACAGGTGGCAATGTAGCGTGATTCAATTGTGCATGACAGATAAATTGGACAGATTAAAGTTCCACTTAGTGAATTTTTTGAGAAATGGTAGCGGCTTCCTTTTATAAAAACGGGGCCTCAAAGCTTTTATAACAAAGAAATAATGCGCGTTATCGAGATGATAGAAGAAGAAGAGGGAGGTGAATAGTAGTCTGGAAGTGATAGAGAATACCCACTTGAGATAGAATAGAAAATATTTAAGAATATGTTAAGCAAATGCAAGATCATCAAAGACGGCATCCAAGGACAGTGGCGACATCGATTTGTAATAATTGTGAATCGATGTAGATCTTCGGTAGTTTAATTGCGTATATTTTCGTCATAACAAAAGGCTAATAATCATTATTAATGTGACAATGCATGTATGTTGGTGCGCCGAAAATCCATTCGGTTCATGGATGTGCAAGTTATTTATCTTATATGATCGATAACCTAAATCTCTTGGGGAGTTTTTCCCACACTTTTGGTAACACATCATTTTGATCTCCCATTGACTGGTTTATAACGGGTATCTTGAAATATGAATAATGGATCCTTGTTTGAGTAATTATTCAAGATGAGCAATTTCTTGCGATTATGACTATCCTGAAGCTTCTAGAAAAAATGCAAAGTTGCTTCTCAACGTTTTCGTTCAATTAAATGAGATATGCATGTGACTCAGAGAAGACATTTCACATTGTGGCCGGTTGGGCATGCGCCTAGGAGGCGCAGAGGCGGAGAGCTCTCGAGTAAAAAGCGCAAGACAACTCATGTTGACGTATTTATGCATTTATGAACGTCGAAGTCGAAGAGTGGCTTACGTATAGGCTCAAATCAATTAAAAAAATGAACATGACATTATATAGCAGACCTCTTTCATCTTCCAAAATGTCACTTGAGTACACTGCTATCACCTTGGCCATCTTGGCCCCAAATCAAATCACAAGATCGAGCAGAAATTCATTTTGAATAATTGTCCCGCATATTTTCACTCAATAATATTGTTCGCTTAAATAAACTTGACGCCTCTTATTTCAATTCTGAATGAAAATTTCAAGATGATGGACACACAAGCTGCAGAAGTCGACATACAAAACAACAGTCTCTTATACCAAATGCTTAGTCTGACATGACCCTGTTTTAGATATATTTTGGAAAACAATATTTCATCCTTCAACTCACATATCAAAGAATCTACACACGTACTTCAGTTGCATGACGCATTGGTTACATGTGATGTATCCTGATAAGGAAATGGTGATCAATGTAGTTGGCATCTTTTAAAGTATTACCCGCACGTGCATGTAGAATGGATTGTGTTGGAGCCATCTACTGTTATCTCAGACTGCAGAATAACATGCTACTTTTTGATTTCCTCTGTCTATAATTCATATGTCAATCTTCTGTCACTCTTATTTCAATACCTTTTTCAATGGAACTTTATCCTGAAATCTTATAGCACTGTCACGTTGCATTGCGGTACTCAATATTTTTCAACGACGGTCGTGTGTCTTCGCAAAGAATCCCCCCTTTGATTTACTGCTCATTTAAACAGATAATTGTAAATGAAAATCCGTAAATAGTATGTGCCATTTGAAGAAGTGGCATTATGAGATAATACGTATATTCCAGCAGCATTATAATGAGTAGAATGGCATGCATACAGTTTTCAATATTATGAAATATTTTCTTTTTATCTCTGCAATTGAGGCTGTTCATGGAATAAGATATTGTCACATCTCTTGCTTTTGACCCGTAATAAATGGCACACTAACATGCAGATGACTTGTGAATGCTCACTAATCTGAAAACAATATAGTATTCGTTTGTATATTTCAGGATTCTAATCATTAAGGTATAAACTACCTTATACCGCAAAAGTTGATCAAATTACTAAGTGCACAAGTTGTGTATTCTGATCAGTGCATGGGAGCAGAAACAATTAAGAAGGATTGTTAAATAATATTTTCAGATTCATGAATATCGAAATTTAATTTAAATTGACGTTTCTCATGCTCTATTTTTCATTGGTGATATAGGCTACGGTAGTAAGGAATACCTTTTTTTAAGCAAAAGGAGAATATAAAAAACAGTGGTAGACAGACTGTGGGTGCACTTTGAAGATAGCATTTTCAGATTCCTTGCAGACTTAGACTTGCATTATTTTAGTGATGCAATCATAGATGAATAAAGTGATGAAAAATCTATGCATAAACAAATAATAATCTTTATCATACCAAAACCATGGATGCAAATGAGGTTTCGTTCAATAAATATGCAAATTACATAGGCTACAATAGGAGGTTTCAAATCATCATTCCATCAATGATAAACGCGCTTACGAAATGCATGCACACACGGAATCATAAATCATCCAGAATGAAATACATACATACATGAAATGCCGGTTGCTTCAACATTTGATTTATTGCTAATGTGCGCTACGCCATCATGCAACCATCTCTCCTGTGAATTAAAAGATTATGAAGTGTATTTCTATCCATTTTTGAAGTTATATATTAGTTTGCGATATTTCATTTTACCCTAAGTACTAATATTTCATAACTTAAGGGCTGAACATGTAGAGCACACATTAAATGAACACAAGCGGTATGTTTTACTGTCTGATATGATATCGCTGCAGATCTCATGGAGGATAGAGTTTTATAAAGGTTGTCTTTAGGACTGCTTCAAAGACCACCGAAATCAGTACAATATTAGGCTCCTTTATTTCATGCTTAATAAGAAATATGAAACACCAGCCAGCAGAGTTGGAAAAGTCGGAATTGGAATTAATTCCGACCCGGAATTAATTCCATTTTTCGTCGGAATTGGAATTGGAATTGACGATATTTAAATCTACTGGAATTGGAATTGACCTTGATAAACCTCAATTCCACTTTTTCGATAGACTTGTGATAAATCTATTTGTACAAAAATTGAAATCACAGTATTCGACGTGTGTGAAGTTAGCGGAACCATTTTTTATTATAGCTTAATTCTATTCGAAAGAGCTGCTAGTTTGTCAATTTCAGTCTCCTGATTACGAATCTGAGCTCAGATTTCACAAATTCACAGTCGCTTTTGAGAAATTCAAGTTTAAAGATAAAAGTGGTCCCGCTGTGAAGTTAGTGGAACCATCCAGCGGAACCAATTATTGACGCAGTAGATCAATTTCTTTTGGTCACTATTTTGTTGTGCTGATCACGAATATGTGCCTCATCAAAACAATGCAGATTTCACCCGGAATTTTTTCAAATACAAAGAATTTCACAGCAAAATCTATCATCTCTACTAATTTGAAGCTCCTAGTCACAAATCTGTAATCAGATTGCAAAACTCGCGCATTGCAAAGATATTCCTCTAGTGAAGTGCCCGGAAATTTAAAATTTCAATTTTTGCACAGAATCACTGCAATAGGCTTCACTGAAGAAAAATGGATTTTACGGTTTTCATGGACTTTTCTGCAAGCTGATTGTGAAGTTGGCGGAACCATTATTCAATACAAAGAATTTCTCAGCGAAATCCATCCTCTCCTACTAATTTGAAGCTCCTAATCACAAATCTGTAATCAGATTTGGAAAACTCGCCCGCATTACAAAGATTCCGATGCTGAGATTCCGATGAAATCCTTGAAAACCGTAGAATCAATTTTTCTCGGCAAGTACTTATTCTCCCGTGAAATCGGACGGCAAACCGTGATCAGTGAAGCAATTCCATTCTCTTGGTATGTCTATTGCAGTGATTCTGTGCAAAAATTAGAATTTGAAATTTTAAATCCAGTAGGTGGTTCCGGACACTTCACAGCGGACCCAGATAGAGGAATATCTTTGCAATGCGGGCGAGTTTTGCAAATCTGATTACAGATTTGTGACTAGGAGCTTCAAATTAGTAGGAGATGATAGATTTTGCTGTGAAATTCTTTGTATTGAAAAATGGTTCCGCTAACTTCACAATCAGCTTGCAGAAAAAGTGAAATTCAGATTTCCGGGTGAAATCTGCATTGTTTTGAAAGATGAGGTACATATTCGTGATCAGCACAACAAAATTGATCGGGTAGTGACCAAAAGAAATTGATCTACTGCGTCAATCAGCGAGACTCAGCAATTGGTTCCGCTGGATGGTTCCGCTAACTTCACAGCGGGACCACTTTTATCTTTAAACTTGAATTTCTCAAAAGCGACTGTGAATTTGTGAAATCTGAGCTCAGATTCGTAATCAGGAGACTGAAATTGACAAACTAGCAGCTCTTTCGAATAGAATTAAGCTATAATAAAAAATGGTTCCGCTGAGTGGTTCCGCTAACTTCACACACGTCACTATTCGACCGTTGTGTTAACTGCACGCAGAGATAAAAGAGAGATAGATCGACAGAGCTAGTTTTATTCTATTGTTGAATAAAGGGTGCTAATTGTGACTTTGATGGGCCTACAGCCCCCGGACAATGTTAATTCAGCAATTAAGCAAACAATGAAAAGATAATCATCTTTGTTCAATCTGTTATTTAGTTATCTATCATGTAAGATAGTTAATCAAAATAAAACAATTGTTGAATTTAGTTATTGATTGGATAAGCACAAAAATTGGAGATTAACTTAATTGCTGTACACACGAAAAACAATCGGTTTTGAAAGAGGAAAATTAACCCTGCATTAAAGGGCAGCCTGTCAGTTCAAATCATAATATAGACAGTGTCAACAAATTATTCTAATAATTAATGATTCAATTAAAATGGCAATGACATGAAATATTATTCAACTTCCAATCACAACAATTGACAATATTAATTTTCAAGACTATAATTATACAAATACGATACTCAACGATAAAAGTAAAACTTTAAACTTGCAGTTCACTTCTTGATGTTGAATTCACTTCAATTCGATCGGACTCACTTATACCAAAATAATATCATAAATATCATGAATATCAGTGTCACTTATACCGTCAATCTTCAATCGCGCTCGTTGATGTACATGTTGCCGCATACGCTACTGTGTTGTTGTTCGCTGGTAGGCAGTTGTAGTTGTTACTTCTGTAGTCAAGTTACACCGCGAGAGCACGGAGTTCTTCTAACAGCTACTGAAGATGTCGTATGTGTTGTTGTTGGTAGTTGTTGTTGTTTAAATTTCTCATCGTCTCTAGTTTATGCAAATTTTTGAAACTTGACGATAAATCCACTTTCTTTTGAAAATTGAAAGAGTTTCCTTTAATCTCTGCTCGTTAGCTTTCGACCCGACCACATTTCGTTCTTATCACGGAATTTTTAATCTCCTTTTTTAACATGGACCATTAATCAGTTTTCATGATATCATTTTTATCGTCGTTTTTTCTTTCATCAACAATCACGTTATTCGCACATTGAATTTCTTCTGTCAGTTTATTAATAGATTTATTCGCATCTCTCTCTCTCTCATAGGAGTAGATAATAGTACACTAGAATGGAAGTTTGATATCTTGCCTATGTACAATGATGGCACATGGAAAAATCTATGGTTTGTAGATCAGATTCGATCTAAAACATTGTATCATAGTCAAACTATTTGCCAAGTTGGTTGTGGAAGTTGTTGGCAGCAAATTAAAGCAGGATTTTTATGAAGATATTATTAAGTGAGATGGTGGTGGCATTGTTTCATGTGGTATAGCCTACTATTCCCTGGGTTGGTATATTGTGTTGATTTGCAGCAGTCATTAATAACTATTTTTCAAAATTCGAATTAAAAATTGGTCCACAAAGTCATAATTGAAAGTGGGCGGTGCACTGGTTGTAAGAATATCTCAAGAATTCAATAGAAAAAATCTAATTATAGGATGATTTCTCCTTCATACGGTTAAGAAACCTAGCGCTTTTGTCGAATAAACACATTGAAAGCTTCTTCACCGACAATAATTTCTCAGATAAGTGAATAGTCGCTGGAACTTTTCACTTAATCATTAAATGACGCATGTGATATAGTGTGATGATATTTTGGAAGCTGATATTCGAAGGCATGTAAAGATTTTGAAAATTGTTCAAATATAGTGAACAGGGGGAGCCCTTTCAAGTAAAATGAATACTCTGAGATTTCTTGACCTCTGATTTCAAGCTGGAGCAATGTACGAGTATGTTCTGTAAATCGACATTGCAAGTTGCATATGTGACTGATAATACTCCTGATAGATTATAGGAGCGATATTTCAAAATGATGAACGCACAGAACGTTTTAAAGGATTTCTTTCTTTGTCATCCTGTCGTCGCAGTGTTTTGTACATTCATTATTGCTTTTGTGTACATGATCTTTGGACAAGGGGCAGCAATCCAGATCACAATTTGGCTTGATAAATATAAATACAAATGAGAAAACATGGAAACCAGCTCGCACAATTTGCGTTTTGCCCCAACTTAGTTCCCCCGGCGTGTGCCATAATTTTCATGCAATTTCCATTCTAGGACTTTCTATGGTACTGTTAATTTCTAAGCTCTCTCTCTCTCTCTCTCAGCGTTTGATTCTTTGCTGACCGTTAATTTTCTTTTCTCTTTTTCACAAGATGTTGAATATCTCGTCTACGAAACGAAAATGGCGTAGGCTGACCGGCTACATATATACATGTACATGTACACAAGAAATATGAACTATGAACATGAGAACGCACATAGGAACGACGCAGGGAACGGCACACAGGAATAACGAGGATAGGATACGGGCACATGGGTTAGATTGAAGCGAGGAAACTTTAGATACATTAACATATACGCGTCATGCAATTATCGGAATTGAATCTCATTATGGAATTGGAATTGAATTGAACTGTTTCGACTGGAATTGGAATTAGAATTGGAATTGAAATTTCTGCTCTGGAATTGGAATTAAAAAATTTCAGTGGAATTTTTCCAGCTCTGCCTGCCAGAGCTGTGTAGTGGAAAAGGTCAAGTTATTTACGATAGCATATTTTAATGACACGACCTTTAGGCCAATGAAAATTCATGATTTTTGACGTCTCAGCGAACTAAGATCAGACTCCAGACTTTGAGGATTCAAGCATTAGACCAGGACGGAAACTATGTCTTAACTGTAATGTAGATAAATTTTCCAGGGGATTTTTTGAAAATATTGGTGATTTTTCATGACTTTTATAAATTTCATGCTATTTACTCATATGACCTGGAGTGATCATCGTAGAAAACATGATAATAATCAGTGGGATCTATTTTATCAATAGTATTTCATTGCTCAATTATACGTATTCAAAATGATTATAAAGCAATTTTATTCTTTCACAAAATTTGATAGTTACTTCAAATTCAAAAATCTTAAAAAATTTGGAAAACTTTTTGTTGAAAAAGAAGTCATCCGGCTTAAGCAAAAAAGTTGGTCAATCGAAGAGTGATGCCGAATATTCGGTCGACTTCACTTGTCAACCAAGAAAAAGCACAACATAAATTTCTAAATTTTGAGTTTATCTACAAATTCACTAGAAAAATATTTCTGCTTGATAAAGGATCTCATTGACTGAAAGAAATTAAATGACAGATGATAGGTTAGGAATTTTGAAAAACCTTCTCCTGAAATTTCCTGCTTGATCAACGAGAAGCGATAATGAGAAACGAAGATGCTGCCTCTGTCTACAGTTTTGAGTTACGAACTACAGTGTAGAGAACAGAGCCGAGCAAACCAACACTATGAACTGTCGACTACGAACCTGAAATCAATTTTCTGAAGAAGAAATTCCTGCCATGACGAATCTATTCGGGATAAAACATTCTGTGTGCGGCAGAGTTCTCCTGATTGC
Organism: Prostheceraeus crozeri; assembly: GCA_907163375.1. Taxonomy (NCBI): domain Eukaryota; kingdom Metazoa; phylum Platyhelminthes; order Polycladida; family Euryleptidae; genus Prostheceraeus; species Prostheceraeus crozeri. Next base: position 228,047 of record CAJQUW010005006.1, read on the forward strand.
AACAATCGAATTTGCAGAGGATTGAAGTTTATAGAAGTCTAGATTTCTAGTCCCTCTTATTGGACGGATTAATTAACATCTTTGAAAATAACTAGTTGATGAAATTTCTGAGAAATACATTGAAGTGACAAAACTTGCGCCCTCTGTTGCACCTCGGATGTTTTAGGTTCACAGGGAAAGGGATATTCATTACTCTTGATCTTCTCTTGGCTTGTAGTTATTGCATCACACACACACTTTTGCTATTACCTCCATTGGGCCATAAAGTCATTAATAACAGTAAGGCTATTTTTTCAATTCTTAGCAGCATACTGTACAATGTTTGGGGGAAACAGGTACTTTTCCTTTTTATATTATTAGTATCCAGCGGATCCTATCAAAATTCGCAATGTCTTTGTTTTTCTAGCAAATTAGCTAATTTACCATTGGTTTTTAATGATTTTCTATCATAATCTCATAATTTTTATCCATAACTTTGTAAACAGGAAAAATGCATTTCATTTTCTTTCTAAAGCATGTGAGATGATCGCCATCGTCTAAAAACAATTGTCCTTTCCATAGATATCTGATTTTTTTGCTTAGTTTAAGTTCGTGAGACTTTAATGGACACCAGCTGTTTTTGATGATAATTTCAACCGCTTATCAATGCGCCTATTGCTAGATCTTTAAATGAAGCAAATTTCTGAAACATGCAACGGTTGTAGATTTCTGCTGCAAGGTGATCTATTGTAAGTTATTTAATCAAAATGCTTTTATAAATTTAAAGAAAAATGATAGTAGCCGTGAATATTTGCAAAGTAAACTGATATGCTGACATTGATATCTTCCTATTGTCAGCCACTGGAAGTCGCCATCGTTTAGGCACTGTTGTCATGATAACGGATGTCCATGACATTCTATTGTTTTTAATGTTCCTGTCCGTTATAGTCCTTTATTGTTACACTGTCGGATTGCTATGGTCCTTGATTTTTGAGGTGCACTAGTTGCTGTAAACACAATTTCAACTGTTCGGTCAGACACCGGTCTAGATCTTAAGAAGAATCAAATTACTGAAATTGTGTTGCACCTATAAAAAATTCTGTGAATATCATTTTGTGATCAGGACAGTCTTCTTGTTTATCTGCAACAATAACATCGGCTGTTACAACTCTTTCATTACCTTTAAAAGGAATTCAGACAAGCCAGCTACTGCCAAAAATATCGTCTTTCTAGCTGCTGTGGGAGATGTCTGCCCTAAAAGTACAATCATTGTCATGAGAATAACAAATCTCATTAGTCAAATGTCTGAATAAACAAATGGAACTTCGCGATGTTTGCGCAACTTGCAAGAAGACTGGAGTTGTCAGTTAAAAATTGTCGTTCTACTGATGTTGGGTGACAATATACAGATTAAAAATAGCAAGAAGCTCGTGCGCGAACTTAGGAAGAAAACGTCATTAGCTCTCGCACTACTTTGAGTTATCTGCTTGGGCCAACACACTTAAAAAACTGCGACAGATGTGTATTTCCTTACTGAGAGACTTGTGTTCCATCCGACTACTATATGCATTCCAGCGAATGCGGGTGTCAGCTGATGTTTGAGCGATTTTCGCACATGTCCTGATATGATCTAACAATGACAATCGTGACATTGAATAGGCTACTGTGGAATGTGACGAGAATGTTTTGGTTTTATAATTGAACTCTTATTCTTGCAAACATTCACCAACAAAATATCGCCTTGGACAAAAATGAAAATGTTATATGCATTGTTCATTTTATGGCATGATTAAATCTCGATTAGATAAATTTTTTGGGTTTATCGGACTGTATATACCTTTTCTGGTGTTTGATTTGCAAAAAGTTACATTGATGTCTTCTACGAGCACTTTTACGGACTGCATTTCATTTGGTCATCAATTATTTCTCAATAATAAAAAACATTCCACTACTTTCCAAGCATGTGAATTCAATTAATTCCTAAATTAAATTTAAATCAAATTCTAGAATTTTATGAAAGCATGCTGGTTTGTCCAATGAGGAATTTCAAAAAACGATGATTGTTTATGGAGGATCTATTTGAAAAATAAAAGTAAAATAGTGTTGCTACACGATATTTCACGGTCTATCCAGACCGCGTCTTCAGGCGAGAGTGACATTGGACAATTTATGAAGTGCAGTATACGAAATCAATAACATGATGATGATGGTTAGCGATATTGATTCATATGGCATGTACAACGTTCAACGGCAGATTCGCTTCAGATTGAAGGGCAACAACAATGAATAACATAACAATGACAGCAATCAAGGCATGTTAAGAACACAACCAAGGAATATGTGCAATGATATACAAAATGTACACAAAAAAGAACCTTAGTAAAATCGCATGAAAAGTAACGTACAATGATAAATAAAGATAAGAAAGATAAGAGAGAGAGAAAAAACAATCAGATGTCTTGATATAGGCACGGTACATGAGCTCACAACGATTGAGACGCGGCAGTTGCTTTGAGTGCCAAACCTCTAAGAATAAACGTTTCTTATAATTGGCTTCGCGACAAACAATTTCAGCAGAAGACCAGTCGATGCGGTGGTCCTCTTTGAAGGCATGCTCTGCTAAGGCGGATTTGTCAGACTGGATCAAGCACAATGCCGATTTGCGCTGCTTCAAACGGGTTTCAAAGCTGTTGCCAGTTTGACCCACGTAGGTTTTATCGCAATCACCACACGGCATTTTATAAACTACATTTCTTGTACACATGACATCAACCTTGTCTTTCGGGAGTTTTAGAATGTCCTTCATTTTGCAGACAGGTTTGTGAAAAACAGAGATTTTGTAAGGAAAAGGGATACTAGCCTCTCAGATACACTTGAAATGTAAGGTAAGACAATTTTATAATCAAAAGATTCCTTGTAGCGTCTTGGTCTGTTAGAACACGAACTGTTATTGGCGAATTTTCTAGGGTAGCCATTAGACGTCATGAATCAATATCGTTTACTATCATCATTATGTTATTGATTTTGCATACTGCACTTCATAAATTGTCTGGCATGCAGTACATAGAATACATTTTCAAATAAATTGTTCTGTTGCCAATAACATCGGAAATAAAGTTAATTCATCAGCACATTTCGAATATATAAGATCAAAGATATATGTCGTGAAGAGAAATCATATACAATCAAGTGACATGGTGACCTTGAGTTGAATTGGTTGTCAAAATAAGCTGTTACTGTTTTTTATTCCTCCACAAGGCACGTCGGATCAACCCACATTCTGTCAATGAGGAATGCATATTTGTCTGAACATACTCATATACTTCTAACTAAATGCGCATTCAATGCAAACAGCATTATACCAGTACATTGAAATATCAATCTTTGACCTGAATCGCCAGCATGCATCTGTTGTTGAGTCTTAACCACATGATTAAATCTGCAACAGCGAGCGAATTTTGATTTTAGTTTATATTGATCTCATCATGAAAACATTACGTTCAGTGAGCTGTGCAATTGTAAGGTGTACATGAGCAAGTTTGAAAATTATGCACCAATTTATATGTATTTTGTACATTTCCAAAAAGATCATCCAAATTAGCATGAAATATTTCTTACGGACAGAAAGAAAGAAACTGACTAGTCAACATTTTACAATTGTTTCGTCATATCATGGATCACACACCAATTATTAATTCGCTCTGATTGACAACACTGTCAACATTAGATAATTGATGTTTAAGCCAATATTCTATATCCAGCTGGAGTGGGCCCTACTTCAATATTCGAGTAAGCCTTTATTGGCTTAAATATGATTTTGGGATTAACAGTTAATTGGTCATCATTCTATGGAAACTTCTAAAACGATTTGACCGGTAGCAATAGAATTTGCTAGCAGGTGATCTTAAAGAGGCGATTGACAAACGCAATAGAGTGCCACTATGATTCTAGCCATTTATGAATCAATTCTATACACAATGATTTATGCTGCCCACAGAATGCATTCAGTTAGTTAGTAATTTGGACAAGTGTCTTAACTTATATCAGACCTTCTAGCCTGTTTGAAAAAAGCTGTAACTAAATTTTTTAAATTAACAAACTCGAAAATTTAGCCAAGAAGCAAAATAAGCTTCAATTTTTGTATGAAGACTTAAATTACAATGCTGTATATTGAAATTTCCCTGATAATCAACTTAATTTCCTTTAAATTGATAGTCCTATCAGTAAATGTTCAAATACTATTCGATATCAACTAAGTTTCATGCTACTTAAACATTGATTTATCAAACACCAAATCGCTAGTATACGAAACACAGTGTATCAAACACAGGAATAATTTTCAAAATTTGATCAAGTATTTCTTTAGACATCAGGAACATAATCTTCGTAAAAAGCTCAATTTTTATATAAACATCTTCACTGTATACTGATTTATTTTTGAATTGACACTCTCCCTGCTGTAGTGTATGTCGAAGAAATGCAGAAATATGTGAAACGCAATAAGTTGAAACGCAAAAAAATTCATGAGACATACGTATGCAGTACACGAGTGAATCACTTCATGCCATTTCATCACATACTGCAGCGTCCCTGGCAATGTATCGCCATTTAAATGCGACATTCACCCTCTCCTTCCATGTCTTCTTCTGTGCTTTACAGGTCCTCTTGATGCCGTCCTACCGGAGAATCCTTGGCCGTCTCCTTCTTCTTGCTATTGTATCATCCATCTCTTCCACTTGTTTCCTATCCTTCCGTCTGCCATCCTTACTACAAGCCCTGCCCATCTCAATCTCCTGTCCACCACTTTCTGTGTCTCCGTTTTCTTCCATCCTTCTTCCTCGCTCAGCTCCGCCATTATTCGTTTTTCCACCAACCTTAATTTTTCCAACACCATAATGGCGTCTTATCCGGTTATTTTCACTTGTCCAATATTTTGCTGCTGCTCAGTTAACGCCATCGCTTCTAATCCGCATATAAATCAATCATTCGAAAATTCCCTACCACCAGGAAGCCTGGTAATTAATGTCTTATAATAAATTGATAATTTCATTATGTCGATGTTCAGAGTGAATGTTGCTTTAACTTAGATTATTGCAATTGATGCCGTCATTATATCAATTTACCTGGACAGGATCGATTAGATATGATTGTCATCTGTCATGGACGCATCCGATTTAGTTTTTATAGAAAGGCAATGAAACAGAGGGATTGATAAAACGCAGCTTCCGCAATAACCAAATGGAATATGTTCATCGACTCTGCTTCTTTGTTAAAGCTATCATCTCATAAATGTTGCAACAATTTCAAAAAGGAAATAGACTTGGAGGCAAGATTAAAATCTACGTGATGTTCTTCATAATGCACGTACTGTATAATTACTTGATATTCATGAAAATTTGTCGAAATATTTTAGATGCAGCCGGCCACATATGATGTGCAGATGCTATTAATAAAAAGGCATCATTTGTGTCATCATTTGTAAGTTATTGGCCTCTACTGGTGAGAAATACGGTGATAGAAAGCTTTATAGCAATCAATAACTGAAAATTATTTACAAACTTTGTCTTTTAGCACATTTTCAGATGTAAATAAAAATTCTTACATTAACAACACACAAAATATGCGAATTTGATTTTCAAGCACAGAATTGTTGCATTGACAATTAAATTCAACGTGAAAAATAAAATCCTTCATATAGTGCCTAAAAAATTTTGAATGCGTCTTCGTGTGTCAACTCTTTTTGAAATTTGGAATGCTAATTATATAATGCAAATAATAGTAATAAAAGGAGTTTCGAACTGATTAATTTTTCCAAGGCCGCAGTCTTACTTTTCCAGTTCATGTCAAGCATATAAGCGACGTCGTCAATATAGTTAAAAAGTCAACAATAAAAGAATATGTGAATTATTATAAAAATATAAAATAATATGAAATTACAATGAAATACTTATGAAATGACACACGGATTATGGAAGCTTGAAGGAAATTGTGCATCCATCTAGCCAACTATATGATCATGAATTTTCTGTGCGGTCGCCTTATTCTCCTTTCCACAAGCTGCTGTAAAATTGCCAACAATTTGTGTAGTTGATGGCCTTATCTTTATTGTGTCTGACAGGTAGTATTTCATTCATTTATCTTATTATCAACCACACTGTAATCAAACAAGCTGTCCCTAAATTATTTTGTCGACGCAAATATTTAATGTCAAACTTTTATTATGACAATAAATATGCTCTAAATGAAATATGCGATCTATGTCATGCAAATGAAGTAACAAAGTTTATCACAACTGTGGAATGTTTCAGTAAACGTTGCTGTTAAATAGAAAGATCTCCTAGCATACACTCGCTTGAAATTCATCATTCTGCCAAATTGACTTAATAATGCCGCTAGTTAGTGATAATGAACCATTAATATTTTCCAAATGGGTTAAATTTTGAATGAAGATTTGAAACTTTCGAACCAATGCGTGTAAAGAATATTAATTTTCTGTGTGCATGCTGCATATCATCTTGTTGATATCCTGTCATTGCGGTCATTGACGTTGAAGCGAGAATAATTACAATTTTTTTTCTGAAACACACATTTTTGTCTGTAATGATAATATATATTTCTCATTTGCGAGAAGAAAAAGTCTTTCAGAGATACTTAGAAAACGGGATGCCAATCAAAAAAGCTACTGAGAAAGCCAGAATATGAAGATTCAGGCTAAATACAAGATTGCCTATACTCGAAGAAAGCAATTTTCTTGCCGATGATTCGCGGAGAGGGACCGACCTTGTCTGACAATGACCACGTACAGCGAATTTTGGGGCCACTTGAATTATGCTCCAGAACAGTTCGGACAAAAAATAGCGAGTTTTATCTCATTTTCATCATTTGCTTGCCTTTATTTTCTTGTCTTCATGCATTCTTCATTTTGTTTCATGAAATTTTGGTTATCGGCATATGTGAGAACTGTTATCGTCATCTAGTATTGCACATTGTAACGGATTCAGTCTCGCGTCATGCCTGACTTGCTGAAAGCTGCTGAAACATGTTATTTGCTCGAAACATGTTATTTTCTGTCTAAAATTGACCAAATTTCAGAGGTGATTTCATGACCTCGACTTCTATCTCATTGAAGTAAAGGTCGAGACCATGTTAAAGCCTCGAGGTCGTGGTGGAAGTTAAGTTCAAAATTCTGCTAGTCACACAGGAAAATTTCCTGGACGTTATTTTGTTCAGAATGCTTGCTGAGAAAATTTATCAAATGTTTGTATGCCTGAGAAGGTGGTGCTCTAAGCTTGAATAGAGCTCTGAATTATTTGAGATATGGTCATCTGAAATTTCAGCTTCCTGCACATCACTTCTTGCTGACTGATATCATGCTTAGACCTTTTTCTAACTTGTGATATATACATTTGAAACTTGTTGTGAATTGAAAGGCATGGTTTCATTTTTATTTCAACAATTACTTGAATAAAGTTCTCATCATTTTGAATACTCGTGGATGTCCGTGTATTCAACTTGACTGATAAGGAGAGATTTTTAGAAAGCGTTTTACATTCGTGCAACACTTCATTTTTTTGTTTAGTTATAATTTGTCGCTTGATTGATAACTATATGCGAGTATTTGCACCTTTAAATTCACATCAAATAGGTAAAGGCCTAATAGTCATACATCTAAATTAAATTGTAACATGAAATCAATGACTTACTTTGCAATTTGACTGGTTTCATCGGTAATTACAGATCTAATCATTGCTCTACTTTTGCATCGCTATCTTTCAGCCTAAATTTGGGGCATTAATTTCGGTTCACCGTGCACCACTTATATAATCCATAGTTTGTGTTAACACACACGGCATCTATATCAAAGAAGCGCAAATAGAAATGCATTCTTTTTCAGACGATTGAGGAAACGTAGTTCAAACGAAGTTCCGCAATAAAGATCACCGGTAAAATACTCAGGTGTAGGGCCGATGTCAATTCCAATAATGTGAGATATTTGATATACTACTTAATATAGATTTTGTGGTTTTCCTCGATTCTCGTCAAAAAATTATTTTAAGAGCATCGCTTTTAACTTTTAAATGTGGCAGTAGTTATATTCAGTTATGTAACCAAACACGCTAAATTGAATTGACATTGAAGAAATTAATTTAACTGCACTGAGTGACACTCTAGGCAATTGTGCTTGAAAAGAAACAGAAGTAAACGTAATCCTAACCTGTTGAAACTAACTGATAGCAGCACCTTGTTGCACCTGAATGCCTTGATGAAGCATGAGACACATACGAACGCATAATTACATACAATTAAAACCATTCCATTTGCTAATTAGTCTAGAAATTCACAAATATCGACGTGTTAAGTTTTTGTTTGAGCGTCATAAAGAATGCGAAAAATGCAGTTGATAGGACAATTGTCACTGATTGCTTTTGCTAGTTTATTAAAAGTTAAAGTTTTAAAGATCTAAAGTTTTCATTACAAAATAAAACAACATAACAGTCTCAAATTAAAATATATTGAAACATTATTAGCATAATTCAGTAAATTTACATGCGATGCACTATAAATCGCATTTTGTCGTTTTATTTTAGTCATTGTTCTTAACTATATCTTATTTTTATATTATCGCATTTCCGTATCACTTCGTTTGTATAGTTCCAGCCTTAGTGATGTGACAAATGATAGCTTCTCGTATTGGGAGGGCTTTAGACTTCAATGCTTCAAAAAAATGTAGTCCATGTAATGTCAGTTATACTTCTAATATTCTGTCATGAATGGAATGAACATTGTTTCTCTTGATTACGTAGCATTGCATATTCTAAAATTTTCAGTTGCAACAAATCTATCTCCTTTACATGCTCTGGTGCTTGGCAATTCGATTTCGGCTACATGCGTAGAAAGCACTTAATGAAGAACATGGATAGGATTAAAATATGCAACAAGATAGAAAAATGCTCCAAGGGTCTTGGCGGCTTGATATTTTCAGTGTGTCAAATGTCACAACCATGGTCTCGGCCAAGTCATCCTAAGTGGACACCGATTGGGGATTACACGCAACACACATTCCAGTTGAATCCTCCAAGTTCATAACTATGCGGTCATTGCGTCCTCGTTCACTGCCGTACTTCACGATCTTGCAATTAAAAAGTCGTGGGTACAAACATTCAAGAATACCTTTAAGCAAGTTACTGTGGAGCATGAAAATGGTAGCATCGACAAGGCGCACGAAAAGTAGCACATATTCTCAAGTGATTGTCATCCAAAGGCTTTCTAGCAAATGGGCAGAGTTTGATTTTTAGACGATCTACTTTATCTGAAATATAGCTTCCAGGATCTTACATAATAGCAAATTTGAATTTTGAACGGATTGTGTTTTCCTTTCCGTATCTATCGTAAGATTATTCCATGTCATGAATAGACTTGACAATGGATCGTCGAGCATTGCTTGATAAGTTAACGGCATGCGATAAAGTTTGATTGACGTTGTACAGGTACCGCAAAAACTATTGGAGCACTTAAAGAAATCAAAATTTGATGACATCTTTGGCGAACTTTTTGTTTCAGTCTTTTATAAGTCAGCTCCGGTTACTGATACAAGCTCAAATTACCTGACTTTAAACTTCGGTGAAGAGAGTAATCAATTGGTGCCGTAAATCACAACAGCTCCGTCACAAGCGAAGAAGTCAGTGTAACTTCAAAGAATCATTTCAAATCAAGCTCAGTGATGCACTTTCGGAGACCAAGTATGCTATAAAATCAGTACTCAGACAGTAAGCATATTCTTACCGCCCATTTCTTATATTTCTCATATTCTTGTGCCCATTTGAGTCATTATTTTGATTCTCTGCCATCAATTTATTTGCATATGACTGACTTTGAAATTAAAGTTATTATATAGTATTATAGTAATTATCATCATTGTTTTACATTACAACGTAGGCCTACAGCTCATTAGATTGGTAGATAAAGCATAGGTAGTTAAGCGCATCAGGGTTGGAACCGGCCGAGGCCGTGCCTGCGGCCTGCGCATTCAAAATGTGCCGATCGATAGCCAATTGGGTCTAATTGAATTAACCGACCGGCCGGCGCAATGTGAAGCCGGCCTGCCGGTCTTCAAAATTTTCGGCCGGAGCCGGGCCGGCGATCGGTTCCAACCCTGACACGTACCGGTATTACTTACTGCTCAACCTTTTCCATTGTACAAAATATCTTAATTCAATAAGATATTATCTAATTACAGTAATTATCAACAGTAATTATCTAATTACCTGATTGAAGATTAAATTGGATAGAAGTTGATAAAAATCAGTGCTGGCACCTTCATCAGAGCTCTTAACTCCTCTTATCTAATGTTTTGGAATACTGTTCACCTGCCTTTGCTAGCCTTCCTGTCGGTCAATCGAATTTGATTGAAAAAATTCAAGACCGTTGTCATAGACTCATATGTGCCATACTTCCTAATGCCATTGTCCAAATTTTGTTCCTTTATATTACCCTCGCATCATCGAAGGTTTTAAACTATTTGTCAATATATCCTCCGATCGATCACATCCATTATTTTATCTTGTTTCGCCAAACCTCACACAGTGAGAAGTGCTGTATTCCACTTTGCATGGTGAATCTTGTTAATCAAGGTTTCACATTGTAAATAATCCATTTTCTCTATCCTGCACTTATCATACGGAGTTTTGTGCAACTGTCTCTGTTAATGTTCTTTTCCATGACCAATACTGTGATGATTGTTATATGCCTCACGCTTTTCATTATTGAGGCAATTGATTCAATCAATGTAATTTTTTATTATAATCATCCGGATTAATGGTTGGCTTCTATTCATGAATTATATACAAAATTCTATCATGAATACTATATAGAAATTGAATGATGTCTAATGGTTTAAGTTGATCAGCTGTCAGCCTTAACCAGTCGGTTACCTACCGTCCCGCTCCCTTTCACCAAGAACATGGCGGGTTCCAACCGTTTTTGAAAAATTCTAGTCGCCAAGAAAATAACCAAGCCTTGCATTTTAAGCATAAGAGCGTCAATTTTTAATTATTACAGTCAGCCTGGAATGAACTTGCAGATTTAGTTAAGTCGTTCGTCCTTCCTGATCCGGCCAGAAAGCGGCAAGAACCTGAGCCGGATCAGGTGTACTGATCACAGTTCTCAAGTGGAAAGATTAGAAACGTTCACCTACTGAGTGTTTACCTTTCTCAGCACTGTAAACAATTTCTCCATCGATTCCAAAAAATTAAACGACACATCATCTCAGTGGTCAGCTACTCTTTTCCTGAAAGTGTCACCAACGGGAAGAGATTTCATGCCAAATCATTCCGGCGCGCTCTTTCACTCGAAGAATCGCTAGAGCTGAGTCTGGCGCCTGTGCGTGAGTGCATTCAGTCCCTTTTATCACTGTCATAAATCAACTTCCTCCCGAAATGTCGTGATATGCTCACCTCAAGGGTCATTTGTGAGCATATGAAACAGAGGGTTCCATTGCCTAATATAAATGGGAGATACCGTCAATCTACACTAAAGTAGTGTTAATTACGGACTTATACACGGGTAATGGATCCGGTCAATCTGATCAACGCATGTCAATTCTCATTAGCTGCTCCAACAATCATGAGCTGTCACTATCAGGAAGTCTTTTGCTAATCCTCAGGATGCTGTTGGACGGGGAACTGGCAACAAACTGACTGAGTTAAAGAATTCATTGAGTATGGGTGTAGCGTGTAGATCACTTGAATCCTCATAGATCTCCAATCCTGGTGACAAATGTGTATTCCCATGTAAATTTTTCCATGGTAATCTTATGGAGAAAGGACTAAGGCCATACTCTAGTCATAATTTTTTTGAATGATTAACGAATCATCTGATATATATTTTTTTATTTCTATCATTTCGCATCGCCCTCTTCACTTGACCACAGCATTCATATTGTTGATACTATGTCATTCATCAGTCTATTTTGTCGCACTTTATATCACACACACACGCACACACGCACACACACACGCACACACACACATATATATATATATATTATATTATACACATATTATATCACTACATAATATACGATTATTTGTAGGTTGCGAGCACATTTCTTGGTTATATTCTAAGAATTCGCATTCTCCACTGCATGGCAATTACTGGATGGACAGCAGACAAGGATTACAGGTTAATTTGCACTCAATCTGCTTTCATCTTGAATGAAAACTTCAAGACGCCTATCAACAAGCCTAAATCAATTACTGGTTTCGTTGGTTGAAAAATTATGGTTTGTTTTAAAGGAATGAAAGAAAGAAAAACTCGATTAAAGAAGAGTTTTCAAAAAACTATGTTTAAAGTCTGCTTAAAAACGCGGTTGTAGTAGGCCTGTCAAAAAACAAGGCTTAAAAACGCATGTACAAAACAACACATAAAGATTTAGTGTTTTTTTCATGACGGTGAAATCATGTACAAAGCCTAATCATGAACCATGTTAATATACTGGTTTTGAAGCTAATTTATTTCAAAACATGGTTTTATAAGTTGTTCTTTTTGATCCTTTGACAATGCGGTCATTCAATCATTTATAGATGGAAGCTCATCAAGCCTATCAACAGCTCGCTATCATTCAGAAACATACATCATGTAGCTAATTTTTTTCTATACACGTAGGTGTTAATGTGCATATATCAGGTGCATATATGAACATGACTGTATTATTATTTGTTTATGTTGTGCAATTAGTGACTATCAAATCCATTCAAACAGCATCGGAAGGATTTATGAAAACTAGCTATATGCTGTCATAAGCAACTTTCATTAGTCTGTACGATATCATTGCAAAACTGCACGTTCATTAGAGCTGGGATGAATATTTTTCAGACACTTTTTAATTTTTTAAAATTTTCATATTAATCCTATGTTAATAACTCCTTTCCAATGAATGAGATCAATATATTCGCATAATTAGTCTCACATTTTGATTTTGCTTGTCATATAACAACGACAAAGTTCAGCTAAAAGCTGAAAACCTAATCTCAGATGAATGATTGATTAATGGAGATTTCGTGTGTTGTCTGATTGGTTTTGGTGGTAGTGATCTGCAGTTATTCTCGTTTTTCAAGACTAATTCAAATTGATATCAGCTTTGGGAGGTAACACTACCTTTGTATAGCGAAGATTGCCGAAATTCATCATCCTCAGAATAAAGAAAAGAAAGTCATAAAAGGAGGTGAGTTAGTGAACAAGAGATATGACAATGTTTCATACCTCTACCAAGATAATCTAAGCAAATCCTATCAGCAACTCGCGTATCTCTTTGCGTCTTCCTCCGCATCGAAGAGAATATTCTTAAGGAATAGCAAAGACATATGTTCAATATATACAAGTATTTGCTGACACATGTTCATTCAAACGAAAATCAATGTCACAGTGTAATTAATCCCAGGAAATGCCACTGATAAAAGTAAATATTAAATGGTTTTCTTTTGGACTTTTTCGTTTCTGCTTGTTATCGAGTCAGCCAGGACTCCTCAAAGATATTATATTACACACTGGCATTTAATTTTGAAATGCATATATTTATTCTGAACTACTTGTATTCACTCTGAACTGATTTTTTGAACCGTACTTTTTCATGATGCAAACTGCAATAAATAAACGACAGAATGTAATAGGTAGTACTTAAGTTTAAAAAAGTGGCCTGTTTTAAAACATGTTTTCTTGACTAAAGAATTTGTCTATTGTTGCTTTCAAATAATAGATGTGATATAAGATCAACTTAAGCAATCTGATGGTTATTAACTTTGATCACACACTATCAGCCTTCATAAGTATATTCTGCTGCTATCTAGATAGATCTGATAGTAGTTATTGTACATTCATGCAATTACGTTCATTAACTCACACATTGACGTAAAAATACAACTACCGCATGTGCATCTTCCTTGCTAAGATTGGTAGGATGTTACCGAGTCAAGCCAAAAAACAGTTTACCAGTTTCAAGGGTCGCTGCGTCTACGAATGCCAAGGAAATTTGTGCTGAAATTGTTTAAGTCTGAGGACATCTTACCATCTATGCCCAGGATATCTGCAATCTTAATGATTATCAGTCAAAACCAGTCAAATTTAACACAAAAAAAGCAGAATCGGCATTCAAAATATATTAAGTTTTAACAAATTTTTAACTTTTATCTTTACTTCCTGCAGTTCACTATATTTATGTATGTGATTCACAGATTTGTTTTATCAACTTTAGTTGCATTCGGGGTTCCACTTTGATCCTGTAAAGCACCTGTACCTTTCTTCTGAATTTTTTGTTGTAGTCTTCCATGGTTTACTGATAAATCAATAAAAAATAGACAGTGAAGGCAAATAATTAAATTCCAGAAAATGAATTTAGATAACAGTCATTTTAAACCATACAGTGAAGAAAGCATTTCTCTTACTGGAAGCTATCGTGAAAAAACACTACAGCAGCTGCTCTTTCTTTTGCAAGAGGTAGGCGACACTGTTCATAAGCTGCATGTAGACCGATAGTCGAGAGGACTCTTTCGCAAAGCAACCATACAACGCTTTGCCAGGTTCGCCCGAATGAGACGATTTAACTCATTTCCCCATGAAACGTGATTTCAGCTTTGACAGTAGTGTAGGGATGGTGAATGTCAAAATTTCTTTAAGGTTTTGAGATCTCTTCCTATTTCTGAACATTTGACTTGCAAAATTTCGACGGTTGGAAAGCGGACCTGAGATGACCGTGTGAAAACCTGGCCTTTAGGGAAGAGCAAATGAATCACAAGTTTCATTGATATACAGCACCGACTGCGTCTTGCATTTGAGGAAAAGGTTCATAATGATATTGACTTCGGCGCTTCTGATTATTCGACAGGGGGCCAAAAAATGCAAATCAAAATAGCATATCGAAGAAAACAAATTGTGTGCAATATTGTTACAGCACAATGGATAACACATGACTTGGACAATAGACGCTAGATTTAGCTAATGCATCAACTGGCTATCACTGCATTGATTTAAAACGTTATCATTTTCCCTTCTTCAAAATTATGGGAAGTTAGATATGAAGAAAATAAATTTAATAGGCAAAGCCTAAGTCATAAGAGACATGAAACATTTACTAGGGAAGTTAGTGGAAAGAGACGTTGTAGATGTTGGCAACAACATCGTAAGTATATTTTTATTACCACTATCAAATATAGTCTTCCTTTTAAGCAGACTTGCTCCTTAATTTCCAGGCCAACTACGTTCAGCACTAGGTGTTATCAATAGAATTTTATTGACTCAAGGTTTTGAATCAATTCTCCGCATGAATTTGAAACTTAATCTTATTGGTAGCAGTATGTGACTGAACAAGTCAACACTATCAAGTGTAATGTATTTATTGACATATTCAAAAGCGATTGTAATGCTATATAGGGTGACTCAAAAGTCTTAATCTGGTTTCAAATCAAGATTTGTCAGTAGGTATTAACACTATAAACTTAATTTTTCGCTTATTCTGTGGAGGAAGAACCAGAATTTTAGTAGCAGTTCGCAATTATGAAAAGAATTAGGTTGTAGGGCCAACCGAGCTCATTCATATTATGTAGGTCAGCCGATTTATCAGATGTCATGAAAAACGTCTTTCGCCTAAAACTTTTTTTCTGATTGACTGCAGCCACAAATAATTTTTATAAAATCTGATTCATTGAGTGGGCTACAAAACATAAACAAGCCTTAATGCACTAACGTCCATTGAAACAATAACGAAGGTAGATAAAAAGCAGCAATGAAGAAAGATAATAAAGAAGAAAGCTAAACTAACCATTTCCATTAATATGTGATTGGTACTTGCTATGATGGTTATCAAACTTCTACCTTAGCACACTAGTTATGCATGACGTTTTCATGCAATGTCGTTGAATTGAAGCGTAGGCCTAGATATCTGTGAATTTCGACGATTTTCGACAACGTTTTTTCATGAAGATGGCGCACCGCCTCATTAAGGTCTGAAAGTCAGAGAATTTCTCAACATCCAATTCCCTAATCGATGGATTGGCCGAAACGGTCACTGGCCACTGGATCAACTGGCCAACTAGGAGCCCAGATCTGACGCTTCTTGATTATTTTTTGTGGAGTCATATCAAGAAAATGGTGTTTAAGAATAGGTCAACGAACAGCAAGGAACTGCGAGTGAAGATTACTGAAGCAGTCCAGTCCGTGATGAAAGTCACAATCACAAAGACTTTTGAAAACTTCAAAAAACGCGTCATTCTTTGTACCGAAGTTAGCAGAGCTCATTTCCATCATATATAAAATGCAAGCCTTCTTGGAAATTCTGGTTCTTCCTCTACAGCAAAAACGAAAAATTAAGTTCATAGTATAAATACTTGCTGAGAAATCTCATTCTGAAACCCGATTAAGACTTTTGAGTCACCCTGTATATCTATATGAAGTACATTACTCAGCAAAATAACAGTGACAGCAGGCATCAATGCACGAATTGGATAGCGGCAAGGATAGCATCCTTTAGAGGAAAATGAAATTGATGTATACATGTACGTACAGTCCAATAAACGATTTGAACGCCCAATCATTAGCACCTTTTGTCATTGCCGAATTCAAGTTGCATGAAAAGTGATTTATTTTAATCGAATCTTTCATCAACAGAACTAAATCCTATACATGACATTTTAGAAACAAAAATCAATGTACTTAGTCTATAAATGTGATTCTTGCTGGGAAAAGATCTGGTATTGAAAGAATACGATTCGATTTAAAAAAATGAATGTCACTTCTTTGTTAGCCGGCTATTTGCTGGATCAACTGTAAGACAGAAAGAGTGAAAGTGAAATAAGTCTTCAACACAACTGTATCAAACCTGGCAAAAACCGTTTCGACTTAACACACTACACAGAATCGGGTGTGCATGCAGGCAATGAAAATGTGAAGAGGTCCACAATCTGCTAAACAGTTGTATGATCATCGCACCGTGATCTGGATGAGGCTTTTCTTGCAACAAAATTCAGGAACGATCTGTGGCAAGTTCCGAAATTCAGCGAGCATTGGATTGGTATATTTCCGGATTTCAAGGAATCCTAAAGATGTCTAAGCGAATCACGACCTCAGCAGCTAACAGAAATGGTTGGTTATCGCAACTCAATTACATTAGCATACTAGAATAATACTAAGATGAGGCTAAATAATACTAGAGCAAATATTAGAATCGGTTTTGGACATTGCCCCGTTGCAGATTCGACCAGGAACTGGTCCAGAAGCATGCACATGTACATGTAAGAAGTCAAGTCACTAAAATTTCCGTATATTTCTTAGAAACACAGCAAATGATGCCTTCTCTGAAAGCTCTTGACGTGGCCAAGTCATTTATCAACCTCCCTTTTTGATTCAATGCACTCATATGGGTCAAACACATGTAAACGTGCATGTCTTTCATACATGTATGCATACATGTAAAAATACATTTTTGCTTTTTTTAGCAACGTCGCCACAATACAGTAGTGAAGTGAGACACTTTCTGGAAGACCTCGACATGCAGAGTGCATTCAACATAACCAATTCTTGAAAAGTGTTTTCATGGATATAGACATGTACATGTGACCTTCATAAATTTACATGTAAATTTCCACAGTATTCTAGCTTCGTGCAGACGCAACCGATGTATGGTAAATGATACTCTTTCTGAAAGCTCTTGACCTGAATAACCCATCTATCAACCTCACTGTTTGATTCAGTACACTTAGATGGGTCAGAGACATGTAGGCCTAAATATCCATGTTTTGTAAGTTTATATGACGTACATGCATAAGTGCATTTGTGCTTATTTTTTGCAAACTGACCCCACTAACATGTAATCGTTTAGTCCGACGTTCATCATAACCAATTCTTGAAAAGTATTTTCTTCATTGGGTCTGCAACATGGAAATGCAGCCTTCATAAATTTACATGTGTATTTCCACAATATTCTGGCTTCGTGTGGCTTCCACATAAGTATGACAAATGATGCTTTTTCTGAGAGCTCTTAGCGACTGTTACCATGTTTGCATGCTTTCTTTAATGCCATTGCAATAAATAAAAGAAATAGACTCTCCCATTGAAGTAAATCATTATATCTGACTATCTGACTCATTACAGTTCCATCCGCGAGTGGTCATTAGGGTCAGCTGTGGTTTAGGGAGGAGCACCTGGCCCTGAAAACTTCCCAAGCTGCTTTTGTTAGGAGTATACATCTTGCATTGATCTTTGTAAATGTGATTGAGTGCCTCCTCAATGCTTGAATAATTTCATTATGACATGTCATTATATTTCACATGTAGAGAAAGAGAACTCAGAGCAACCCGATGTAAAATCAAAATTGAAAAGTGAAGACCAAATTGTGGCCCTGATTTCTTCAATAACATACCATACATTTGAGAGTTCACAGAAGCAGCGATAATTACTTGGAGCCAGTGTACTTGGTGACTGCTTTCGTTCCCTCGCTCACAGCGTGCTTAGCGAGTTCACCGGGCAGAAGAAGGCGAACGGCGGTTTGAATCTCCCGACTGGAGACAGTCGACTTCCTGTTGTAGTAAGCAAGTCGGCTGCTCTCGTTGGCAATTCGCTCGAAGATGTCATTCACGAAACTGTTCATGATTGACATGGCCTTGCTGGAGATGCCAGTGTCGGGGTGCACCTGACGGAGTACCTTGTAGATGTAGATGGCATAGCTCTCCTTACGCTTACGCTTGCGTTTCTTGTTGGTCTAAGGGGCCTTAGCCTTGCTAGACTTCTTTGCGGCTTTGCCAGATACTTTCGGTGCCATTGTGATGTATTCGGTGCCATATATGCCTTGTCAATGTCGGTACTTTGTTCTGTCGTAAAGGATTTTGACTATCTCTTTGCAAATGTTGTAGAACCACAGAAGCAGACAGCTGATTCTGTGTGTGGAGCGCTTTATCAAGAAATTCACTAGGTAACCGTGCTTCGGTCAAATCTGGAAACACATTTCAGACTGCCCACGCAGTCTTCTTCTATGGCTTGCGAAAGACAAGACAGTGCCATATCCTGTGAGAACATGGAATATATAAATGCTTTTCAGGTGTTATCAGATGCATGGAGCAGCATTCGAACATCAGCTTCATCGTGGGTGCCAGAGCTACCGAAGGCAAATTAGGCATTGGAAGGTTGTTGTGGACTTCTTCAATGCAATGACAACATTTTGTTTGTGACTCAGGCTGAACAACTGATAAGAGTCTCTGATAGAAACTTGAATTGACGTGTCTCGTCGGCGGCTACTCAGAAAGAATTGTGACAAATGTTGAGCATGGTTTCTGTCTGCTATTACATACATCCGTACTCCTTTTCTACGTCTTGTTTTTATAGCTGATGTCAGCAATGTTGATGTCCAATACTGAATCAAACAGTGAGGTTGATAGATTGGAAATAGGTTTCAGGAAAATCATCATTTGCCATGCTTCTGTTACGTCTACACGAAGCTAGAATATTGTGGAAATTTACACGTAAATTTCTGAAGGTCACATGTACATCTTCTATATCCATGAAAACACTTTTCAAGAATTGGCTATGTTTGATTGTAGGACTCTGTGTGTCGAGGGCTTCCAGAAAGTGTCTCACTTTACCACTGTATTGTGGCGACGTTGCTAAATAAAGCAAAAATGTACTTTACAAAATTGGGTGAAGTTTCAATGACTGTTAACAACAGAAAGATCACACAGCAAAGAAACGGATACCATATCAAGTTCTCCAGAGAAGCTTGTGCGCCTGTCAACGTTTTTAATGATAATCGGAAAAGCTAACTTTATCGACAAAACTTGCGTGCAATTATCTGAATTCTTCGAATCCGAACAATTTCATAGAATTCACAGCAATCCGCAAACGATAAACGATAATTTTTCCTATAGCAGTACGGTATCAAGAATTTCTTCTTGTCCAGTTAGTAAGTTCCTGTGTGCATCATCGTATTGAATCAGTTTGCACTTCTGCTAAAGTGACACGCCGAAACAATCTAATTCTGTGACGTGTACATCACTTTGCTGCAAGCAATAACTGAGGGATCTCCCAACCTCTTACGATTCCGAAATTTGAGATGGGAGAAGAATCAAAATCTCAGGACATCTCGACTGATATTGCACAGTGTAGATGTAAAAAACGAGCTTATTGGTAGTGCGACCGCGTCTCGGGATAGGGATTGGAAATTGAAAAAATAATGTTTCACGCAAAACCTATGATTTCACGAGAACGAGATTAGGGAACACAAGCTATCATACTGTGCTGAGTTTTCCTGAATTAAGACAAAATTAAACTCGCTTTTTATTTTCGATCCTGGGATTTTAATTGTCCTACATTTACTCTGGAGCCCAAAAAGCTCTTGTTGACAGAATCACATAATTATGTTAAAATACCAATCCCTTATGCTTAATTTATTTGCAATAATGCATTGTTTAATTGATCTTGATTTATCTGTCAGTGTTGATTTTGTAAAATGTTTGCCGTATTAATTCTATCCCCTGTTTTATTTGTCGTCACTGCAATTGACAGTGTTAACTTAGTTTGTCTGTTATCAAGTAACTGTAAACCCATAACATGATCCGGCTCAGATCAAATTTCCAACAAATATGCTTTTCCAAATGAAACATTCCCTGAAAAGCGATAGTTCCTTTTTTTGAAACCCTGCTATGCAATTCACATCAAACGTAACAATTATCGTAGCCTCAACAACTTTTCCATGTTCACTCAAAACGTTTTTAATAGATATTATTCCCGTGAGAATCTCAAATGATTTGTGTTAGATAGACAAAAGTAAGACGCATTGTTAATGGACGAGGCAGCAGCATCATGGTGACTTCTTAAGCCACACGGTTTGATATTTTCCGACTAGCGCAAAGAGAAATACATATTAAAACAATAGACACATATTTCATTTCCACACCAGCCTTTTATGCAGCTCTTTAGATGTTCAATATGAAGAGAAAACATGAGTATTCTAATAATTTAAAAATGCACATCGTAAAGCAACCACATATTTTCGAATAATGCCCAAGAATGCGTAAACTCCTGAGAAAATCCGTAAGGAATAGGATGAAATCATCTAAAACCATTTTCATAGCGTCTTTCTTCACTACGTTATTGTGCCGAAATTTCGTCGGAGCTTTCCGAATCAGTTGATTTCCAGGGTCTACAGATAAAGAGACAATTTTGTCAATGCGCTTTGACTAATACGTCTATATCGCATCCAAATAAATTCTGCAACTCTGTGAGGTTGATGATACTTGGGTTAATTGGAGTGGCCGTGAGGAAACATAAGACGAGCTCATAAACGGAATATGATTGAGAATTTGAAAATTTAGACCGGCGAGGATGAAATGAATAATTAGTAGGTGAGCGAAATGATGAAATATGGAATTAATAGTACTATAGCTGCTGCGATTTAAAGAACATGTAAACACGGAATTTCAGAGATAAATTTTCTTCCTAATTAGAAAATTGATGCCGTATTCTATTCTTTACTATGTTTGAGTTTTATTTTGCATTCCAAATTCCTCAAAAGGGAATATGCGCGGCAGCGGGGGTTGAAGCAGTACATCATTGGTAAAGTTAAACAACCATATTTTTGCTATTTTGGATTTGCTCAAGTGACTCACACAAACTTAAAAAACTTAGATAGTACAGAATTCAGAAGTGCCCTTCGTGAGTGTTCGGATAAATTTGATAGTCATTAATCACATATGTACGTGATGATGTTCATGACCTTCTACATAGTACCATCAGCCACAATAATCTCATGATGTATTTTCCAAATTAGATAGTGCTTTTAATCTCGATTAAGTAATTGCATGGTCGAAGGAACAAATAGATTTAAATTCGTGCTCCGAGACTTTTTATTTAGTCAGGTTGATAAACATGATTTTGTAACATTTTATTGTAGGCAACAGAGTTTTACACAAATTTTCAAAAGTTTTGAATATGATTTTAAAACCATGCATCAAAATTTAGCTTTTGTCACGCATAGTATACTTTTGAATAGCATTTTATCGACATAACGCTCTACATGTATTTTACACATCGAAACATCCTTTGAGGTTATCGATTCAGTCAATTGGTTGCACAATCGAAGGATTTGATGCAAAGTGTTGGATTACAAAAGACGAAGAACAATATTATGAAAATATTAACAATATAATTATAATAAATATCATAGTGACCAGGACGCTTGGCATTTTTATTTGGGGTAGGAGCAAAGTTTACCGAGCATCCTCAGTTGATATCCATGACATCCTCACAGGTGTGGTTCTATGAATTTATAAAAAACCTATTGATCTCTTTTCCATTTTGTGTGGGAGCAAGGGAGCATTGAAAAATTGGATTATCGAATTTTCAAGCTTTTGACACCCGGTTGATACCCAAAGACAGAGACGTAATCATATGAAACTTATATAGTTTCAGTTACTTACTCTATTTGAACAGAATTTAGATTCTAAGATAACGAAACCCTTCCGAACTAAGTAAACTATTATTAACTAAAATGGACTGCATTGTGCGTAAATAATTTTAGCTATTTATAAGTAAGTAATCTTTGTATATTGATAATGGAAATCATACAGACATTTTCACATGAGTTTCTAAAACAGCTCATGCGAATCTCACAATATCGTTATGGAAAAGAAGATGCGCTCGTAATCAAACGTTTGTAAAAGAAAAAACGGTTTTGTTGCATAGCCTTGAGCAATAAGGAAAGAAAGTAGAAGACCGTCGCACAGAGTTACAAAGTAGAATTTCTATATGACCCGAAACGGTAAGTCAGCGTGGAGCCAAATGATACAAAAAGTTGTCCGGCTTCAGAATATCTGAAAACGTATGACGAGCAATCTTGTCTGCCCGCTCAAAGAAGGAAGGCAGTAAACTGCAATTACTGTCATAATGACCACATATGATGAGATGGCAGCATTTTCTAATCCTTTCAACTTTTGTATATTTCATTATGACAATAATTGCATTGTAAATAATATTCCATCATCATTGCATTTCATACCGGTTTTAGTATGTCATGCACGTGCCATCATCAGTGACAACAACAAAGAACAATGAATGTGCACTGTTCATGCAGGATAATATTCCATTCAACGAGCGCTTTTCCTTCCCTGGTTTATCAATGTGTTCCCTGGTGAACATGGCTAAAAATGTTACATCGGACAGACTCGCAGACATTTATACACACGCATAAAAGAACATCAATGTCAGAATTGAGATAATGAAAGCGTTCATTAAAAAAACTACTAAACTACTAAAAAATTCATTAGTCAGCTAATAAACAGTCAGAACCAATGTTTATATTGTAAATATAATCATTTTCTTCCTCTGTACCATTACTTCATTATCATCTGTTCAAGTAATTCATCCATGTATAAAAATGCACATTCATTGTTCTTTGTTGCTGTCACTGATGATGGTACGTGTATGACGAACTGAAACTGGCATGAAATACAATTATGATGAAATCACTGCGGCGACTTTCTGTAAATATTCCATCAATATTTGATCCGCAGTAGAAAGTCAAATCAAACGTTGAAGGCTGTAATGGAATTGTTTTGACTCGGAATTTTTCGGTCTCTCCGAAGTACACTTGAAATGCACTCGTAGACATTAGTGACTTAGTAGTCTCTAAGCGCAGTTAGAGGAAACATCCACAAACGACACCCTGATTGCATCAAGTACCATTGAAATAATTCACGGCTGCTGTTTTCATCGCACAGCTTGCAAGTTTCCATTTATCCGTAAAGAGAAATAAGCAGGCGTAGTCAGACGACAAATATCCCACAGAGAGTTGGAATTTGGGCGGGTCTTGGCGCCTCTTTGACTAGTTTAAGAAGTCATATCAATGTCTGTCAGTCAAGACAGATATGACATATTCACATATGCATCAGTGAGGAGTTTACTAAAATCGCTATCTTTGATTGCGAGCTTCAGGTTTTACCTCCAAGACAGAAATTTGAAGATGCAATTGTCACAGATAGTACTTACAAGCGAAATTGAAAAAGAACAGTATTTAATGTGGATTGATACGCCTGTGATTGTAAAACCGTCTTCGAAATCTGAGAGAAATAATTTCATTTACATATAGGCACAATATGTGCGGTTGTAGATAATCAGTTCATAGCAAAATACATGCATATAATTTGCTGTCATGAAATTTCGTTAAAATTTGATTTCGTTGTAAAATTTGAAGATCAAGCTTTTGTTCCGCAAAATATGATCTCCTTCAAATTCTTTAATTAGATTGCTCAGTGTGCCAGTGTCACACAAAGACGACTCCTAACGAAAATGCATCACCAACATTTTTGACTGCTTTTGATCAAGAAAAGTGGAGGCCGATAACTCTCCTCCCATAGGGAAAATATTATTCATTGCGGTATTTCCACCGTCCTGCATAATATTGCACAACAATATAGGACTTTGTAGCATGAATTATTGCATGGTATCTGATAAATAAAAAGCGTCTCATAGTCATAGAAAAGCAAATAATTGTGTTCTACAGTAGATATGTAGATGATGCTCCAGTAGGGTTGGTGATTAAGCTAACAAGGTCGGAATTGGTGACTGGTCGGAATTAAACAAGCAAATAGGATTTTTTTTGTTTTAGATCAGCTTTTATGTTTTTATGCATAATTTCAGTTGCGAAGTGCAATTTCATTTTTGTTGCTTCTAAAAGCCTGCAATGGACTCCTGACCTGCATTTATTTGATGTTTGGTCTTCAATACATTATGAAATGTTAATAAACATTTGTGTCTTTGAATGTCTGACATAAAAAAACTTTATTTCACTTTTCCAATTTACAGATAATAAAATAGTGTCATTTTCAACATTTATCAGATACTAATCACATATAGTTAAAATAGCAGGAAGAGCACGCTGTCTCAACTGAGTTACCCAAAAAATGATTGTTTTAAGGTTTGTTGTTAGTGCGCATGTAACTGGCAAACTTGTCATTGCCTAGGTCATAATCGCTCAATGCATTTACACATAGTCTGCGACACAGTAAGCAAACTGTATCATGACTATATTAAAGTTCTGAAATTCACATTTAACCAAAATATTACCAGGAGACAGTGTTGTCAATGAAGACTCATAAAGGACAGCATTATAGCAAACATATTGATTGCTGTTCTGCAGGTAGGACAATGTTGAGTCAATATATAGAGCAGGGTTGGAACCGGCCGGGGCCGGGCCTGTGGCCAGGCCGGCGTTCAGAGAAGTCGGCCGGGCCCGCGTCATCAAAACCGACCGGCCGAGGCATTCGAAATCCGCCTGTCGACGGCCGACGCATTCAAAACCGGTCGATGGCAGGCTTATTAAAAATCGGCCGGTCGGGGATGTGACGGCGGCTGTCGTCTCTGTACCGGTTGGTTAAGACTTTGATCGTTGGACATCACTTGGTCAACTTGTGTCATTAGACATTACCTAGAGTTACCTATTACAACACAATATCACACAATGCAATTATTCGCACTTTGATAACATGTTATGTGCGATAAGCAATGACTTACTATGCGTGATGACTTATTTACTAATCTTGTGAGTTGTAGGTCTTCTTTAAAATTCATGGTAATGTTAACTACCTACATTTTCAAAGTCAATCAAGCACAAGCTAATTAATAACAGATAATTAAAGTAATGACCCAAACGGGCATTAATGTAATACATCGATGCAATAATAATATGTACGAAGGCCTGTATCTGTAGCCCCTCTACAGGAAGGATTTAAGCGGTCAACAACTCTAAGTTCCAATATAATGAAAGCTTTTCTAACGATGAAAGTACTGGGATAAGCAATTTGATCACAGACTGAGTGCTAATGCTACGAAATGTTTTGTCGGCGACGTATAAACTTTTTTTTAAAAGTGATTCACTGAAGTGAGATTTACTTCTTCACCTGTGAGGGAATTCCAATGATTTGCGACATCAATTGAGAGAGAGCTCTTTCGATTACAGTTTAAATTCAGATCTTTTGAGTCTACATTGATGACCGCGAGCTGACGTATACGAGTCTGGAACAATGAACTCGCCAAACTTGTCATCAATTTTTCATTTCAGTGAGTGTCCCTGTACACGTCAATTAAAATTTATCGCATGCCGATAGCTTATCAATCAATTATCCACGATCCAATGTAAAATGTTCGGGTAGTAGGCCCTAGGTTGCATTGAAATCCTTTATTCATTGCATCTCTAAGCTCCACGTGTTATATAAACTATCCCATGTAGTGAAATTATTCAAGATTAGGTATAATTTTATAATAGATAGGCTGAGGAATACACAATGCTTCTAAAATTCATGCACACTAGAATATAGGATTGTGGAAACTATATCATAGATAATTTTGTTAATTTCTAATAATTTGTGAACTGCTAAAAGAAAAGTTTGCAATATTCATGTCACAAAACATGCGCGTAGATACTCTCAAATTATGCTACATTTGCATGCTCTTATTGTTGAAATGAATTTCACAAAGCAATTTATTCTAGACTGAATGTCGTCAACGGTCGACATGGGTCTAATTAAATTGACCGGCCGGGAGGTCTGCAAAATGTGTGGCCGCGGCCGACGTTCCGACTCTGATACAGTGAGTCAATACATGCATTGAATGAGTCAGACATGTATAATCAACAAATCTTTATGAATGCATGTTTATGCTTGTAGCAGTCCTATGTATCTAACATAACATAGTATTTAGCGTAGCTCTACTTTATTGGTGCCGGTGCTTCTTACATTTTACCGATGATTTCATGGAAGTCGTGTAGCGCAATCGGTATTAGGATATATAGACTAATATGCTAAGACGATGCATCAACAATTTCTCAGATGTTCATCCGAATACAAGACATGCAATGATGACAGTCAATGAGTTTTAATGTCACTTAGCGACAAAAGACTACTCCTGTAATCTCCTGTAATGTACTACAAATTGTAATCGTCTGAAATCATAGAGTCTAGAATGTTCATGTGAAAAGTTGTATATCTGGAAATGTATTCTGTTAGTTGTGATAATATTGACTACGGTGTGTGGGGAGATGACGCGTTGGTGGCACTGTAGCGGATATCAGATCGAAAAGTCCTTCAAGCAAATAGAGATCCCAACTCCCTTCGCAAAGAGACTTACACCAACAGCCTAGAACCTCTCTTGCTAGGTCTAATGCAATGGCTTTAGTTGACCAGAGCTATCCGCAACTATTGATTTTGCTCATTTTGAGCCATAGCTTGTTCTCTCACATAGAAATAAATTTCTTTAAAGTCATAGTTTTGTTATGAAAGTGTAAAAATAACAGAAAACATCGAAAACATCTGAAATACTCATCTGTAGGAATAGATCAGCTATTTTCACTATTGCTAGAGCACACTGTCTAGCAATGCTACTGTTATATCGATTCGTTTATTAGAAAAAAGCTGAAATGTACGACACTTGTACAGTTAATGTTACTTCGATTGGCACATTATTGCGCAACGCTAATAATATAAAAGAATGTAATTTTTGAAACTCCATTTGGTTTTCATTCTTATTCAGTCTTCATCGGAATACTATGTATTAGAAGAAGCCGATATCCGGCTTTTCGGATGTGAACATCAAATTCTCCAGTTAATTTAACTTGACTTGCCAATTTTTGTGGTACTTTTTCTAATTATCTTTGACGATTGTTAGTTGTAACTACTCATTTGAAAAGCATATTGCATTCCTATAAATTCTCGGGAACTTCCGTAAAATAGACCATAAAGGATGTCTTCCAAAATCAAATTTCGAAGAGCCAGCTTGAGAATGCAATTTAGCCATTTTTTATGACTGTTTTCTTTCTTAATATGGCTTCAATAGTTTTTAACGTTATTAGTTTGCAAGGCATTGATTATTTCAACCGTGTCTCCTGTAAATTGAAAAGTTTCCCAGTACTGTCTTCTTGCATATATAGTCCTCCATGTCTCGTGCAAAGTTGGAAGCGGGTCGTGGATCATGGATCATGGATCAAGTGGGTCACGTGGGCTATGGGTAATGTATTTCTGAAAAGTCAGATGGGTCGTGGGTCACATTTGCCGTGAGTCACTTGATCAAGTTGTACTGACTAAAAGGGACTGCGTATTCCGAACTCTCTCTCGATTTGTTAAAGCAGAATACACATTTATATTCTATTCTATTATGTACATCCTTAATTTAAATATTAATAAAATTATTGATCCCGCGGGACAAGCTGAGTGTTTGAGCCGCAGCAATATCGGAGCAGGTGTAGTGTCGCCTCAATCCTGAACAGATGACGGATGATGAGTGCACCAATTCGGACCGGGATATGTAATAATCAATTGTCTGGTCACGACAATGAAGTAAGGATACCTAGATAGCTATCATTGATCTTCATTTAATTAATATCTATCATTATTCTCAATTGAATATACTCAAATTACGTTTGAGCCGGGCATAGGAGATTGGCCTGCCACTTGCAATTCATTCAAACCTGTAACCTTAAGATATAGTCGATGGTGTCAATGTGATGACTTTGTTACATTTTCCAGTCATTTGCGTAACACTGAATTGAGAGCGCCATGGAGGAGAAGTGATGCTTGATGAACGATTTTGCCAGCCGTCTGGCGAATAAATAAATGGCTCTCTTTTATTCAAATAAGATTACATCCTTGAGTCGATGGAAACTATAACGAGAGAACAGAAACTGAGATTGGATTGTATCGCAGGCGCAGAAGAAAGATCTTGCAGAAATGGCATAAATGATCGGTTTATTGCAAATCTATCATCCACATGATATCAGCATCGATCAAACTAGCATTTGTTGAAGTTTGAAGAGAAAATTTGACATTGAAGGCATCGAAGTCTGATGAGGTGATATGAAGTCGTCTTGAGAGTCAAACATGAATGATAATTAAATGATTTTAGAAAAGAAAATCGATGAAGCTGTAGTACTGAGCTACAGATGGAAATGGCATGAAGAGACGAGGTAGATCAAATATTACCCTGAGACAACAATTCGTTGTGAAATAGAAACATGTTCCGCAATGAATGTTCCCACGATGTTTATTTGCATACCCGATTTCCTGGGGGAGCCTGACCCTCAGGTTGTTTATCTAGCGTTCAGTGTCTGACACAAACTTCAAACTGAAAAGAATTGGAACACGTAGCGGTTTCTATGATGCTTGTGTGCTCAGACATCTGAGAGATTAATAAGTTGTAGAATTATTTTTTATTTGCTCAATATTGTGGATTTTTCGGTAATGACAACATATAATTACACATCCAGGCAAACATTCTCGAAGGAAGGATTTTCACAGAAATCCGATTCTTGCTTTTGTTTTAATTAGTAGGGAAATGGAAGCCCGCTGTTTATTGATAGTCAATTCAGTTACACACTTAGGCAGAGATTTATGTGAATATTGCTAGATCTGAGGAAGAATGAAGCAATCACCCTAAATCGCGCGAGATTCGCTCGTGATAGCAACAGATAATGGTCTATAGGGTGCATCTGACATACACTAATTAGACTACCTAGGTTAAAGGAAAATATAATGCTTCAAGAATTGAGTTATTGCATTTATTTGCACACTACAACTGCTGTTGGCTAGTTAGGCCTATAACATTGCACCAGTCTATTCACGCAACATTAAACCTATCTACGTGTAACATGGCATCAAGTACGCGATTATATAGCTCAGTTAACTTTTTAAAGCGTGATTAGTTGCGATTTTGTGTGGTTGGTCACTCAGTGGTTGACAGATTTAATAGCAGTGGTAGATCCTTGTCTTCATAAAGTGATGTAGTGTGAACATTTCACCAAAATGTAAAAAGAAGCTAGAATAACACATAATACTACACGCCAACACGGTCAAGGTTCCTAGTCATGAAACTGCGAGAACATGATTAAGGCATGCTGTGATTAAAAGCAATGTCAACCACTGGAATTTGTCATTTTCATACATTTTTATCATGGCAACGTGTGACCATGGCGTAATAATTCTTCTCCAATTATTGTTGTAAACACATATCCGCCTGATGGAATCAGTTGAAGTAACCGAAAGACCCATATCATCCATTGTGTTACAGACATACGCAAAAATTCCATTTTAACATCCGTTTTGTCAAACTTTTTGTAGAGCTGTGTTTTAAGTCCAGATAAACTATTTTCAAACCTCACTTCATGTGTTACAGTTAGTTATAGCTGTTTCATCCTAATAAATGCATGTCATCATTATTGTCATCATCATATAGATATTAAGTATGCATATTCTCTCTAGTTCTTTAACAGCACGTGGTGTCGGATTTCTATAGGTATGCCTGACTTGCCTTAAATTTTGCGGCTTTTGTTAATATTTTCTCCAATTGTAGGACCAAGCACTCATTAAGACGCATCCAGAGTTGATGACGCACCTGGCCGACCTAAAATCGGGTCATGTAGGGCTTGAATTAAACGTTAAGACAAGACATTACTTAATTTTTGATTGGTGATGCATCCATTCTGACCATGACTGAACATTTTGCATGCTAATGACGAAAAAGTCCTTGTCTTCGGTTCTCAGACATACACATTTAGATTCATGTTCGTAGATTAATCGAAGTTATCTCCAATCACCGGTGAATACTGACGCTACGATGTCATTACATCATCGCAAAGTCTGATCAAAAAGTGTTTGCCACTATGGTTGTAAAAGTAACATTTTAAATCTTCAAATGAGTGTTACCAAGAGTGTAATTGAGTTGTTTTCAACTTTCTATTTTTTTTGCTATGTCTTATTCAGTACATTGTAATAGAATCCCAATCAAACTAAAGTTTCATTCAATAAGCGCGCGAATTGCTCCGAATAAGGAATCAATCTCGGCTAACAATATCTGGCAACAAAATTAACTCCCCAGACAAATTAATCAATGAGAAATTAGAGTATGTAATTTAACGACACTCATTTCCGTCTTCTTATCAAGCTGCATTATCTGCAAATTTGATATAACTACCAGAATTCGAATAGAATTGAGTGAAAAAGTTGAGTATCTTAATTTCGATTTGATCAACTAAGATTTCTATGTTTGATGATAGCAATTTATTTTAATTTACTACAAGAAATCAGATTTGATTAACTTTAAGTCACAAGCTATTTATAATGTGGATCGGTATCCAACAGACGCATTCCTTGTGTGACATCTAGGCTGATTAAATGACAAATTTTGGAATACATACTGCAACATGTCTGATAATAGTGATAATGATGCTGCTCCGATAGTCATATAATTTTACAAAGAGCAGATGAAATGACGAAATCAAACCAAGAAAAAAACGTAATAAATAAAGAGATGCGCAATTTATTGTTGGCAGAGGATTGAGGAAGTACTTTTGAGAAGTACTAATTATCAACTCAAGTAATTGGTTCGCCGAGCGACAGCATCATGGAACAAAATGATACTTAATGAGATTTACCTTATCAAAAATTAATCTACACGTCGGTTGTTTTTCAAGAAATGTCATGAGCGACTGTTGCATTAATAACTTGCAGCTTTGATATCATACACCTATTAATGCTGCTTCTCATACAAGAATCAGTCTAATTGAAATATTCTGTTGCGCCGCAGAAGCCTGAATAACAACACTGATAACAATGAATAAACTCTAAAGTACAATGTAAATTAGTGCTTAATAGTATAAAATACAAACGCTATTGTTTCACAAATACAACCTGAGAACGATAAGTCGGCAGCAATATCAGATAGAACATGTAAGAAAAAGAAGAAAAGAGTTCCTGAAGTAGAATACCATGAAGTCTGGCACGAAGCTAGATATAGAAAAAATTAAGAAAGCGCATACATTGATAGCAAAAAAAATTTCCTGGAACTGAGCTTTATTAATACATCACTATGGCTAAAAAGTCGCACGAGTCACAGATTTTTGCTGGTCCTTCGCGTTCACAAACACTTAATCACCTTAGATGTACTGTGATCTTGATATAATTCCCGGTCTCTAGTTCTGTGTACATCTCTGTGCTCTGTGATGCTTAAAAGTAAGGGAAAATAACTGCTTCTTTGAAGTTCGTTGACTTGCGTGATCACAACGTTGGGTGTAGTCTTGGGTGAATCCATGGACCCAACGTTCATGGTTGGTTAACTATTGATTAAATGTACTTATTTTTTGTATTAAATAGAAAGCAATAAGCTAGCAATACATGCAATAACACAACAAGACAATACAATATATTGTAAATGCATGTACCAAAATTGAAATTTACGAATCACTACAAAGTACAAGTACACACTGTATTCTTCATTAAACCTTATATCTTAAATACGTATTGCCATGTCTTAAATACGTATTCCTTTGTCCCAAAAGTAAGTCCCAGTGGAGTGTCTTATACATTACAATAGGCCTGCATGTAGACTTGCGTATCCTTCATTTGTGATATAAAGAAGTTTAAGTAAAACAAAAAGTGTGCAACCTAATACTACGATTTAATTCCATTTTTTTCATTTTCTCTACTGCGGATAGGCTCTTTACTCACAGATTGTATCATGATTGTGGAATCCATTCATAATGCATGCGGGCGTATCAGAATAATGAGGATTCTGATAATTAAGTTAATTAATGATGTTGAACTTTATAGCATGGTGGGACAGCTCCCGTATCAGCAAGATATTTGTGATATCAGATGAATATATGAGTGGATCAAAATAGAATTTGCTTACTGTGCATGTGAATTAGAATTTGAAAAAGATCATAGCTGCCAAAAAGTATATTTTATTTCTGTGGAATAGATGCCTTCATATATTGTGCCATATTAAATTGAACAGCGACTGCAATTGCGAAATTTTCTGAGGATTGCTGCGAACTAATGTGAAAATACATTATCTTTCCTCAGCATCCACATTGCAGCTCTAGCATTTTTCTATAGCTTATTGAACCGCAAAACATGTGGAAGTAGAAAAATAACACAAATAAAAGAAGACTTTTCATGGTCTCAGTTGATTCAAATATAAAGCAATATGTCTTCTTGTAGATATACTGTCTTTAATATTGAGGCTAAACCAAGTTGGTGGCTGCAGGGAAATTGGGCAATGTGTTCATTTATCGTATTTTACCGAAGTCTTTATTGTCAAGCTTATGGTTGACTTCTAAATGTGAAGGAAAGTCAAAGCTAGTTCTTCGACCCAATTGATATAAATAAAAATAGATCGCATGATAAAAAACACGATTTATTTTTACAAAATTTTCAATGGGAGCACCAGTGAAGCTTTACTGAAAGCGGTCACTCATTTTTCGGAGTATGGCCGAACACTATTTCCGGTGTTATAGCTTGGCATTCTCCCACCATGCGCTAAAGTAGAAAGCTTTTATCCCTGATTCAATCCACCTGTACTTTTGAATTTAGGAGGCCCCAAGTAGCGCGGCCCAGAGGGCTCAAATATGGAAAGCATTAGACTGGACCTCTGCGACCAATCCAGTGTGGAAAATTAATGTCCAGCCATTGGCGCAATTGAGTGCCATCATAGGGTGGCACTACATCTTGCAGAGGCCATGTTCTGATCCGATCAAGTTCGTGGTTCAAAAAATTCATGAGTATCGCCAGATTAATTTATTAAACCGCGGTTTTTATAAAAAAAACTGGAACTAATGATGCAATCTTTCTTAGCAGAGCACCATGCTATAACACAGGCTGACCCTTGTTGCTTGCTGGCATTGTGCCAATGTGGATTACTGTCAGACCAGCATCGCAAATTCCGTCGATTTGCATCGTCAAAGCGAGGAGTGTCTGCGACACATCCCGCAGAATCTGAGCCCTACATCATCATCTGAGCAATGCAAAATTGGTTGACGTTCGGGATGTTTCCTGTTGAACCTCTGATGCAATATCCTTCTCGACCGCGTAAGAGTACAATTTCAATAGTTTCTCCGAGTGGTCTTCGAACCGCTGTTACGATGTCAATTTTACCGCGAAGTTTCCTTTCTTTGTTAATGCCGCCATGGTCTAATTTCAGAACTTCTGAACGAATTTCATGTAGTAATTGCTAATCATGCCATTAATGCTAACTCAACGGAATTAAGACTGAAAACGGCTTCATTCCTATATTGGGCGACTTTTGGGACACCAAATGTCACCACACAAATGTCATCTACCTTTTGGCCGGTGCAGGTCTTCATTTTTGGTCCCGTCCTGGCCGCATGATTCTCACTTTCGGGGTCTGTTTTATTTCAAGTTAGCAACCAATTGAATTCAGCTGTAAATCATGCTTGAATAAGCTATCATCACATTTCAAGAGTCACTCCAGATGCTATCCTGTTCAAAATTAAAGCATCTGAGAATTAATTGTAATTTTGAACTATGTAAATATATTAGGTGTATGAAGCTGGGTTGGAACCGATACCGGCCCGGTCAACCGGTTGGGTTGTGTCGGTGTAAGTCGATCGGTCGACCAGCCTCGGTCGAAAACCGGTCGGTCAATCAATCGACAGCAATCATTGAAATCGATCGATCAGACAAGAATTGTGATGTGTACACAATTTATCTATGGCTTACTAAACTTATTTAAAATGTCTGCGATAGATGATCCGAAGCACATTTTTAAGATAGACACTAAGATAGTTTGAAAAATATCATCAATGCCCAAATGTTTCGTAATCTTGTCTACTCACATGCCTACGCATCTCAAAATTCATGTCTGATGAAACTGTGTTAGCTTAGACGAATTGAAAGTTGTAAGGCGCTAGGCCGAACATTTTATTCTTAACGCAATGGGTTACATCAATGCAAACAAAACAGGGGAAGTTACGCGCAAGCCTAATCCCAAAAGTTTGTAGAATACATTTGTTCGCATCTTCGATTTTCATCCAAAATTTAACAGGCCGGGTTCGCTCTTCCTAATAAAGATAAGACCATCCTCTCTCGAACTTACCCTGCTGCGCACCCCAGTGAAAGCACTTCAGATGACATGACTGACAGACCGAATTTGTTTACAGATCACCTAAATTTCTCAATAGGCGTGAGATAGCACTTGTCGTTTAATAAGCAATTTAGAAAAGGCATCTTATTTATTTGTTTTGTTTTAATGAACAGTGTTTAAAATCAAATAATTTCAAAACCAATTTAGTTTTAAAAGATAGCCAAATATTCAAATGATTGGATTCAATGAGTGGGTAGCGCATAACCCCTTAGGATAAATGCTGAAAACTTTATTTCTTCACACAAATTTCTAAAAGGTCGAGGCCAAGGACTTTCAAGTTACAAACCGAAGAACCCTTTGTCTCGTCTGCTTGAATGACAAAGTGTATATTAATAAAAGACGATCATAGCCATTCGGTTGGGTTTGGCCGGTTGGGTTGACTTTGTCTTGCCGGTTACTGGTTGGGTTGGGTCTGAAAATTCCTGACCGGTTCTAAGACTGGCATGAAGTGCTTGCCTGCTCTTGAAACCGCAACTACGAAGGTCGCAGAGGAAATTACCATGCCATCAAAAGCTTTTCCACAAATCAAATGCTTTGAAACTTGCATGTCGTCTTGCGACTACGAACTTGCAGAAATCGTCTTTGTGACTTGCTTTGTGGAGAGCACGTTGGTCTGTAAATCCATAGAAAGAAGATTATGCTTTTGTGACGTTGAAGGCCACATCCTAGCCATGAAGCACTCATCATGATAAACATGACTGCAAGCTGAACAATTTGATCTCGATTGTAAAGTAGGTAAGTAAGTCTATATAGACGAGCAGTGGTAGTGATGCTATGTCTTAGATCGCAAGCACGGCACCGACGATGTGATCTCTGACGAGAGACCTGCGAAGGTTCTTGTCTGCGAACGGATATATTCAGACAATTTTCACGAGCTGTTGGCAGCTGATAACGGTTGACTAGCAGGACACCCTACCAGCCACAAGTTGCATTTTATAATTCCTGTAACAAGTGATTTCGTCAAAAAACACTACTCAAGAATTTGGAGCTTCCTCATCGATAGAGACATATTGCTGAATTTTAACTATCAAAATTTCAATACATAGGATAATGAAAGTGGAGAATGAAACATGACAAGGTGATTAAGTGCTTTATCATTTTATAATTTACTTCAAAACCTAGTTTCTGTTCTCTTCATTGAAAATTTTCAAAAACAAATTCAAACATCTCTCAGTGATGTCTTTATAATTGCCGCTGCGGACGTTGGTATGAAATTCTTCTGTCAATCATCTTTAAATGCTTCGAGTTTTTTAATGGGAAGCCAAGATATGCAAAACACTACTTTTAGGGAAGATGCCGGTATGTAGTAGAGTTTATTTGAAAAATAGAATTTTGTCTAGAGATAGATTTTTAAACATCATACTTTTTGTAAACATAGATCAATAATTGAAATCAATTTTCATCAATGAAATTACATGATTGTGTGTCACTCTTTTAAATGCTCTTTTCGTAATAAACTGTTAGGATTTGCTACTTCATTCATACTCAAAATTTCTCTTGACAGTTTCCCACCATAAATCTTTATTAACATCAAAATCTCAATAAATAATTATAATCTATCATTATTCAATAACTTCAGACATCATAGGATTTCATCGTGCTCACAAGGTTTGCGTCCTCAAGTCTTTGATCTTCATCCATTGCAGCTTCGCCCATGACGCCAAAACCCCTGCTCTTACACAATGTCTCCCAAGTGGAATCATGTTTCGCGCGGACTATGGCTATGAATCGAGGATAGCTTGACGATTACTGAGGTTGAGGGGAAATAGCGATAAGAGAGTTATGGTAATGACAGGAAATCATTTAATCATAGATTCAATTCTAAGGTCAATTTTGCGTTTTTGTATCAGATGGGGTCAAATGGCAGACAGACATCGCAATAAAGCATTTAGGAAAGATTATTTCGACTCATTTTTAAGAGAATATCTATCTAATAATTCTACCGTCATAAGTGGAATATCACATTGGATTATCTCCTCTGATATGGTAGTTCCCATTCACTGTTTCATAAAAGTCTGCTTGAAATTCTTCCTGAATAATGGAATTGAGGATTAACGATGTGAACGATACAATGGATCTACATCAGCGTGAACCTCTTTTTCAAACGCGGCAATAGATCAAAACATCAAGTTGCAATTATCCGCGTACTACAGATTTTTAGAGTAAGATATCATGAATAGAATTTCTTAAGATTCGTTGATTTGAGCGCGGTACATTGAGCGATTACAAATGTGATACTCAATGAATATATGAGAATCAAAGAAACAGGCTCAAAAAATTGTTGTTCTACTTCAAATATTTTCTAAATATTTAGTACATTCACTTGTAAAATATGACTTAACAATGCATTTTAAGAGTATTCTTTAAAAGTCAGATTGTATAAAAAGAAAAGTAGCTAATAAAGGAACTAGTATTCGCAGTTTCTGCAGGTTGAAAAAATTCATATCAACCATAAACGATAAAAGGTCATTTTTCCTTTTCTCTACCAATGTATTGCAATTCCCCCTGTCTTCTTGATACGTTTCAACTTTGTCATCGACTATATGTTTGCGGGGTCTCTAGGAACCTGACAGGCAGAAACAATAAAATTTCTGCAGTTACTTTGGAAAACTTAAAAAATTGAATTTTTCATGCACCAAGAATGCATGAAATAATCAATGCATCTTCGGTGTTGAAGCAGAAATACATAGACAACGTCCTCTTCCTAGATCCTTTCACCATTTGTTTATGAAAAGTTCAATGCCTGTTTGCAGCTTATCACTTAAGATGAATGTTATGGTAAAGTACGCGCGAAGGGAAGAAGATGAATAGGAACACATCAAGTGCGGTAAGATAGTTTACACGCAGTGCAGCTTAATTAAAACTCAGATCTGAATTGCGATATACAGAAGGTGTATTGATTCAATTGATCACTTTTGAAAATAGTCTTACGTAGTGAATGTGATTGATGGAAACTTGACTGTTGTTATTCTAGTTTTATCTGAATTAATCAGCAAATTAATTTTTTTATAATATTGGTCCTCCCTCTGATGATATTTTGTATTAATCTTACATGTACAGTAGAGCGAGACGATTGTTTATTCGTTGCGTTCATTCGAGTGTTGTATTGGATAAATATTATTACTCTATGAATATCAAATTGCAATACAAACATCAGGAAATTTCGAAGCCCATTGGAAATTTTTGTATGTTTATATTAGCACATTTTTTAATTTGATATCCAAGTAAATAATACCGTTAATCATAAGGAAAGTACTAATCGAAACAAAATTCATGTGTTTACAGGATGAGCCCTATAAGCAACCGGGACAATATGTTGGGGAACAGAAATCTATTGCAAAAAGTGAAGAAACAGTAACAATTGAAAAAAGGCTTGCTTTCATTATTTGGTCGATGAAGCTTTCACAGCATTGACAGTCTGTATTCGCAACGGATTTTCGCATCTCTTTGAAGACTGCACAGCTTCCACATATAGAATGTTTTCCACATCAGAAATAATTTTGAAGGCTGGATTCTTTGTCAACATGGCTTCCAAACTTCGTCTGCAACTTCTCTCCAGTGGCAACCGAAATATTGTTCAGTCGGTTCCTCACATTCACCATTATTTGACATGCATCAACCAAAGCCGAGCCTTGAGTCTCCAGTTGCTTGATGGAAGCGGAGGATGCATACTGGGTCTTGCTTCAGCGAAGGCTTGCTTACTCTACTTTGGGCTCCTGAGACAAGTACAGAAATCCACTCAACTGCCAGTTCGAATATCACCTACATAGTTACATATAAAAGCCTCGAATCATCTGCTATTTGATTGTAATTGATTAAAGTCATGAACAGAAATTGATATTAGGTTCTTATTCCAAAAAATAGATGTTTTATTTCTAAAGCAGTCAATTGAAAAACTACTTTTTAGTTGAAAAACTATTATGTCGAGTTTTAATAATTACTAGGGCTTGCAGACTGGAAATTAAATGTACGGACTTTGACGGGCGTAGGACGTTAGCTGAGCTGCGGTGGACTTAGGGCTACTATTCCGAGGACCGGACTGGACTGGGACATGAAATCTCGGCCCTCATGTAACTCGGTATTTAATTCAATCGAGCCAACTCCACCTACCATTTGTCTCTGTTACTTTTAATTTATGTTTATTTATGAGGTTAGAGATTTAGACCTGCTCATGACAGCTACGTACGTCATAATATTGGAAATCAAACGCTGACTGTCTCAGAAAATGTTTCACAATATTACTAGCCTAATAAGTAATAATCTCAGCCAGAATACTCGCCCTTCTTCTATCTTAGCGAGCCCCCTACCTACTAGACGGAAATAACTTGAGACAAAGGGTTAGATTCAGATTTGTTAGGCATTCAAGGCAAATTACTTCTTGCTTGGTCAGTGCTTCAATCCTTAAAATCTGTATTCAAAGTCGAAATTTCAAGAGAGCTCTACAATCATGTTTAAGGACACCAGAAAATAAAATCAGTAAAAAATCAGATTCAAAAGCTTCAATACTTAAAATCCATTATAAATTGAATTGCTGTCATGTGTGATTCAGGTTTTCGAAAGTTTTATAATTCAAATTCTATAAATTTGAACGCCAGCATAACTTTTCAAAAATTGATTCTTTATTTTCCGTTGCATTCAGATATGCTTTAACGCAATTTTTATGGTGTCTGTATCGTGTTAAGCACAAATTGTGGTAGCAGGTAATAAGACGGCTTTGAAGTCAATAAAAATAATGCTTTGTGAGATTATTATGACAAGTTATTAATCTGTCAAAGTTAATAAATGTGAATTCATCGAGTATCATCCGGCATTTTGTCACACATGATCTGCTGTGATCAAGGATGACTAGAAAGTTATTTCTCAGCATGGGAGACGACAAGCAAAGGAAAAAGCTGAAAGCAATTCCCCGCGACGTTCAACTCCATAATTTCATTTCCATCACTAATAATCTATCCTCAACAGTCAGACATTGCAAATTTCTCGTTCTAATCCATGCTTTACGTTCAGCGGGATTTACATCAGTGAGATCTCCATATTGACTCCAGCCCATTTCAGATTTTAGATTTGGAAATTTTGCAGTAGTTATGGGAGAACGATGATCGCTATACTGGCATGTTAATAAATGATGGTTGAACGTCATTGGCATGTTAGAATGCAATAAATAACTTGTAGGCAAAGGAAGTGACCTAAAACATGCAAGAATACCAAACTACTAGTTTCGTTCAATTCCATTGCAAAGGTAACAAAAACAATGCTGAAGTTGGTACAAACTAAATTTAAGGGAAAGGAAATGTGAGAGGCAGACTGCGATCAGTTCATTATATTGTTATCACCATTATTGTAGTACAAAAATAATTAGATCGCCATCAATACAAATGCCTAAGTTAATAATCAACATTTTTTAAATAAAAGGTCAACCAATAATTAGGATGTCAGAGTCGAAACTAAACCTCTGGAATTTCATCATTTTTAGTCTATCAAATAATAGGACTCTGGGGACTCCGACATATAGTTTAATGCTATATAGCCTAGTTTCATCGCAATTAGTGAAGAAAGAACGTATGATCTATTTCTCGGCTGCTATCACAGAGTTATACTGGAGGATTGCACATGTAGACGAAAGCAACCAATATATGATTCTATTAATATACGTTGCGTGCAAAATTTATCCCGAAAATTCAACAATGATGAATTTAAACTTATCCATAAAATCAAGATAAAAATCTCGAATTCTTTAATTGAATGCAGTGAATTGGATCAAATTGGAAAGTTTAAGGCAAAATCATATGTGCAAAATGAAGCACGTGGAAGCAGGATTCATGAACACATGACATAGGCCCCTGATATCCAAGTGAAAAGTCCCATTAAAGGTAAATTAAAGGCAAAGTTCAATATTACAAGTTCCATTGAGCATCCTAAGTGCAGGACACACAAACAGTTTCACAATACCCTGAAGCAAATCGGACCTAGTGTTACATAATCCAAAAATACAATACATTTGCATGCATGCATTCAGGCGAGCGTGAAACTTCACAAGGCTGCATGTACTGATATCTGACCTATGGCATGTAGTGCCATATATAGACACATGTAATTCAGCAATAACTTTAAAGGGGACTGGAATAATAATTCAATGGCACGCTTGTACTTAAGTGCATATTGTTACATGAATGATAGAGATGAAAACATTATAAATG
Organism: Prostheceraeus crozeri; assembly: GCA_907163375.1. Lineage (NCBI taxonomy): Eukaryota > Metazoa > Platyhelminthes > Polycladida > Euryleptidae > Prostheceraeus > Prostheceraeus crozeri. Next base: position 269,182 of record CAJQUW010005006.1, read on the forward strand.
ACAACGTATCTCCAGGCTTTAATTGGAAAGCACTCAAGCAACATAATGTAAGAAAAAAATTACACAGAAAACTTCGAAAAAGCCTTATCAAAATTAGGTGACCTATTGAACCCAGGATATCCGTCAGTACTGGGAGCCTGTAGTCGAAGTCCAGAGTCGGATTCGGAGTCCTTTTTGGAAAATATTGGAACTCTGAAGTCAGATCAATGATCCATTTTTAGATTGATGGGATTTTACGAACATTAGCCAACATTTCTAATCTCTTCTTTTTGGGAGCCATGCTGATCAACTTTCCTGAAGAGATAATAAAATGTAAATTGTACAAAATCGATATATTCAATTGTGATGTCTCATACTTACAGAGATCAAACCTGTTCGAAAGTTTTCCAGACTGGAAAACGACTCTTTTTTTGCGACTCTGACTCCACATCCGTCTCTAAAAGTCACCATACCGGCACTTAATTTATAAATCATCATACTTTCTCTTGTGAAAGTTACCTTATCACGATCGGATTGGCTGCAGCAGGGGATTAAAACAGTCCCTTTCGAATTTATTGACAACAATTCTACTGAAAATTGTTTGCATTCCATACAAAGCATTAGCGCTTAAGATGTTTTGGATATATGGATCAATACAATTGTTTTGGATTTCATGTGATTCAGATTGGTAGCAACTGAGCTTCCTTTTTGTTTGGAGCTTGTGGCGATGGCGGCCGGAGGTGTTCTGACAATTGTCATGTATGCGTCAGACCTGATTTTTTCAAATTTGTGTGGAGATAATTTCTTATAATTAGTACTTCATCTCTAAAAATTAATTTAGGACACAGTAGTTTGGGGACTGAATTTATGCCAACGGAAACTAATGACAAAATACTAAAATATCAAGGAGAAAACCGAAGATATACCGAAGATAGAATATCAAATTTACTGATAACAAAGTCTGTTAGAAGCTTGAACTCTACAACCCAGAGTCGGAGTCATCTTCTTTTTTACGAATGCGACTCCAACTCCGCATACAAGGAAAACTGATCATCAACGTCGACAATTCAAGTAGTAATCCCCTGACAAAAGGAAGCGCAAAATGTGCAACGAGGAGTCATCAGGCTGACTCAGCCCCCCCTTTGGCAGGCAGGAAGAGAGGTGAGGTAGGTGGCCAAGGATGTGTTGGGAGGAATGGGTCCGAGAGGAGGAAACCGCCCCCCCCCGACGACTCAACCGACCAAGTTGGTCGAAAAGACCAAAATTAGTCAGAATCATGTGAAACAAACTTCTATCAAGGTTTCAGGTTGAAATTCGCACAAAAAATTTTTTCGAAAATGTTAGTCACCTTGGGCCTCGACACTTAGGATTTTTTCGTGAAAAAAAATTCAAAATGTTGGAATTGAGCTCCGAGACCCATCCCATCGTGTTTGTCGTCAAAAGTTGGGTCGGTGACGTTTCGGTGAAAAATCCCCTCCCCCCCCCCCCGACGACTCAACCGACCAAGTTGGTCGAAAAGACCAAAGTTGTTCAGAATCATGTGAAACAAACTTCTATCAAGGTTTCAGGTTGAAATTCGCACAAAAATTTTTTTAGAAAATTTTTCACTACGGTGGTCGAAAAAATGTGAAATGTCGCTTTTTTAGCCAACTTTGACGATATCTCACTCAGGAATGAAAGTGAATGAAGAGCTCGGGTTTCTTTTACGGTCAAGACGGCACTTTGTTCTCTAGGATCCTATCTTTTCAGATCTGTGGAAGGTTTTGTTTCCAAATGAGAGCATGTTTAAAATCGAATGTTTGCGCATTTTCCAAGATTTTGGATATTTTTGAAGAAATGGGCGAGTGTTTTAACTCGGCTTCTGGTCATCATAGAGGGTCGAGGGATGTCTTAAATGAAAGGTGAGAGCGAGAAAACGTGACTGTCAAAATTTGAAGTCAATCGGAGCACTAGAACCGGAGATAGACGTGTTTAAAGTTTTTGGATGATGGATATTACGTCATCAGCTGATCGCCACAAACTATATAAGTGGAATCTCTGCTTGTGGAAATCAGTTCTCCTCCCGACTGGGTTGGGGTAGGTGAACTCCGAAGCTCTTATGATAGCATTGGAAATCTCCGAAAACCGGGTTTCTGTAAGAAACCGACTTAGAAAATTTCATTGCTGATATCAGCTAAGGCCGCGTACACAGTGGACGCTGACTTTCTGAGTCTGGTTGCCAGTTTTCATCTGCATTGGAAATGATTGCATTAAAGCTGCCTGGCTGTTTCACAGTGCAGGCGGAAACACAGCGCAGGTAGTTTTCTGTGAGAAATTGCCTGCTTTGAGAAACTAAAATCTCATTTATCTCAGCGACCTGCTTCGCTGTGATTGGAGCAGATTTATCTGTTCTGACGGCTGTCGATTGACGCGCGCACACGGCGACACGGGGACAAGAGTACAAGAGTGAACGAGAGACAGTAAAGAAAAGGCAGTGAATCATGGCTACATTTAGCGACGAAATTTTAATTAGCTGCATTTTCCGGCGGCCCGTGATCTGGGACAAGCGGCTCCCAGGTCACTCCAATCGCTTCACGGTGGACCGAGCCTGGCGGGAGATAAGCGAAGAAATGGATTTTCCGGGTAAGTTTTTTATTGGCACTGTCCCACTGCGGGTTCCACAATATTCGTATATATGTTCTACATGTTTGGGCGCTTCTTCCTTTCCCCCGCAAAATAATGTTAAATTTTCGAAAACAAAAGGCTTCCCCCGCCAGTCATGATATATTGATGAAAAAACAGTGTTTGGATTAGAGATCTTCCTCTTATCTTGTCTCGCCGGGCACTACCCTACCGCCATCGCCTTTGACTCACATTGACTGTGACCTCAATGCAGAGACCGCGTCTATTCGACGCCTGCATCAGCTGAGTTTCACTAGAGAGAGTCAGTGAGTGTCTGCCAACTGCTGCTACCCAAGGTCATCAGTACAACTGTTAGAAGTCGCCTCGCTCAGCTGTTGTGAAGTTTGGAGTTAGGGTTAGGATCGGGAGGCCCTAACCTAACCCAAATTCTAACCCTGGCACTGATGGCTCTCTTCATCAATTTCATTGACTGGCGGGGGGGAAAGGAAGAAGCGCTCATATTTGCATACGGATAATGGCTTCTACAATTTAGGTAATTTATAATCAATATTATACCGTGTGTAATATACATGTAGATCTCAATGATTTGTGGCTTAGCTATTTTGTAGCATGGATATATATCATGAAGGATCGTCGATCGCTGTCCTATTGAAATCATCTGAAAATATGTAAAAAAAAATAATAGCATCCTATAGCCGTAGCCTTTAGGAGTTTAGGCGTATAGCCCACCCGTTCATAAACCACATCTTCTGGTTACAAAACGACGAATTTGATTCCAACATTCTATTTGTGTGACTTTGACACATCAAGTTTTTTACATCAAAGCAAATTTTTTCACTTTAAAGCACTCATTGCCGGTACAAAAAAAGATACTGTACATATTAGACATTTCACCCATGTACAACATACGAGTACAACCGGGTCTTTTGCGTTATTTCATCCCAATATTGCTACGTATTACTATATCATGTAATAATTGCTGCATTTTGACCTCCAAGCTAGCTGTTTTGATTGAAGATTATGATAGATTTCTGGACCTGCCTATGTTTTATGCTGTACGTGTATTACATTATTTTGTTCGAGTTGTCACTCGAAAACTAATGACACGACCACACGATTGACTTAAAAATGTTTATCTATGGCAATATGCTGTCCTAGATTTTGAAAACGATTACTTGTTTTTACGGTCTGCAGATGAACTATATGTACAATACAACATTGGGGGTGAAATAACGCAAAAGAACCTGTACAACCTGTAGGTATGTAAACAGAGATTGATCGTTGCTCATAAAAAAATCACACCTCGCAGTTGACAGTTTGATGAAGGAAATACGTTCTGCTCTGTGCAGATCAATTCAATTTGTGAGCGACATTGCGTCACGTCTTTTTTGTCAGGACCAGTTCAATATAAGAGTGAAACCTTGGACTTAGGAGTAACTAAAAATAGATGTGTTTTTTATGAGCACGGCATGAAATGAGCAGAAAAAAATACATGACAGCTGCACATGTTCTCAGAAAAGTCTTATGCAACGTATTTTAGGGGATATTTCGCGAAATACCCTGTGAATAGGTCTCTTACGGATTTCGCCTGATCAGATTGTCTTCCTGCAGGTTGCCATGAAATGCTACTTTCCTCAATTGATATTTTCGTTAAATGCTGCTCCATCCCTTCCCTGTCGATAATGGTGTTGTGCAACACACAAATACACTTTATGATTTGATCGACAAGATCCACTCTTGCTTCGATGCATTTAGTCAGTAATCTCCATTTCGAGCACACAATGCCAATGGCACATTCTACCGTTTTCCTGCATCGTGAAAGCCTTTTATTGTAATTTTCTTGCTCAAAACTCAAATTTGAATTACTGTACGGTTTCAAAAGAAACGGCAGTAGGGGATAGGCGTCGTCTCCCAGCAACACATGGGGCGCCATAACATTTGTTTTTGGAAGCAAAGTCTCCCCTGGAAAAATCAGAGTATTTTCGAGAAGACACTTATACAACTCAGAAGATTTGAAAATACCCCCGTCACTCTGCTTTCCATAGCCCCGACATCAATTGTGATGAACTTGTATCTACCATCAACAACGCCTTGTAGCACAACCGAAGAAAACTGTTTATAATTATAAAACATCGATCCAGTATTGTCGGGCACATGCATCGGACATGTTTTCCATCGATGCAGCCGACAACGTTAGGAAAATTCCAAATGTCGTAAAAGTCCTCCGCGATTGATTTCAAATTTCTTCTGTTGGTAATGGCATATGAAGCGGTTGGAGCTCCTCCCATGGTGCAGCAACGGTTTCGGTCACAATTGCAGCGACCGTTGATACGCCCACTCTAAAGACGAAAGCAAGGGACTTGAAGGATGCTCCAGTGGCAAGGCACTTGAAACGAAAAGCAATCTCATAAAGACAAAGTACAACAGCTTGCTCAAGTCACTATTTTAGCTCAATTTTTATTAAAAGACGCCTTTACACCATTGTTGTCTATAAGTAGCCGATGTCACCAACTGTGAACCAATATGTATCGAATCGAATGATTATAGGTGCGCGTACATAATTTTCATTGCTAACTGTCTTAAGTAGATAGCGTCGAGTTGTCCTGCATGCACTTAAAAACAGATACCGTACTTGTATAGTTATTCCGTGACCACTTCATGCATGTAAACTGCCTATAATTTCTTGCGTGTTCATTTTCAGAGGGCCCTCTGCGAAAGAAATGGAAGTATTTGCGCGATCAATTCTCTATTGAGTGGGGAAAGGTGCAGTCTCTTCGATCTGGATCTGCCGCGGATGATTCTTCGCAAAAGAAGAAGTGGAAGTACTTCGAGGCCCTAATGTTCCTGAAGGACCAGGTATAACCTCGCTCTTCCAAAGGAAATCTCACGTCTGCGACGAAGACCGCTAATTAATCGGAGGATCCTGATTATGTCTGCGACTCCAAAGAACAATCTGCTGCTGCCAGCTCTCAAGAAGATGAACATGTGAATGGGCGGGAAGCTGATGCAACTACTTCCGATGTGAGTAAGCCTACCGGTGACAGTCATTCCGATTGCAAGCGTTCACGAATGAGCAGCTACAATCAGACCATCTTGGACATTGAGCGCCAAAAGCTCCAATATCTTATTGACAGATCATCTAAGAAAGTTGATAATGACGATGATTTGATGTTTTTCAAAAGTCTTCTTCCTTTTGTCAAAAAGATAGACGATTCTGTCAAATTACAATTCAGGAGAGACTTGCAGGATTTGGTTCAAAAATACCAAAAGCCTCAAAGTTACACTGAATTGTCCAGCACTCCTTACAGTCACAGATCCTCGCAAATATTCCATAGTGATTCAGTGCCTTTCAGATACTGTAATGAAAATGAAAGCGATGGAAACCGAAGTTGGATGTAATTAGAGAGTAGTTTTTGTGTTCGTGTTATTAGAGCTTTGTGTTCATGTTTTTCGTAATTTGAGTGCAGTGTTTCTGCTCATGCGTAGCATGTAACTGTCAAGAAATATCGATGTCATGCCGTCTTATGTCCTTGCTTTGTTCGTATTCCAATAAAGATAATGATTGTTTAATTAATGACTTGACTTTTCTTTTCATTTGGTGACTTGAATACATATATCTAGGGTATTGGCCCTGCATGATTCTACATGTGGAAATGCACGAAAAAAATCTCAAGTTATTCTGATTTTAAAAAAATTGGCCAGGGGAAGTGGTAGGGCCTAGCCCAGTCATTTCGATAGCTGAAGTTTGATAAATGTAGCCTACATGTAGACATGCACAAAAAATCCTAATTTATTCTGATTTTAAAAAATGCGTATTACCAGTCTACGAAGTGTTAACATGTTCATAAGAAATATGCACGAAAATACTCCTCAAAAGGGTTAAGATTTTAACCTCAATTGTTAATGGGATCATTGTTACATGCACCTAGTGCAAATAAAAAATGCAATTTGAAAAGAAATAGAATGCTATTGATACGGCGAGTTTACTAACCGCTACTGACTACATCCAAAAGTGTCTATCACCTTGCTTGTAGAGTCTATTTCTCAACAGGCCAAATCAAAGATTATATGGATTACTATTACAATATGTTTGAGCCAAATCGCTGTTAGAGAAAATGCCATCAATCATCAATTAAAACTAATTTTAACTCCAACTCAATCAAAACTGTATGATGGCCTGTCTGTGCTGTCGATGTGCAGGCATGCACATGGCTTACATGTACTTCTTATTAACGTTATAAATGTTACTTGAAGGATTTCTTGCCTCAGGCAAATAACTAGTCCCTCCTCCGGCAAAATTGGGTTCTTGACAAAGTTGGACCAATTCTTCGTGAGGCGAAATTCTACTTTCTCACGGATATAGTCAAACGTCGCCGGGACCATTCGTAGGTACTGCTGGAATCGGTCAGCATCTTGTCGCAAATCGTTAAAAAGATGATGATATTCACCTAGTTCGTCGCGTTTCTTATTAATCGGGTGTACACCAAACCGACGTTTTTTTTCGCGGATAGTTTCAAGAAGAAACAGTTCTTCATCGGAAGACAAGCTCGACATCTCGTAGGTGCACTCGAAGACTGTGAGGACACGACTGTCTGCAGTTTTATCTTCACTACAATTTCTAAATATAATTTCTCCGTGATCTACACAGGGCGAGCGGGCGATGGGGAAACTCTAGTGTTCGCTAGCTTCGTACGTTTCCTTGACAACTACTGCGACATTCATCAGTCATCAGAGACGGCGCAGGCAAGTGGGCTTCCACTGTGAAAGCTTAACAAATGCAGGACTGTCCCGGAAATATCGCGGCTTATCTGAAACCATCTACAAGCTTTCACTATGTGCGCGGTCTAAGGCGTCAGACTTAAAGGTTAGCCAGGAAATGGCCTTCGTCTCCAGGCCATAAAAGACTCCAAAACTTTAAAGGCTTGTAACTTTGCTTCTACAAGTCCTTTTGACTTGATTCAAAATAGAGTCGATCGCTATTGATCAGACCTATATTGACAGACTACTTCTAAAATTTCATAGGTAGTGCTAAAAGGTTGAAAAATTTAAATTCACTATTTTTGGAGGTTTTCTGGGGTTTTCGACCCTGCTGAAGTCAATGAAGGCATGTATAAGTGTGTACGAGCAAGTCTTACCATGATACAAACAGCTTTTCACTGAAAGCGAGCATGACACGGAGAGTTTTGCTGTAATATTCCACTGACAGGGTGTTCCTTCGGGACGGCGGATGATGCCGTAGTGATAAGTGTGGCAAGGGAGTGTGTCATATTTTAGACCGAAACCGCTGGGGCAACTCATGTTAGGCATTTGACACAGTTCTCAACGTAGCACTTTGAACGCCAATCGGTTGAGTCTTGGCTATCTTGTCATGGGTGGCATCTAAACATCTCCATTGCAAAACGCTTGTGAATCACGGCTTGCTATCCCTCTCTAAGGCTTGCTATCAAGCTGATCAAAGTCTGCCAACCTCTTACCAACTCCACCGGTTTTTATGTCTGGCTATCAAGTCATGGACGGTGCAAGTTACGGAGATTTTCGGTGTCATACTTCCTGTTGGTGGGCGTCCTTTCGAGGCGGCGGGTACTGCCATAGAGGGATTGTGTTGCATGGGACTGAGGCTTCATTAATCTGACTCTCCAACGGTCGTTGTGGTCTCTTTTCTCGATGTGATGCTTTCTCTCGCCAGGTCAGAGTACTTTAGCCATCTGCCACAGGTTACTTCATAAAAATCTCCATTGCACTAAAGGTGGGTGTCTCAGGACATTTCCTATCAAACCACTCTACAACCTGTGGGTCCTGCTATCAGGCCTCTTATTCCGTCTGCTATCAGGGGTGCTATCAAATCACTTTATCCATCATCTGCTAACAGAGGAGATCTTTGCTAATAGGTGAAATCTTTGCTGAATTTCCACCCTATGATATCAGATGGTCTGCTATCATATCATTTTCTCTGCGAACAGAAGTGGTGTTGGCTTGCTATCAAGTCATTCCCACGTCTTGCCTTTCGCAAGTGTCGGTTGCATGGTGCGGAAAGTTTCGCTGTAATATTCCAGTGACAGGGCGTTCCTTCGAGACAGCGGATGATGCCGTAGGGATGAGTGTGGCAAGGGAATCTGTCATAGCTAAGACCGAGACCTGGGCTCTCGCCTATGGTTAGGCATGTGACATCTTTCTCAACGTAGCACTCTGAACGACAATCGGTTGAGTCTTAGCTATCTTGTGCTGGGTGGCTAACAAACTTCTCCATTGCAAGACACTTGTGATGTCAAGGTAAAAACGGCCTGCTATCAGGTCCTTCTCCCCTACCTTTCTATCAGGTTGGTACATTCATGGATTGCTATCAATCCTCTCGAAGTCAACACGGCTTGCTATCGAGTCAAAGGTTTCTGTATGACGCGTTCCAAAAGAAGGAGCAGACTTGCTATCAAGTCTAATGTGTCACACAACACATTTAACTGCTTTCAAGTTATTTTACAAAGTCTGAACAGACTGAAAGTCTGCATGGTAGGGAGATGTTCGGTGTAATACTTCCTATCGACGGGCGTCCCTTTTGGGCGGCGATGGAATCCGCAGCGAAGAGTACCGCATGGGATATTCGGCAATTGTAATCCTTGTTAAACCTCTCTGCGTCATGTTTGCAATTGGTTGCTTAATCGTCCCGACGCAGTGCTCTGACCGCCAGGGTGACATTTAGCCATCTGTCGAAGGTTACTTTAAAACATCTCCATTGCACTGAGTGTTAAAAACGTTGACAATCTAAGTTGATGAGAATGACCCATGAGTTCTTTTAAGAACTGTCTCTCTCACGGAGACGAAATGCTGAATGGAATGAAAGGGAAGTCACTCACGTACCAAATACGAACATGAAACATTTCTCTTTTCTGTAGCAAGCAAGCTCTTATCATGAAACTATAAGTTTCTTAAAATCATCGACGCTGAAATCGCTGCAGTCGTTACGCTTATGACCAAGTGTATTAACCATGTATATAGATGCAAGTTAGGAAAACAACTTTGATTCGGTCTTAGTCAAACCTTTATATGTCTTCTATAGTATTGCAGGAGTTACCTTGAAAATCAACGTTGTGGGAATCAAATGACCATCTGGACAGCACTAGAAAGTTTTAGAAGGTTTTACTGCACTGTGTAGATTGTTTCACAGTGTTAGAAAGTTTCATAGTGAGTACTACAGTGTTGAATGTTTTATATAACACAAGTTAATGTTACCCGTTAGTGTATAGTACATTATTAACTTAACCATTTGTGAATGATATATCTAAATTGCTAAAGTCCATAATCTAAGCGGTAGGCTTACCTAGGGTTGGATTTAGGGATTTAGGGTTTCATATAACACACGTTAACCATTAGATGAAGTCTAACACGTTGGTCATACCACACAAGTCCTTAAGTTCATCTGAAGGATAAGGCACTCTACGGTTGGATTTAGGGATTTAGGGATTTAAGGTTTTATATTACACAAGTTAATGAAAGCAAAGTTTGATTGTCGTACAAGTTTTATTCGTTCGTGTAGTTAGGAAGTTGATCATGATATTGTACAAAAGTTTTACCATGACACAAATTGATGAAAGCAAAGTTTAGAATGGCATTTTATAAAAGTTATAGCACAACGCACGTTTGTGGAAGTACAGTTTGATCATCGATGTTTTATTCGTTAGTGTAGTCAGAAAGTTTAATACACAAGTTTATGGAATGATAATGTAGTCAGGAATTTTATCATGTTGTATGAAATGCAAGTATAGTCAAATAGTTTTACTGCAACACAGGTTTATGAAAGTAAAGTTTGATCATCGAAGTTTTATCCGTCAGTGTGGTCAGAAAGTTTGGTACAACACAGGTCTGTGAAAGTACTGTTTGATCATCGATGTTTTATTCGTTAGTGTAGTCAGAAAGTTTAATACACAAGTTTCTGGAATGATGATGTAGTCAGGAATTTTATCATGTTGTATGAAATGCAAGTTTAGTCAAATAGTTTTAATGCAACACAGGTTTATGAAAGTAAAGTTTGATCATCGAAGTTTTATCCGTTAGTGTGGTCAGAAAGTTTAATACACAAGTTTATGGAATGATAATGTAGTCAGGAATTTTATCATGTTGTATGAAATGCAAGTATAGTCAAATAGTTTTACTGCAACACAGGTTCATGAAAGTAAAGTTTGATCATCGAAGTTTTATTCGTTAGTGTGGTAGAAAGTTTAGTGCAACACAGGTTTGTGAAATGTAAGTGTAGTCAAACAGTTTATCATGTTTCATGAAATGCAAGTGTAGTCAGAACGTTTGTCATTGAACAGGTTTTATAGACGCAAAGTATAGTTAGAAAGTTTGGTCAACAAGTTTCACATCAAACACAAAGACGAATGCAACCATCAACAACTCAATCCTATGTCAACTACGAGTAGATGAGACGTTGCATTTTGGTAATCATTGAAATGAAAGATACAAGTGGAGACAATCACATGAAGCTTATCAATATTCAAGAGTTCTAGAACTAAAACCCACTAAGTGTTGAAATGTAAATAGAGGTATGCTATCCAATACATGTGTTGTTTCATTCAACGACTTAAATGTAAAAGACATCGAAATGGAAAGCTCAAGTCTATCTTTATTGTATTAAACATGAAACGTGCTAGTGAGGCGGATAAGAATAAGTGTTGATGTATGTAGTTAGTCTTCATTTCATGACAGCATGGTTTCAAAGGTTAACAAGTCGCAACGGTGAATGTGGAGAAGACAGGTTAGGACTAACCAAACGTTGTTTATTAAGTTAGCCGAGCATTTACGAATAACACTAAGTCTATCACATTTGTCACAACACTTACAATGACTAAGTGACATTTATATGACATCGAATTAGAAAATACAAACCAAGTGTTATATGAAAGCTAAGAGATGAATAGATAAAGTTTTGTATACAGAAGTTTTTTAGATGAATGGATGTACTACACGCCTGTTCTGTGAATATGACTGTCGTTTTACAATGTTTAGCACATTCTTTAATTCGTGAATCACATAAATAAATTGCTAAAGTCCATAATCTGAGGGGTAGGGTTCACTATGGCTGGATTTAGGAATTTAGCGTTTTATGCGGCACATTAGCGATATCTTTTAGTGTAGAATATATGCAACACATCATACAATATGTTCGCGTTATGGACTGACTTAAAACGTAAGACTCAATTTCATAGTGGAAAGACAGGGTTCATGTCGTTCATGAGAGATAGTTACATACTCATTATGTCATGCACTTTACATTTGATGTAGTCAGTTCAAAATGTGATTGATACATGTTTAATAAAAGAGTTGAAGACATCGTATGTGTTTTAGTGATTGGAATAATAAGTGTGTAAAGAGTTTGTTAGAAACAATATGATAGTCAATGTGTGAAAGTTTCTTGTTATCCAAACTAGGAGTAGGCAAACATATGTCATTAGTCAGTGTTTTACTTTAACATTGCCATGTTTTGTACAAGGTAGGATTCGTCGGATGTGTCATAACGAACGGTTAGATAAATTCATGGAACACCGAGTAACCAAACAAAGTATAAAAACGAAAAGCACAAGTGAGACAGATTAATGTCATTGAAGAGTTAAGTTTATCGTGTTAAAAGTCGGATGCTAACAGAGACATAAGTTTACTTAATTACGCAGCTTGACTCCTAAATCACTAAATCCATAGGATAGTCATGCTGTGTCAAGATTTAGGGATTTAGCGTTTTATACTTGCAAACATTACATCGATAAATCACTAAATACATAGGATAGTTAACCCTGTGACAAGTTCACGTTTTATATGATCCATGTTAGCGATAACTGTTGGTGTAGAATCTGACGCAATAAATTCAGTCAGGGCATGTATCCTCAACTTAGTTGACTTGGCTGCATGATGAAGAGAGTATGAGATAGAAGTGCAGTGCATTGAAGGCGATCTCATAAAGTTAAGATCGCATAGTTGTAACATTGTAGGAATAAGTAAAATGAAAAATTATGTCACATAAGATGAGGGATATAGGTATTACCTTGAGTTAGCATTGAAATGAATGGGTAGTGTAACAAGCTGTGACATTCAGTATATGTTTGAAGACAAGGACTATCAAAAGGTTTTATGATGACATGAATTGTATCACCATGTTTATGTATGTAACAGAATGAATATTCTCTACTGGTTGAGTGTATAAGCTAGAACACATGACATAGTTATTGTATACACATTAGAGTATCACATTAGATAAAAACCAAGGTTGAGATAAGCTTGCATTGCAAAGTTTAATGAATAGGTAGTGTCGCAAACTGTTTAGACATAGTCATAAGAAACTGCAGTAACATATCGAGATAGTATCATATTGCATTAGGACTGTTAATTTATGAAAGTAATTCATGTAAAGTTAAACTGAAGTAGTTTGTATACTTGATGAAGACAAGATACTATGAGTGTGAACGTTGGAATAGCATACAATGGAGTATACTTTGAAATGATTGTATACCAACTGTATATGAAAAGTTATTTCCAACAGCAATTGAGTAACACGAACGTATTAAGGTGCTACAAGTCTTTCATATTGATGAGGTTGACTGGAGGAAATGACTGCTGTCGTAAATGGGGAATTCAGCCTATGTTGAAAGTCAGGTACTGCTTAAGTTTTTATGATGATATTTGTCAAGATTGAATTCAAAGTATCACATCATGTTTATGGATGAAAAGCGGAGGAGAATAAATGTCTTTGCAGGTTTTGAGTGTATAGGATAGAACACATGAAACAGTTACACTATGTAAATAAAAGTTAAAGAGTCACAGTTGATGAAAGGTAGCTTTGATAGACTTCAGATTGGTTGTTATGTAGAATGAATTGATATTCATAAATGGAAGTATGATGTAGTGATAAAGTGTTTCTAAGCCTTTCTTATGAGTGTCTGTGTAAGGCTGATTTTCATAAGTTGGGAAATGACTGTCTTCATAAGTGCAGAATAAAAGTATTTATCTAGCGTGCATTATCTTTCAGGGATGATTGAACTCAAGTATTGTTATGCAGTATGTCTTGTGATGACATTTTGTATTGAACACTGCATCAAGTCATAAGTATGGGTATGAAGTATAATAGAATACATGTTTCATTCACAGGTTGAGAATAAAGGAAGCACAAAGTATTGGTTGTATGGCTTAAAGGGAAAAGCAAGTAACTTATAGAGTGACACAGTCGATGTGTATGTGAAAGTATATTAACGTATACATCCTATCCGAGAAATAGCATTAGGTCTCTGTGTAGATGTCTCAATAACATTTCATGGTTGCATTAGAATAAATCTGGTCAGTTGGGTAATCTCCCTTTAATTTTTTCTATATATTCTCTCTCTCTCTATGTCTGCCTGTGTGTGTTTTCTTCTTTGTATCTGGTTGCGTCAGTGTTGTGACTTTTAAAGTGGTTTCCTTTAGAGTATAGGATATTCATTTCGTATAGAATATGATAATAGGAATATATTAAGGGTAGTATCGTTGTATATTGCAAGAGGTACTATACACGCCCTGACTAAATTAATTGCGTCAGATTCTACACCAACAGTTATCGCTAACATGGATCATATAAAACGTGAAGTCTTGTCACAGGGTTAACTATCCTATGTATTTAGTGATTTATCGATGTAATGTTTGCAAGTATAAAACGCTAAATCCCTAAATCTTGACACAGCATGACTATCCTATGGATTTAGTGATTTAGGAGTCAAGCTGCGTAATTAAGTAAACTTATGTCTCTGTTAGCATCCGACTTTTAACACGATAAACTTAACTCTTCAATGACATTAATCTGTCTCACTTGTGCTTTTCGTTTTTATACTTTGTTTGGTTACTCGGTGTTCCATGAATTTATCTAACCGTTCGTTATGACACATCCGACGAATCCTACCTTGTACAAAACATGGCAATGTTAAAGTAAAACACTGACTAATGACATATGTTTGCCTACTCCTAGCTTGGATAACAAGAAACTTTCACACATTGACTATCATATTGTTTCTAACAAACTCTTTACACACTTATTATTCCAATCACTAAAACACATGCGATGTCTTCAACTCTTTTATTAAACATGTATCAATCACATTTTGAACTGACTACATCAAATGTAAAGTGTATGACACAATGAGTATGTAACTATCTCTCATCAACGACATGAACCCTGTCTTTCCACTATGAAATTGAGTCTTACGTTTTAAGTCAGTCCATAACGCGAACATATTGTATGATGTGTTGCATATATTCTACACTAAAAGATATCGCTAATGTGCCGCATAAAACGCTAAATCCCTAAATCCAGCCATAGTGAACGCTACCCCTCAGATTATGGACTTTAGCAATTTATTTATGTGATTCACGAGTTAAAGAATGTGCTAAACATTGTAAAACGACAGTCATATTCACAGAACAGGCGTGTAGTACATCCATTCATCTAAAAAACTTCTGTATACAAAACTTTATCTATTCATCTCTTAGCTTTCATATAACACTTGGTTTGTATTTTCTAATTCGATGTCATATAAATGTCACTTAGTCATTGTAAGTGTTGTGACAAATGTGATAGACTTAGTGTTATTCGTAAATGCTCGGCTAACTTAATAAACAACGTTTGGTTAGTCCTAACCTGTCTTCTCCACATTCACCGTTGCGACTTGTTAACCTTTGAAACCATGCTGTCATGAAATGAAGACTAACTACATACATCAACACTTATTCTTATCCGCCTCACTAGCACGTTTCATGTTTAATACAATAAAGATAGACTTGAGCTTTCCATTTCGATGTCTTTTACATTTAAGTCGTTGAATGAAACAACACATGTATTGGATAGCATACCTCTATTTACATTTCAACACTTAGTGGGTTTTAGTTCTAGAACTCTTGAATATTGATAAGCTTCATGTGATTGTCTTCACTTGTATCTTTCATTTCAATGATTACCAAAATGCAACGTCTCATCTACTCGTAGTTGACATAGGATTGAGTTGTTGATGGTTGCATTCGTCTTTGTGTTTGATGTGAAACTTGTTGACCAAACTTTCTAACTATACTTTGCGTCTATAAAACCTGTTCAATGACAAACGTTCTGACTACACTTGCATTTCATGAAACATGATAAACTGTTTGACTACACTTACATTTCACAAACCTGTGTTGCACTAAACTTTCTACCACACTAACGAATAAAACTTCGATGATCAAACTTTACTTTCATGAACCTGTGTTGCAGTAAAACTATTTGACTATACTTGCATTTCATACAACATGATAAAATTCCTGACTACATCATCATTCCATAAACTTGTGTATTAAACTTTCTGACCACACTAACGGATAAAACTTCGATGATCAAACTTTACTTTCATAAACCTGTGTTGCATTAAAACTATTTGACTAAACTTGCATTTCATACAACATGATAAAATTCCTGACTACATTATCATTCCAGAAACTTGTGTATTAAACTTTCTGACTACACTAACGAATAAAACATCGATGATCAAACTGTACTTTCACAAGCGTGCGTGGTGCTATAACTTTTATAAATTGCCATTCTAAACTTTGCTTTTATCAATTTGTGTCATGGTAAAGCTTTTGTACAATATCATGATCAACTTCCTAACTACACGAACGAATAAAACTTGTACGACAATCAAACATTATTTTCATAAACTTGTATCACGGTAAAACTATTTGACTATACGAATGGTTACATTATTTGACACTTGTGTGTCATGAAACTTTCTAACTACACTAACTAATAAAACTTGTACGACAATCAAACTTTGCTTTCATTAACTTGTGTAATATAAAACCTTAAATCCCTAAATCCCTAAATCCAACCGTAGAGTGCCTTATCCTTCAGATGAACTTAAGGACTTGTGTGGTATGACCAACGTGTTAGACTTCATCTAATGGTTAACGTGTGTTATATGAAACCCTAAATCCCTAAATCCAACCCTAGGTAAGCCTACCGCTTAGATTATGGACTTTAGCAATTTAGATATATCATTCACAAATGGTTAAGTTAATAATGTACTATACACTAACGGGTAACATTAACTTGTGTTATATAAAACATTCAACACTGTAGTACTCACTATGAAACTTTCTAACACTGTGAAACAATCTACACAGTGCAGTAAAACCTTCTAAAACTTTCTAGTGCTGTCCAGATGGTCATTTGATTCCTACAACGTTGATTTTCAAGGTAACTCCTGCAATACTATAGAAGACATATAAAGGTTTGACTAAGACCGAATCAAAGTTGTTTTCCTAACTTGCATCTATATACATGGTTAATACACTTGGTCATAAGCGTAACGACTGCAGCGATTTCAGCGTCGATGATTTTAAGAAACTTATAGTTTCATGATAAGAGCTTGCTTGCTACAGAAGAGAGAAATGTTTCATGTTCGTATTTGGTACGTGAGTGACTTCCCTTTCATTCCATTCAGCATTTCGTCTCCGTGAGAGAGACAGTTCTTAAAAGAACTCATGGGTCATTCTCATCAACTTAGATTGTCAACGTTTTTAACACTCAGTGCAATGGAGATGTTTTAAAGTAACCTTCGACAGATGGCTAAATGTCACCCTGGCGGTCAGAGCACTGCGTCGGGTCTCGGTCTTAGCTATGACAGATTCCCTTGCCACACTCATCCCTACGGCATCATCCGCTGTCTCAAAGGAACGCCCTGTCACTGGAATATTACAGCGAAACTTTCCGCACCATGCAACCGACACTTGCGAAAGGCAAGACGTGGGAATGACTTGATAGCAAGCCAACACCACTTCTGTTCGCAGAGAAAATGATATGATAGCAGACCATCTGATATCATAGGGTGGAAATTCAGCAAAGATTTCACCTATTAGCAAAGATCTCCTCTGTTAGCAGATGATGGATAAAGTGATTTGATAGCACCCCTGATAGCAGACGGAATAAGAGGCCTGATAGCAGGACCCACAGGTTGTAGAGTGGTTTGATAGGAAATGTCCTGAGACACCCACCTTTAGTGCAATGGAGATTTTTATGAAGTAACCTGTGGCAGATGGCTAAAGTACTCTGACCTGGCGAGAGAAAGCATCACATCGAGAAAAGAGACCACAACGACCGTTGGAGAGTCGGATTAATGAAGCCTCAGTCCCATGCAACACAATCCCTCTATGGCAGTACCCGCCGCCTCGAAAGGACGCCCACCAACAGGAAGTATGACACCGAAAATCTCCGTAACTTGCACCGTCCATGACTTGATAGCCAGACATAAAA
The DNA here is from genome assembly GCA_907163375.1 of Prostheceraeus crozeri. Classification (NCBI taxonomy): domain Eukaryota; kingdom Metazoa; phylum Platyhelminthes; order Polycladida; family Euryleptidae; genus Prostheceraeus; species Prostheceraeus crozeri. The sequence goes on from CAJQUW010005006.1 coordinate 287,072, forward strand.
ACCGGTGGAGTTGGTAAGAGGTTGGCAGACTTTGATCAGCTTGATAGCAAGCCTTAGAGAGGGATAGCAAGCCGTGATTCACAAGCGTTTTGCAATGGAGATGTTTAGATGCCACCCATGACAAGATAGCCAAGACTCAACCGATTGGCGTTCAAAGTGCTACGTTGAGAACTGTGTCAAATGCCTAACATGAGTTGCCCCAGCGGTTTCGGTCTAAAATATGACACACTCCCTTGCCACACTTATCACAACGGCATCATCCGCCGTCCCGAAGGAACACCCTGTCAGTGGAATATTACAGCAAAACTCTCCGTGTCATGCTCGCTTTCAGTGAAAAGCTGTTTGTATCATGGTAAGACTTGCTCGTACACACTTATACATGCCTTCATTGACTTCAGCAGGGTCGAAAACCCCAGAAAACCTCCAAAAATAGTGAATTTAAATTTTTCAACCTTTTAGCACTACCTATGAAATTTTAGAAGTAGTCTGTCAATATAGGTCTGATCAATAGCGATCGACTCTATTTTGAATCAAGTCAAAAGAACTTGTAGAAACAAAGTTACAAGCCTTTAAAGTTTTGGAGTCTTTTATGGCTTGGAGACGAAGGCCATTTCCTGGATAACCTTTAAGTCTGACGCCTTAGCTGAAATCAGCAATGAAATTTTCTAATCGGTTTCTTACAGAAACCCGGTTTTCGGAGATTTCCAATGCCATCATCAGAGCTTCGGAGTTCACCTACCCCAACCCAGTCGGGAGGAGAACTGATTTCCACAAGCAGAGATTCCATTTATATAGTTTGTGGCGATCAGCTGATGACGTAATATCCATCATCCAAAAACTTTAAACACGTCTATCTCCGGTTCTAGTGCTCCGATTGACTTCAAATTTTGACAGTCACGTTTTCTCGCTCTCACCTTTTATTTAAGACATCCCTCGACCCTCTACGATGACCAGAAGCCGAGTTAAAACACTCGCCCATTTCTTCAAAAATATCCAAAATCTTGGAAAATGCGCAAACATTCGATTTTAAACATGCTCTCATTTGGAAACAAAACCTTTCACAGATCTGAAAAGATAGGATCCTAGAGAACAAAGTGCCGTCTTGCCCGTAAAAGAAACCCGAGCTCTTCATTCACTTCCATTCCTGAGTGAGATATCGTCAAAGTTGGCTAAAAAAGCGACATTTCACATTTGGACTTGAAAGTATTTTCGACCACCGTAGTGAAAAATTTTCGAAAAAATTTTTTGTGCGAATTTCAACCTGAAACCTTGATAGAAGTTTGTTTCACATGATTCTGAACAACTTTGGTCTTTTCGACCAACTTGGTCGGTTGAGTCGTCGGGGGGGGGGGGCGATTTTTCATCGAAACTTCACCGACCCAACTTTTGACGACAAACACGATGGGATGACCAACTTGGGCGGTTGAGTCGTCGGGGGGGGGGGCGGTTTCCTCCTCTCGGACCCATTCCCCCCAACACATCCTTGGCCACCTACCTCACCTCTCTTCCTGCCTGCCAGAGGGCGGGGGCTGTCCTCATGATGACTCATCGTTGCACATTTTGCGCTTCCTCTTGTCAGGGGATTACTACTAATTCAGTCGCAACCGATCTCTGGTTGTTAATCTAGACTAACTTTCAACATCGGTGGGCAACGTTTATACTGCTACTCAATGAAGTAATACGTGAAGCATTTTTTAGGTGTTTGCTAATTGAGCGAAGAGCGAACATGCATGATGATTACAGGAAATGAATATCAAAAGGTGAGCCATCACAAAGCCTCTGCTCATCAGGAGATCGCATACAATCGTTCACAAATATTGCAAATGTTACCTAAAGCGTTAAGTTTCACTAAAATCATATCATAATACAAATTATGTCCTGTTGACATGTGTTAAACTACACGTATACTCAACGTGCTGGAGGCATCTACACACTTATTGCAAGAGCGTGAAATACGAGAGCAACACATTAATTATATAGATATTTCCATCCATGTAGTCCAATCCGAGATTCATTTATACTCAACACAACGATTCAATGTCGATTGTTTAGTTTTTGATTTTCAAGAAATCAATAATGCGACCCATCTAGCATAGGCCTACAGATTACGCAGATTATTACACCCGGACATGTGAAATTTGACTCTGTCAAGTTGTAGCAATGTTAACTTCAGTTACCTTACAATCCAAAGTTTCTCACAGAATTTCATGACAGATAAGCATACATCATGACTTATTAAACAAAGCTGTTCTAGAAAATCGGCTTTCAGAAAATGATGTTATGTGTATCATTTTTCATCGGAGCTGAAAATTCAAACACACTAACAATATTCGTTGTTTCATTTGCCAACGGATTGTCGGATTGCCTAGCTTTCTTATGTTGCGAAAGGGATTGAAATGAAAACTGAGACATTTTCAATAAGCAATGTCGACTTGGCTGTCTGTCGGTATAGCGTGCACATGTGAATGTGTGTGTGAGAGAGAGAGATGTTTGTATTACCACATGACAAAGTAATATACATGGTTACATAACAGAAATTCGCGATGCATGCTAGTATTTCGCACAGCTATAGCAAAAAGTTACTAGCTACAATTATTCAAGAGTTATACTCCTTTGGATATGGTCACAATGAAGGACTCTGTGCAAAGCCTAGTGTGCTATGGCAAACGTAACTGCTGTGAAAATCTGGTAGTCCTGTTGTTAGCCTGTCCGTATGTTATAGTGAAGAGAGATCGAGACATGATGAAGTGGTCGCCGAGGATTTGTCATTTTGACCAGGTGGTTAACTGATTTTCAAGGTGCGTTGCCGTTGGGATGGGCAGTAGATTACTTTGATTGAGAGCAACTGAGTATGAGAGAGCTGGAAAGATGATTTCGACAGCTCATCTTTCTGTTCGTTCAATAGTCTGATGTTGCATTTTTGTGGTAAGGGTAAACCATGCTGGGGAGGCATGTGACTGAAGTACGTGTAGGTCTCGTTCCGTTTCACCAAATTTCCTGAATTTCGCAGTCAACATGTATGCTCTTTAGCTTGCCTTCTTTCTGCAAGATTCGATGTGTTGCTTAATTGTCAGTTCACACCTACGAGTTTGATGGTCTTTTTTTGTTACATAATTTTGTTAGCAATAGTTTTCGGTATGTTGACGACAGATGTTCTGATGCTTCTGACATGTTCAAAGCACAAAAAACTATGAAACATAGGCTAAAAGCAATAGGTTCCAGGTTGATAATGTGGATAGTTATGATAAAATCAACTTAACTCTGATAACGAAAGAAATGGCGCCCTTGACTATGTTGGTGAAAGTTTTTTTAAGAAAAATCAATGAATTAAGGAATAAGTATAGTATACCTGTACTATCAAAAACCTGATAAAAAATTAACAACGGTTTTTAAAAGAAAATCTAGCACTTTAATCTAGAAAATCTGTACTTTCAATATTTGCTTGACAATCGGCCCAAAATTTAAATGTAAACATAAATATGAAGTTTATGTTTTTTTTGCAAAAATCTTGCCAAAAGAAGTACATAGGTCAAACATGTCGACTTTTCAGGACTAGATTCAACGAACACCAACGTAGTTTAAAGAATCGAGATGCAAAAAGTGTATTAACTGAGCATAACGTGTTGCAACATTGCGGCGAAGTAATGACCATTGATGATTTTAGTTACAAGATTTTGGACAAACAAAACACGTCGATTACTACTAGGATGGATGAATCATGTAAAATTGCGTTGAAAATGGCGCAATTGAATAGACGTCATGAGCTGATTTGATGAGTTGCAAACAATTTATTTTGATAGGAATTTGAGGCAATCATATAATTGAAATGCAAAATTGATGCGATTAATTAATTGGTTATTAATATATAATGCTATATAACTGAAACTGGAATTACTGAACAATCAATGTATAATTGAAATTTGAATAACTGAGCAATCAATTAATTGACAGTGGAATTGCTGAGCAATCAATTAATTTTTGATAATCCAAGGCTGAAGGCTACAGGAAAATGAGCAAACCACTTCCAATTAGGGAGGATTCCAGAAGACATGTTGGCTTGTCCTCTCAACAGTCTGTTTGGTTGCAAAAGTTCATCCAGCAGGAGAATTCTATTTTGATTACAAGCAAAAACCTTGCTGGACGATCAATTTTGGCGCGTAAGTTATCGGTTTCTCCTGATCTTAATTTATGTTTTGACTCGACGAGTTGTTTGCTATGTACAAATACAAATTTGAATAATGAGAGCAGAAAATAAGAATATATCTCTGTTTACCAGTCGATGCTGAAATTGACATTGAGAAGATGATGCGTCGATGATATTTATGACCTGCTTGTTAACTGGATCGACGAAGTACTGAGACGATTTATATATTTCCTCTTGAATTATTAGATATTTATTCATCTGAGTACGATGTCTGGCATCCAGTGCAAATTCTATTAAAACTTTTGAAATTCAATTTGCAATCTAATAATCACATCGTTTATTGAAATTAGTTATGCCTGAAATTTACAATGGTCCATCTGCGCATGCGATGACTGTTCAGAACAGACGGATGAAGAAAAGTCATTCAAATTCTGTTGTGTCGGTTAATTAGGTTAGTTAGTCTATTGTTCTAGAACAATTTACCGTTTCTTACTAAAGATCAGAATTTTTAGGTCTAACAATTGGCTTTCTCTTTTCAATATACCGCGACGCAACTTTGATGACAATCCATATTGTGATTCCATCCACTAATAATGGACTGGGATGGCTTGTGCTCTCAAATATCTTTGTGATTCTGAGTGGTTGTCCGTATGCTAAAGGCGTAAGTCTTAATTAAGCGTAAATGTGATTCTTATGATACAATATCTCCTAAAAACATTACGTTTCTAATTGTTGCATGCATATAAGTACACGCTCTTTTGCACAAATGTCCCCGGTTCGAATCTGTTCGCTGAAGGAATAAATACTGTTGTCACAACTGTGTGAACAGTATGGCACACATACTGTTTCTTCTACAACGCTGATGATCATAGAAAAACGGACCACCTTAATTTCGCTGAAATCAATCGATTCTTATGTCTTCCAGTCGTGTCGCACATCAACGTGCCATACATCATTCGAGAGCTTGCTTTCTCAGCTTAAAAATTAGCTATGATAGATTTGCATCTGTTATTGTGTTTGCTGAGCAGTGCTGAAAAAAATGAAAATCGCCCAATGTACAAACTGAAATTTTTCAATAAGATAGCATGTGAGAGTGATGATTATTCAGGCACTGGAAGAACGTGTATTTTCTAAGCTCTCTTTTGATGTACTGGTTATCAAAATCGGTGAAGTAGGAAAAAATAGCGATATCGTGAAGCTATCACAAAGTCATGACTCCTTTGACTGAACATGTTGCATTCTCACTTTTAATCAAAAATGTTCATGTTTGGTATCTTCAGAATCCTTGCGACGCAAGGAGAGCGAATATGTACGTTTTATTCAAATAAGTTCAACAGTTCTTTTCAAACTTCTTCAACATTTTTTCTCATAACCAGCTAAGTTGGAAAAGTGAAAATATGACATTTTCAGTAAAAAGAATCATGATTTTGTGACAACTTCTAGTTCACTAATTTTGATGACCAGTGTATCAAAAGAAAGCTTAGAAAATGCTAATTCTCCCCGTGTCTGAATAATAATCATACTCACATGCCTGCTTTTTGAAAAATTGCGATTTGTAAATTGAGGGATTTTCATATTTTGAGCACTAAGCAATTACAATAACGGATGCAAGTATCTCATTGAAAGCTGAGAATAAAAGCTCTCGAATGGTTGAACTCGAATTAGTTGAGACAATAAACCAATAAAAGGGTATATTATGCACTTTAACAAAGAAGCTAGCTTAGCTATTCTAAATGTAAGATGGCAGGGTAGTCTGATATTATGGATTGTAGACCTATCTGTAGAGCCCTTTGTTTCAAGTAATCTAATTACATGTATAGCTATATAGGAATAGCAAGTTCCACTGGAGTACGTAAGACTTGATGTTGACTCCTCTTTCATGTAAACGGTATGCCTACAGTAGAATAAAATGTCACCTAACCTAAGTGTTTCCTGTCAATTGCGTCTATCAAAGAAATATTTGTTCTTTGGGAATAATTATGGGAATTAATCGTGCATTTTGAAAAATCCTGTGGGAATGGAATTTCCGTCGCAATTTCCATTGGAATCCCGTGGGAATGGGATGAAAAAATCTCGTACCACGCCAAGCCTGCTATATACATGCAAGCACTTATTTTTTCTATAGCTATTAGCAAAGGAAACAAACATGGAATTGATGAAAATTACATTTTCATATTTCACTTTCAGAAGACATAATTATGATCTCAAGTTTTGTATGATAGTTGAAGACAACTTTGTATATGCGTTGTTCAACGACGAATATTTTCAGTAGCGTATCGAACATGCAGCATATACGAGAAAGTATTTAGTATCTTAAATTGACTCATCTTTGTCTTCGCTTTTAACGAAGAAAACGAATACAATGAGTGTGTATAGCAAGAATTTTTTGTGTAGAGATTTTTTCTTTTTTATGTAGAGGCTGCTGGCTATCCGTCAACTTCATGCCCGTCCGAATAAGAGACTTTTCACACAGGTTGCAATGTTACCTGTTAGAAATGCATAACAAATTAGATGACAAATGGGACAGACGGCACCACAAACAAAAGTTAATTACGTAATGCAGCCCTTAAGTGCCTGAAAGTCTAGATAACATAAATTAGACGATCTAAAAATGAGTCACGGTAGAGGAATCGAAATTTGCGGATCTGCTGCTCAATGACTGATTTAGCGACCATTGCGTAGTAATAATAGCAGCATATAACTAATTAAAACTCAAAAGAATGAAGATAGATTAATCTTGGAATAAGATTACTTTTTCAACGAAAAAATTGATTGAAAGAAGTAAATGCCATATTGATTTTCCTAAAACCCAAATTTTCATCCCTTATCTTGATCACGATGAATATAACGTTTGTTTGTGCCTTTCATGATGAAGCATTCGACTTTTGGACTTAACAAAATCATTTTAAATCTTTGCTCTAAATTAGCCTTATTGAAGAGAAGCCCATTTACTAAAGCTTTCTGAGACATGTCATTAGTAGAATGAAACAACAATTACCTGATTCAAGTGATGTAGAGAAATTGCATATAATTCATCATCACACTACATATTTGTCAACACAGAGAGAACAGGGACTTAAATGAGATTACTGAAGCACAATTTTCTGATAAACTGAACATGGGACTTCTAACCAAGACTACTGAATTTTGTTAATTGGACAATTTTTCATAGTTAACGCTAGAAACACTTCGGAAAATTGATTATGTAGAATATGCAGGAAATTTGATAGTATATGAAACATGATTTGATAGAAGTAGATAAACGCATTTTTAAATTTTACTTCCAAGATAAGCTGATAATTTGACCGTCAGGTTTCAATTTTTGAATGATGACTTTCATCAGTGATGATAATCCTTCTTGATTATTCTGGAATTCATTTGACATCTATTAAATGATCAGAATATGACATCGCTTCCTACAGGCTGATGCAATGGAAAGCATTCATCTTCGCCGCAATTTAAGCTCAAGTAACTTGAAAATATCACAAAATCACAACAATTTCTCATTCGATCAAAATCCTTATAGATAATGAGACTGCGAAAAGAAAGGAACTTGAATATATATCCCGTTGTTTGGAAGCTTGATTTTGCATGCTTGAAGTTGATTAAATATTCAGATAAACAATTTGCTGAATTAAAATGCGGACGGTCGAGTAGTCTTAATTTATCTTTCCGTATCAGAAAGATTAAGTACCTGAGATTGCCTCAGATATGTGCTCTTATGCTAGATTGTCATCGTGGGAAAGTTAGACTGTACTTGATGTTTCAAACCTACAATGACGTCGCAAGATGAATTGTCAGTGATAGAATTTCGTCAAGAGTAGGATGAATCTATACGTGATTAATGGAAAGTAATTCAATGCATATGCACTATTGCACATGTAAGTATAGTTGATAAATGTTTCCTTCAAGTTGATAAATAGGAAGAAAAGTTTGTCAATTCATAAAAAATGGATGCTTCACATATTCGGATATCTTTTGCATTGTACCGGTAATTTGAGCTATCAGTAATTTAATTTTCATTATTGATTGCTTATGCGATTCGACTTCCAGATGCATCGGCGGATATCAATCCCCGCCATTGGTATCAAAATCGTCAGTCACAATTGTTCATTCAAATGTTCATTCACTGAGTATAATGGCCATGATAACTGATGAGTGATGGTGAGGATAGGATGATGTAAGCGATCACACCTCAGTTGGTAGAGACAGGTCTAGATAACCTGGGGTTGTTGGTTCGCGTCTTACCAACTGCTCATCTTTTGCATGGCAATTTGATCTATCGTTGATACTTACTAACATCATTTATTTGCGAAAAAGGGAGCATGCCATTCCATGGATGAAGATAATACTGCCGGAGGAGAGTTGGGGACAGGAGATTGGGGTCCTCGTCAACTGGCTTTGAGCACCATAATCCAGAGGGCTGGAGTATCGGTGTGTCTTCTCAAAATCGCTTTCGAACGCTTTTTATAGCTTGTTGTTAAATATATCTTTAATCGATAGGCCGTTTGTTCTACATTTTAGGGAGTAATTGGAAATGCTAAATCGGGAATAAATTGCCTTTCAATTTCAGTATCAAAGCAAACAACTTCCAGCGTCTGCTGAATTTATTTAATTAATCACTATCTAGAGACATTTCCCTGCTTTCCACTTTTCCCATCACAAGTTATGATGAAATGTTTACAGGAGTATCAATGGAAGTAGCCACTTCAATTTTCAGTTGTTTAATTCTCTACATGGGGATTGGTAGCAGCACCTAGAAGCCATAGAATTGAAGCAGGTACTACAATGGCATTGAAAATTGATTTTGTTACAACGCGTATACTTATATTTATTGTCGACACGTACATATTTAAATTGACTAGGGTGTCGCCGTGGGAATAAAGTTTGACAAACACAGATGCAATAATGGTGACTATTATGAAATTTGAAAGTTGGCAGTAACATGTCAGATAAAATTTTATCTGTACATAAAAGAATCACATCGGTCATACTTTACAGACTCTGTTTGATGGATTGCCTTAGTTCGTTCAACGCTAAATTTGATAAATCATTTCTGTAAGACAATTTCATCAATTCATTACATCACTTTGTTAGCAAAGTGAACATGATGAATTTTATCAGAGAGATAAATTGCCTCTGAGAATTCAATGTCTACAGTAAGTTACTAACTATTTAGACTTTCATCATGGAAATTACAACGTTGAGAATACAAATGGCATTGAATTCCGACACGGATTGCGTCATAGTTATGTCAGATCTTTATCATATCTGAAAGTGAGGTTCAAGCTCAATTGAAAACGTCTCATACTTGAGATTGCTAGGGATGAGCATCACGGACTAACCGTTTGAGCATTCTGAAAAGTTCGAAGATAATACATTTTTTGTGAGATTCTATCGGTTAACATCAAACATCATGGCAATATCCCATGAAGATGAAAATTATTGGTAAGTTTCAGCAAGCCATTGGAGTATTGTGAAAAGTTCATTTATTAATCATTTACATAATTTTCTGAGTCTCGATCGATTGAATCTCGATCGATCAGCTACAGTAGAATTCGCATATATCGGCGCCTCAAGGGACAGACGAAAACCGCCGATATACGCGAACCGCCGATATATGCGAACTCCCTGAATTTTGAAGTTTTGTGAAATCTACACGAGCTCTGAGATCATGCCATGCATCATACAATGTATATACGTGTATTGACTCATGAATTATTGCGTTGCTATACTTAAATACATGTACATATTGACTTATTGTCCAGCATGTACAGTACATTTACATGTAATTGTGTCTATGTAATCAATAGATATCTAAAAATTGTGCCTTTCTGAACTGATGCTTGCAACGTAAGTATCACAAACTGGATATATGTTTGTCAAAAACTGAGTATGCTTTTTGAATCAAGTAGATTGAAGCTTCTTCATGCCTACATGATTGCCTGCTATATGAAGCACAAAACAAAGAAGAGTATGCATAAATGAAGACGCTGCTAAGAGTCACGTGCAGGCGAAGCCAGCCAATCTAAGTCAATCAAGACGCTGCTAAGAGTCACGTGCAGGCGAAACCATAGAGATGGATGGGGTGGCGAGCCGCTTTCTGTCTAGAGAGAGGACATGCATCGAACTCAACAATGTTTTCGACGGTAGCTTGCGCTCCTTTGATGACGCAACAGTCACTAAGTCAGGTCTGACAATAGCATCGTAGGTGAAGGCGCTAACAATGCAATCATCACGTCGAATGAAAGACTAATTATGCGAGAATTATCAGTGAGATACAGTGGCAAGCCTACTTATCTTTCCTCGGCTGCTAGATTCTACAATTTTGATCAAACCCCCAAACATGATCGAGATGAATTGTAGAAGATCTAAATTTTCACATGCCACTAGAATAGTTAGAATCGGATAGTCCTAACAGAATCTACAGCCATCCGCGTCCACATATACTGTCATTCTAGTGACTCTTCTAGGCAAAACACATCGCTTGAGGATTTCCAGGAAATCCGCCGTTATAAACGAATTTTTTTCTGTCAGGGACAGCGAAAATGCGCCGATATAGGCGAATCGCCGATATAGCCGAAGCCGATATAAGCGAACTCGATTATATGGAAAAGATAGGAAATTCTGCCGGGACAAAAAGAAACCGCCGATATAGACGAACCGCCGATATAGCCGAAGCCGATATATGCGAATTCTACTGTATAATGTTTTCATTGCTTCATCTCACAGCTTCATGCACTATTTATTGAAACTCCATCGATTTAAATTATCAATTTCGTTTACAACATTTTCTGATAATGTCTAAATACAACTAGTCCTTGCCGGTTTCTGAATTTCAAAATTTCGAATGGACGACAACCGCTTGAAAACAGTCCGACTTGGTTTTAGATCGTGGATCTGCTCCCATGCCGAGCAGTCAGGGAGAAAAATTTATCAACCAGAAGTCAAGATAATATAAATGTGTTGCTTAAATTAGACTTGAAATTCTTCACTATAAGTATCGCATTTTCTGTCCTTTATGTAGCACTTCATAAAGATGTAGATCTTGCATAGCAACATTTCGAAAAGTTCCATAAATTTGAGTAATCTTGTCCAATAAGAAGTCTAACAAAAATGCATCGATCTACCTTTAGTCTAAGGATAAGCTTGTCCAATTTTAAAGGCCCCACTCAAGAATACAATGACCCCAACAAAACATAGCAAAACTATGCCAGTAGTTTCATTGGATGTATTTAGGGACTGATCGAGATGATACTGTAAGATCTTAAAATACAAATAGAGCATGCATATACTGCATCTTAAAATGACTTCATTTTGAATGAAGATTGGATCAATGATCTAAGGATTAACTCGTTTATTTGTACTTCTGAGGGAAATCATTTTCACTTTGTGTTATAGATTGCAACTTCTACATGCCTTAGTACTCTCCTAGTTTGTTGACATCGGAAAGAAAAACTGATATTACAGCTGACGTTGCAGAAGAGTAGGCTACACAAAATAATACAGCAGACTTGAGAGGAGTTCATGTTCAGGTGGAAGCAGAGTTTATTGTCTGCAGCTCATAAAAATTTCATATACCGAGGCATTTCAAAATTCAGTGAAATTGCCTGATATATCAAAGCAAAACAAATAAACCTGTTTTAATTTATGTGTGGTGAAACTACAATTAAGGCTCTTACATTGCACTTTTCATATTTACTAAAAAACTCACTCTTAGCCAAAAGATGAAAAATAGCAAGCGGTAAAAAAGCATTGATAAACTAGATAAAACTGTTTCCAAACAGATTTAGTAATAACCATCATTACATCACAAAATCTTAAATCATTTTTTGATGCTTTTGCTCGTATATTATCATCTTCCATTTCGCGATTGTGATTAGATAAAAAACACAAAATGATAAATGACATTATAAATCATATATAAACCAATTTTTAGCCTAATAAACCAATCTAATTTTTGCTGATAAATCCAATTTTATTTTTTATGTTCCCAATTTCCAAACTTTCCATCATTTTGATTGTATACATTATGTTAAGTATACATACATGAATGCAATATACATGTGCATGTAGGTCCAATCTTTCCATTTTGATCCGTAATTACTGTACTTACTCCATGCTGCATCACGTTTACAACTTTCATTATCACTCTTTGTACAACACATTTTCATAATATTAAATTGACATACCTCAATAGATTGTTTCACCCATTTGTAGCTATCAAAATAACACATTTTGTTATGAGTGCTCTATTTGACTTAAAAATATCTCTGACTTTGACCTGGAAATGCTTGGAAAAGTCTAGTTTAATAATGACATTATAGGCCACTAAAGCTGTAGCTATAAGGCTGAAAGACATTTTAATAAATGCAAGAAGTTTTATAATTGTAAATTAGATCAGTATTTTTATAAATGATGCTTCCATTCAGTTGAATGAATTGGACTGTTTTCTATATTGAATGCGCTTCTTTCGTGAATATACATTTACACACTTTCAAATATGACTTCTGATATGATGCTATTGAACCACCCAAATCTGCTTTCACCGATATGCTGTACGCGAATTCTTTGTAATACGACTGAGTTGAAATCTATCATCATTCATTGTACGTGCAAGACACATTGTGCTTGACTGTTGTATACCATATTTTGTAAGAGCAATGGTCAATTAGCTAGCGTTTGACATAGGCTTTATCTGATGCCAGAGTTTTTAATGACGAAATGGAAGTGAAAGACAAACATCTAGAAAACTAAGGATAGCGATATCATCACCCCTTGCATAACACAGTAGACAATTATTAAAGTCGTGATTTAGGCATATTGACGAATCTCGCAAGCAATCATGGAAGCATAATTGACACTTAAATCACAGAATGAAATACAAATGGGTTGCTTTTTGAAATTTCAGAACCAATTTCCAGATCTTAACTATAATTTTCATATCCACATGCCCAGGCGAACTGGCACTTGCAGCCTGTTTTAATGATATCATGAGGCACACGGTTAAGCAAAGATGAACAGAGAACCGAGGATCCATCTATTATGTATATAGTCCAGGGGTGCACAACTTGATTTTATTGAAGGCTAATTTTTTTGTATAACTCTTAGCTCCAATGTCAATCATAAATTGTTTGCAAATAATATAAGTTTATAAGTTTTGGGCAACATGGTGACGGGAGAGGAGCACGAAGAATGCACAACATAAGCTATATTATATTCAGTTGTACGTAATCCTTACATAATTATACATTCCCATTGCCCAAAACTGTTTATATATATATAGAATTTGCTACACAATGGATATTTTCAAAATTAGCGGGCTACACAAACATAAGAGAAAGTTATGCAATAGTATCACGATTTGTGCAAGTACGTGTAAATTCAATGAAAATCACATCACCGACTGATGAAACATATAAGGTCTATAGCATGTACCTACTATACCAGCAGAAAAAAACAAAGCCTTCAACGGGAAGTGCTGTGCTTCTTGCGAGTTGCACAACTATCCGAGTACGCTAAATCTGATATTGTTTTTAACTGTTTGTCAGTACAGCTACGACATATAAGAAACAATATACGCAGAGACTCGGAGGTAGGTGATCATGACTAAGTCGTTGTTTGAGATTTCAACAGCCATGATCAAAACTATCTAATACAACTTGGAAAGTTGACAGCTGGGATATTATATCTCCTGAACGATAATTAGTTACCTTATCTGCAAATATTTTAGAGGCCCTTCCTTCTTGCCCTGTCGGGTCACAGAAAAATCCTTCATGGGCCGTATGTTGTGCACCCCTGATGTAGTCTATCTGCTTGTTCATTTACTTGTTAAGTATCTTTCATACAATATTTAACTAGCTATATCTTGCACCTATTCGAATCGCGTACTGACGATTCCTTGTTGGACGAGACGCAGTGTCTATGGCTGGCAATGATTTTTCTGCATAAATTGTTTGTGTCTTTGAATATTTTTACATCTGCATGTGTCAGTTGAATGTCAAAGTCTATACTTTTCGAGTTATGGAGTTATGTGGTAAAGTTTATTATGTCTGACCTGTACAAGTAGTGTAATTAAATAATGAAAATATTTGAATATCAGATTCGGTCGTCCTTTTGTTGTCGTATTTGAAATACCATTTTGTACACATACCTCATAATTTGAAGCCTTGGTTCCTGAAATAATGCCACATAATACCCTGGTGCACATCACAGTTGTTCGGAAGTGAAGTTTAATAAACGTCATTATACAAAAATGATAATCAATAAAATTGCAAAGATGATGAAAGGGATTAAAATTCAGTGCTTAAGTATACTTATAGCTGATAGTGCTAAACTTTGAGTAGGGTCAATAATAGTACTAAATCATTATCATCACCTCAAAGAGTGTACACTATGCAGGCTCGTTGATGGGAGAGGAATCCCATGGGAATTCTGTCCTATGGGAAATATGATGGGAATGGCTCAGAATGATCAGGTTCATTTTCACATGGGATGATCACAGAAGAAATCGTCATCAAAACCCATTTTCTCTGTATTTCTGTGCATACACACATTTGCAGGTGATGGGCGACGATGACAGACAGTCCTGGACGAATGTGAACACAAACGCCCATTTCTTAAGTAGTTAGTCATCATTCTCAATGACGAAGCTGCATTTCAGTCCACATAATTAAATTGTTCAAGCGCGCCAGTTCAATAGAAGTAAAAGCTAAAACGCAACTGTTCTTTCGATATTAAGAAAACAGTGCTAGCTAAAATGTTAGGATCGTGAGATGCAATCACAAAACAGAAAGTGTTTACATTCTGATAGCAATGGAATTATCCAAGATCATTATAAGTTAGCACACCTCGGAGCTCCAATAATTTCGGACGTTGATCAAAACGTGTACGGATCTGCAATGCGTGTAGCCTTCATCTATATATAGACCTATATGTTGAGCATTATGCGTCTGTCATTTCGTAATGAAGCTTATTGTTGTTATTTTGTAGGGGAGGGGTGCAGCACTGGCCAAATTCAGCTTCAATTTAACAGGAGGAGAGTTGTACTAATTAATTAAGAAAATGATTAGTAATCATCGTATAGCGATTGCAGAGTTGCAAATTGTAGTTTAGTAACAGTGTTGCAGCTAGAGCATCAACAGCAGCAAGCAACAACACTCATCTCTGCTTAGCAGCAGACCAATAAAACAAATGGAAAAGTATAAAAATCATGAAAAATAAAATGATGATGATGATAGTGAGAAGGTATAGAATATGGCATAATATGTAGCATAAAACAATATGATGTAATAAATAATAATAATAGGGCGACATTTTTGTGAAACATAACAAATTGTGAATGGTTGGAATGATATTCGCTTTGCGAGATGAGATGGGAACTACATGAGAGTTCCAGCAGTTTTTTCAACGGGATGGAAATTGGGCTAAAGTTCCTTCATACCAATGAGTCTAAGGACATGCCTTTACGTGTATATTTGTGGCATTTGAGGCTTTGGCCTATAAAGATGTGGCGAAGGCCGAAATGACACTCTAACGTCTATGAAAGTTGAACTGTTCTCTGCAATTTCTTTGTCCTCTGCTCCTAATGCTTGTGTATCAAAATCTCTTTATAACATTTCATTGCTTGATTGACTCAGTATATGGTTTCTCCTGTCAAATACGTTTTCTCATTCATTTGTACATGCTTGTTGATAGCCTGAATCTTGCACCAATGATGATTTTGCACACATTCGTCGTCCCGAATCAGTTTTAGAAGTCTGTACTTTTAACAAGGACGGCATTGGTATTGAGATTAATGAAAATAAATGAAACACCAGCAAGGTTTACTTCTCAAAAGAATCATTAATCAAATATGCTGCCAATATTCAACGAACAGCTTTTCAACCTGTAAAATAGAATACGGCTTTCTGGCCCCACGTGCGCTGAGAGTCACTAGCCGTCACTGATTTATTAGTGCGTTTTTCGTCACTCACGTGAATTTTTTTGTTCAACAGGTCCCATTTCGTGAAATTGATGATCCGGTACTCAAGATGGAAATGGTTCTACCTTCAGTTGCGCTTCAACCGCCGGTGATATTCGCTGCTGATCAATTACACGTAAAGCCTCTACTCGGTAACTTCATTTTCTTCTTTCTTCACGAGCATGAAGTACTTCCTGCTGATATGCCGACTCTCTTTATCCCAAGCAGCGATTTCCAATCTGCTTTAGTTCATTTCGACACGCGTCAGGAGAAAGATCTGTCAACACCACGATCGAGATGTCATTCCAAGCCGCCTCTAATTCGCCATGCTGGTCGTAACGTGACCTGGGACCGGCGATTATGCGAAAACACAAAACTCAGAGCAAGAATTCAAGCACGTTGCCATTGTCGAGTCTGGTTGGCACCTTTTACCGAATGGCCTATGAATAAAAGCAAAATTCCTTTATGTGGTTCACTGGAAGGTCAAAAAGTGGAGCTGGTGGTCGAACAGGTAGACTGTGCCGAAAAAGTGCTTCTAGAAGGTGTGTCCGAAAGCTGTCGACCTCGTTGTGATCGAGACGTTTACGAAAATGCGAGAGTTTTTGACCTTGTTATGTCAAATCGAGATTTTCGTCTGATGATGAACGATTTTCGTCTATACAATTATTCTAATCGTCTTCATCATCATTGCTCCAAGTCAGATTATCTTTCTAGAGCGAGGTGTGGTAAATTAACACCTCTTGTCCAGAAGTTGCTAGGACAAGTGAGTGAAGCTGATGATGAAATGCCTGGACAAACCGACGGACAGTGGCTAAAATTATCTGCCGAAAAGCTCAGGTTGCTTGCAGAATGGCTGAAGCCTAACAAGCAAGACAACGAAAGCATTTGGTGGCTGGCGTTCCCGAAGAACGCAAGGTTTAATGTATCTGCTTTATCGAATTACAGTCTGACCTATCACCATCTAGTCGTCCGTCCACGTCGACCTTATGCACTATTAGACAAGGAGTCGCTAGTGAGAACCAAATGGATCACACTAGGCCAAGTGGGCGGAGCTGCGTCATTCTTAGCAGGATTGTCGTTTACAGTTCTAGCGGAGATAGTCGACGCGTGTTATCACGTTTGCATGAAACGAAAGAGGAGACGAGATGAGAACTGTGAAAAGAAGGAAGAGGATGATGAAGAAGAGGAGGAAGATGAGAAAAAAGAAGAATTACACAGCTTATACTGGTCATCATCCAGAGAAAACAGCGCCAATATGTAATTTCCAATTAGTCACTGTTCAATATAAACCTCCTTTATATACGATTTATTCTACTTTTATATTTCAGAAACTGCATTTCATCCAAATGATGATAACGACATTGAACTATGCTTTGAATGTATAAATTCATATTTATCGACAAAATCAATCTTTTTGATAGTCTGTTTCTGCATAGCTAACCATAAAAAAGCGGACTGCCCAGATGATAATCGATCGTAAATAATCAATAATCGTCGAAAATCGATCGATTCTCATGCCTTCCAGTCCTGTCGCACATCAGCGTACCATAAATCTTTCGAAAGCTTCTCAAGTTTCAAATGAACTATGACAAACTTTATCCGTTAATGTATTCGTTTGACAGTGATCAAAATATGATTATAATTTTACAAATCATAATTTTTTAATAAGAACAAGGGACGAGCATTTTCTGAACTTTCTTTTCATCTTTGTTCATCGCAATCAGTGGACAAGGAAAGAAATAATGATAACGCAAAGTTATACATTGGCTGAAAATATCATATTTTCACTTTTTCATTGCGCCTGCACAGTAATGCACAAATAATTAACGAAGGCTTTTCTTTATTCGCTCACAACATGCACCGCAGTTCACTGTTCATGTTCGTGCATTCTTAATTGAATAGAATTTAGCGGTCAGGAGAAAGATGCTGAAGGAAATGTGAAAAAGAATTATTGAGCTGATTCTAATAAATCCTATAAGTTCATACTCCTTACATCGCAAGGATTCTGAAGATGCCAAACACAAATATTTTTGATGAAAAAGTGAGAATTTGACATTTATATATTGTCAACATAGTCCAGATTTTGCGATAGCTAGGGTTCGGGAAAATATTCAATCCAAAGCATCAAAAATATTTAAATATTTGTTTATTTCAAAATCACGGATTATTTAAGAAGTCGTTAAAATATCAAAAATGTTTAGAAATCAAATTATACTGTGAATTGCAATAATGACTCCGCAGGACTCAGGAAAAAGTTAAGTTCATTCCATCAGGCATCAACATATTTACATGTAGATACTCACTTGTCCCAAAAATTTTAAACAATGAAGACATTAAAAATATAAGTATTTGATTCCATTTATTAGTAAAAACAATTACAGACTAAGGTTATATCGAGATTTTCTGGAGAGGGTCTCCGACGATTGTCAGACAAAATCGCTTTGTACGTCGAAAACGTCCCCTCCACGTCGACGCTCGTGATAAACTCAAAGTTATATATAAGTGGCAGGCGGTTGAGGAGACATGTCCGGGAGTGAGTTCTCGCCACCTGACAGCACTAATTTAATAGAGCGCAGGACTTGAATATCCAGATATTTTTATAAACTTCATCATGTTTCTCCTTGATCACTTCAAACTCAACCCTGGCAATTTTTTGATAGGATTCTCTGCATCAGGCTGAGAATGCGTCAATCAGACTCAATCTCAGGGTCTCCAGTGATTTTATCAGGTCAGACTGAAAGTGCAAATTGGCTGCGATACATTATATTCCTGATCTTAAGTCAGTGTCACTGATGATTGTATTACATTGTCTGATCGATGCTGCATCCTCAAAGTCAATTGGATCAATAACAATTCGTACTGAGTCAAAATGTTCGACTTAAAATAGTGCAGCGTTTGCTGACGTTCTCCGTCATGCAATAGTAGGGAAAGATGATAGCGGAAGTGTTGGACTTGCTTTTTTCGACGAAGCCTTGCTTTATTCTTGATGGAGCCCTAATTTTTTTTGATTTTTAATATAAAATGGTCAAAGACAGTGGAAGATGTGCATGGTCTTTGAATATGGTGCCTGCCGATGCATCCCAATTTTCAATATTTTGCTTTAACATATGATTAAATCAAGGGTTTTTAACAAAATGCAAAGTAATTGAATAACCCTAAATGTATTTGAGTCATAAAACGTGAAATTATCTAAAAACTGTTTGAGAAAATCAAAATACCTCAAAAGTTAAAGGATATTTAAAAAATATTTTTCCGAACATAAAGCCTAGTGATAACTTAACGATATCCCTATTACTTTCCTAGTCTACCGATCTCGATGAGCAACACATCGAAAGAAATTCCAGAAAGTGATCATTTGCCTCGCTTCTGGCAAGAACAGATATAAGTTTATCATAACTTATTTGAAACCTGAGAATGAAAGCTCTCTTTTGATGTATGGCTCGTTGATGCACGGCACGATTAAAAGGAATGAGAATCGATTGAATTTGGACATAATTTAGGCGATCCGTTATTATGATCAGCTCTATGAAACAAAAATACTCGGGCATATGTCCCTAGCCAGTCGCAAGTGAAAAGAAAGGCATAAATGTACTGCATTTAAAATATAGATGTTGATGTCTGAGTAAAGTGGTAAGATTCTCGTACATTGGTAATGTGGACGAAGAAACCCAAAACCGGCAACTCATAAACGCAGCGAGGTGTCCTATCCCTAATGAATGGGTGGTGCCGATCAGGTTCATGATTTTTTGCTGGCATTGTCGGTGGATGCCGGAAGCACTATATCGGCAAAAAAGCATCACCGGCAATATTGTCGGTACAAAAACGAAACAAGTTAGTGAGTCCTTCAAAACTCATCTCAAAGAAATTCATCTTTCTCTATCAACATATCATTATAAACGATTTCATGCTGAGAATTTGTGTGTGTACAATGACATTTCAAAAGCTGACAGGACTGTCACAGCAGGGACATCAACGGCAACATATTGGTATCTCATTATAGTCGCTATTCGCACTTCGAAAACGGTTGCTTGCTGCACGTTCAATTGTGCGCAACAAACCGGCATTAAAACGTAATTTTTGGATTATTTGAGGTTATTTTCTGAATCAGTTATGTCAAAGAAATCTGCGGCAGAACGGGAAGTCGGTTGTCGGTTTTGCTATGAAAACTGGCCCGGTCTTATCATAGCTTCCATGCCAGCTAGGCCGAAATTGACCTTAGCGGAAGTCTCAGTACTATAAAGCCCCGTAAAAACGTGCTAAATTAAGTGAGTATGAGCAAATGAATTGCGAGAGTATAATGATTTTTACATTTGAGCATGAGATGTTCTCGTATTTTGCCACAGCCTGATATGTGCCTAATATCAAATAGATTTTTTGTAAATTGCTGGATTGGCATCCATTATATAGAACCTTATCAAAAGTTATAGAAATACTTACATGAAATATTCATATTACACAAATTATTCCATATCAAGCAGCAAATTTTTTGTGAATAGACATTTTTTATTTAATGTTTAATATCATCCTTACCTGGGCAGTTGGAGTGGTAAACAATATATAGGGCTGCTTCTACCTCTATATCGATGTATGACTACTATTTATTGGATGACTTTTTTTTTTATAAATGCATCGAATGTTGTACATTTTATCATTCTTTTCACTTCCGAGTGCTATGGACGTGTAATCGAAAAATGTCTACATATTCCACAATGAATAACGACCATCAAATTCTTGAATTTTATGATAACGACTTTTACATTTTCCAATTAAAGATCATCGATGAGACACATGTATATTTGAATGAGGCATGCTATTCAAATTGATATCCACTAAACCCGATTTCCATTAACATGAACTCCGCTAAACCCGGTACATATTGTCGACTTTAAGCTTACAATCGAATTATTAAAATTGGCGTAATGTTTCGACTTGCCCCAGAAAACTATCAAATGGAATGTACATCAATTTTCATTTTATGAAAAAGAGATGTCGTGATAGAAAATAGCCCCTTGACGCTTTGTCTCAACTTTTCTATTTAACTTTTTCCTATCGATGGCCGTAATGCGAGTAAATCTCTATCAAAGCTGCGTCGTAATCATAAATATTTTGCTTTTGCATCTATATGTCAGCGATTTGTCAATATTGATTCACTTCGTTTTGTGCAACATGAAGCAAAATAATTTCTGGTTCTCATCAAAACTTTCTGATCTAAACCTCGCAGAGAAGCACTTAGGTCATTGACTAAATTCCTTATTGCAAATGAAATCGAAAATGTTGAATTACATGAGAGCTGTAACTCAACAATAATGAATTTTCTTAAACATATTCAAAAACGCAACATAATGAAAATAAAGCTCTCTGTTTTGTCCTAAAATTCATTTGTGCGACCGCTCAAAGTTTGATGCAACCTAGATTTGAAACAAAGCCGGCGAGAAACACAATAAAAATGTAGCATAACATTTTAATGAAAATTTACCTTCGAGTAAGTTCAGCTGATAATGTCAGCATCCATCAAAACGCTTGTAAATCAAGAGAAGATTGAAACTCTGAAAACAGTTCATCAGTTCATCATACTACAATCAAACATTCCCATATTATTTTGAATAACGTCTTGAATTTTAAGTGTTCTGATTATATGACATTTGAAACATTTTTGTATACATTTTCATCAAATTTCTGAACATTTACATGTATGTTATTGTCTGATATAATGCTCATGAAGGGGCAAATTGCACTGTGTTTTAAAGTATTCATGAAGATAAAAAGTCTTCAAATAAATGTTTTACTCTTGCATTTGATTGTTTTTATTATCCCGTAATGCTCGAGTCAGATTACTCTGGTAGCAACTTCTTTCCTACGTCTAACAACACTCGATAGAAATTATAAGAATTTGGGAAGCATCAGTTCAGCTCGTTGGTATAAAAATCTCGTTCGCTCAGTTCTCTCGTTCACTGAACGGTTCGAAACCTCGCTCACTCACTCAAAAGTTGGAATGCAGTGGATAGATTGACTGGTTAATGCGAGAATGTAGCGTAAGCTAAGGCTCTCATCGGTACTACCCGCAGAATACTTTTTTCATCCGTACTTGTCCGTGTACTGTTTACCACCACAGCTTTATGGCATATTGTATGTAAGCACATTATTTTGGACTTGTACAACTAAGCTTGTGATGAATTTCTCTTTTTATTAGTTGATTTTCTTGCAATACATCGAGTTGTAGTATTGAACTGAGGAGCATCCAAAAAACAGTCTAGCTGTTACATATAGAAATCGGCTAAAAGTGTGCCATAAGTCCTATTTTGATGCACACTGAAGAACAAGATCAAAAAAGGTCAAAACTTAATTCAGCATGCTTACTTATGAATAATTCATTGTCTGGTGTAGTTTACATAGGTTATGTCTGAATCATATTGGCCGTTTTTCAACAGACTTAAAAGTCTTAAATTGCTCTTGCTATCATGCTGACTGCCAACTCTTGCATAAATCAAATATTTATCAACCTTTCTAATAATGTTAAGATACTTCGCATTCAATCTAAAAAGTAAACAAGTTTATCGGATTTGCACTTGACAAGAAAATTGAATTAATGTGGATGGAAACTTCAGCTTCTAAACATAATCGAGTGATAATATTTGCAGTTAGAAATGAATTGCTCCCGGGAAACAGCGCTTTACCTGGTCCAGATGTCAAACTTGAGAGATTATCTTACTTTGCACTGACGTAATTGATTTGAATTGATGTAGAAAAGCTTCGAGCAACAAGCTAAAACGTTTGAAAATATTTCAAATTTTATTGCGTGCCTCAAGATTTCAGTCATCGCATTTTTGATAAACTTCCTCCTACCGTTTCTTCACACAACTGCACTCCAACGCTCAAGAAAATAGTCAGACTTGCGATCTATGAACACAGTTTGCGCTTCACATAAACGCCTATAACTCGTACAGCAGTTATTCAAGTTCGATGAAATCTAGTATGTGGCTAGAAAATATACCCAGCTTTGTGGTGATTGGCTAAATTTTCAGTTTTCAGACAAATGGGAAATTGTGGAGGAGATATCCTGTTACTACCGTATTTTGCATGTCTTTCTATTCATGCAATGATAAATTGTATCTGCAATCTGCGGTCGATTATTGGTCGAAGCTGATGACTCAATATGAAGCTCGCAGTGGGCATTCCAAATTTGATTGTCATGGGCTAGGGGTAAAGATAAGTTTCTTTATTTAAGACTGAATAGCATAATATAGTCGGCGATAATACAATGCAGTATCATTTTTTACACTTATATTTACTTTTCAACTGTTATGAATTCTGTTATTGCACCCTTAAACGTAGGCGTGGCCTATATTTCTGACTAAGTTCCATTTCTAACATATAATATCGCCAAGCACCTACAGTTTGAAAGAACATGGTTAGATTTCCTTATGGTCAAAAGCCAACCGTAAAACCTCTAGTAAGGTGGTGGTCTAATTTTCAACACTCTTTCTCACTCTCATAGTATTAATATAACATCAATACTCGTTTATAGACTACTTTTTTATAACTAACACTGTTTCGCATAGCGCTTTGGTAAATGCCGGTAGTCTCATGTCTTTATTGAAAAAAATATTTACTTGTGATCAATACACTACGTTAGGCTTCAGGGGCGGCTCGTCCATTAAGGAAAGTGGGACACTACCCCAACAAATGCTGAATAATTTCATGGACTACAAACCTGACAATCCTGAACACTAATGACTAAGTAATCCAACAATTCATCATTCTAATAAGAAATCAAAACTTCAGTTACAGACGCAGCATTAGATATTTATCATGTAAAAGTCGTCGGGGGCCCGCCCTCCCATTCTTACTGACATTGCATTACTCGAAGTCGTCACATGTGACATAGAAATTGTCAGGTTCAACACTACAGGAATACATAAGCAAATAGGCATCGTGGAAGGAGCCATTAGCGCTTGTCATTGGTTAATCCTGATTACGTTCTCACCAACAGACGCGGAGGTAAAGAACACTAATGCATTCGGGATGAGCAGCTTCTTTTTTCGAGACTTAGCCTACAGTTCCTGCATTTATTCAAATTTCTGAGAGCAGAACATTACTCTGACATGCTGCTAATCGAGAATTGCAATGAATTCTGTTGCGTTGCTTTATTGAAAAATGGAATGACACTTCTCCAGGACACATTCATGTGAATCTTAAAACTAACTGGTAATACTTCACGTAATAAATGGTGCTCTGCAGTTGAAGCTGCGTCGAACAGGACACAGAGAGGTAATCAATAGGTTAATCAGAAATTGACTTTGTCTGTGTATGTTCAGATTTGGAACCGGCCTAGTTTTGAGGCAGACGCCGGCTGGGTTCCAACTCTATGCTTGAAACAATGGACCTTGTAGTTGTATTTTTTCCATTTTGGGAGCCCAAATTTCTGATCTTGCACTAATATCAAAACGCCGTTTTGGTCCAGCGCTTTAATGTTTCCGTTGGTAAAGATTACAGATGGTGGTCGAAAGGGCCTTCTGCAATAAAACTGCGTTTTACTATTTCTGCAACATCAGCTATCTAGGCCTCCTATACGGAAATCATGTTAACCTACAGTCTGAATGAAACATTACACGCTAAAGATGACGGTAAATAGAACAGGAACTTTTGTGCCGCAGCTGAGCCAACAGTCATGAATAGACATAGGTAGGCCTATAGTAACTTAAGATAATGGTAAGTAAATATTTCATTAATGTCGTCATTTAAATACCAAAATTTGTCGCTCCCAATCAGCATTTCCTTATCTTTTCCCCAGAGAATGATCTTCAATGAAAACTCTGGACGTCACGAGATTGCAACTAGATCTATAGTATATACGCATATCTCGAAAGAAATAATCCTGCTATTGTCTCTTCTCAGGCCAAAATATACAGAAAAGGGAGTGGACACAACACAAGACAGAATCCACCATATAATGTGTTTCGCTATGCATGAATCATAAGAGCATTCGTGGGGGGAGGGAGTTGTGCTATTCAATTGCATGCCACATCAACCCTATCTATGCAAAGTCAAACTTCTTACATAAATACACTGCCTAATGTAGTCCCAAAATGTTAGATATAGACGGCGGCGTACTATTAGGGGAAGGCGGACTACCTTTCGAGCCATTTGTCGGGGTGGCGCTTTTTTAGAGGCTTTATGGTAGGACAACATGCAGCATATTGTCCATCAATTTCTGAATTTTGACTATTTTCTTTTTTGTGTTAAGTACGTAGCCTAACTACCTTGAAACTCAATAGACTACAGAAGCAATAACTCCTTCCAAACATTGAGCATTGTGCTATTCGAAAAAGTTGCAAAATAGTTTGTAAATTAATCGAAATTTATTCTTCCTCATCAGGTTGCTCTTCCTCAAGTCGATCTCTGATTTTGGCTGAATAATTGGATCCGATGAGCGACATGTCATTCATCAGACATCACTCAAAATTATGATGCTTGAGCCTAGTCAAATTCGGAGCGTTATGTGGGGTTCCTGGTTAATATGGTCCTCTCTCATTATGGTCTTGAAACTCGGTTTTGGTTAAACTGTCCCACAGAAAGCCTCGCAATGAAATCTAAATAACAGGAACGCTTTTAGCCACATCTATAACCGATGTTCCTGTCAAAATTGCAGTCGGAGCCTGTGTCTCACTTTTCCTGGAAATAGACATAAAGTAGCCCTCATTCAAACTGCAAGATGTAGTAGATCTTCCAGCAAAAATTGTGTCTGAAACACAGGTTTTAGGTTTTATATAAATTTCATTTCGAGACTCATGACAGACAGCTTCTTATTAGATCAGCCACAGGTCTACAGGCGTTTGACAATAACTGAGTTTTAATCAAATTCAAATCATTGTGCATTTCTTCAATCCAATGAGCCTCCTCTAGTGAACTATTGTTTTATATGAATTATATGTTGAATAATATGTTTTATATGAATTATTAGAAAAATAAAGCTTGTTGTGTTAGTGAGAGCTTCGTGCTCGCGTCGTGTTAAAGGAGTTCAGCCGTATTCGCGTTTCGACTGACCAAAATTTTGTGTCGTGATGAAAAAGTAAATTTCCGACGACTGCAGACTTCTACCTTTAACTAAGAGCTGTTGCCCAATTTGCAGAATTCGTCGGTGGAATTGGAAAACCAAGGAAATCTAACTTTCGCTTTGATCAAGTCTTACTAACTTGAATAATTTGTAAATGAAGAATGCTACAAATATGTTTGTAGATGACATTTATTCGTGAGACCCTCGATCGGTTCTCGTCGCGAACACATGGGAATGATTTGACATGCAATGGCCAATCAATTTATGTGATCATGAAAGTCATCTGATGCATGCATCTAATGTCAATGAAACATGACACAGAAATCTCTGAATAACACGCGCTACAACAAACAATGGAATCGAAGTCTGCCACACAAGACAATACACTGGCAGTGATCAAGGTGCGCTGTAAGCCACTGAAACGTTTTGCCGAATCGTCTGATACAGTTGGAGCACAGAATTATGTTGTTTAAGCGTATCACTTTGGTAGAAGTGCAATCTGATTCAAACAGATGGCACATGCAAGAACTTACTAAGTGGACAAAAAGAAAATTTTAATACCTTGCAGAGATAGGAAAAATAGTCGTGCGCCTCTTGCGGATTGCTGTGAATTCCTTCAAAATGCTCCGATCACCACGACTCATTCAGATTCGAAGAATTCAGATCATTGCCAAAAGTTTTCTCGATAATGTTGGGCCCTCCGATCATTATTAGAAAAGTTAGCAGGCGCACGAGAAGAACGTTCGCAAACTTCTCTGTAGAACTTGACATCGATTGTGTCTCTTTGCTGTGTGATCCGGTTGATAACAGTCACTGAGACTTCGCACAATTGGAGTGTTTAATGTTGAACTGGCTGCTCATTTTTCGATTGCTATGGCATTATGGCAGCAGTTTGTGCCATTTCATGAACGTTACATGTTCCAATGTTTCCTTTCTAGTCAAACAGAAGGAGAGACGACCTGTATAATTATGTGAGTTGGAGAGCTTTCCGAAAGCAGTTGACTATATTATGCTGCTTACCCCAACTGCAATTATTATGCATCAATTGAATCGAAGTCATCAAAGAGAAGGCCAATAAAAATTACCACGGAAAGGACAAAGTCAGAGCGGAATCCTTTTTTGTGAATAAATCGGGTTTAGAATATTCAATATCGAGGGCCTCTATAACTAAAATAAATCGAAACTTCAGATCTGTATGGTCCCATTTTTCACTGCCAAAAGATTAGATCATTTGCAAGTTTTGCTAGGTCATTGTCAATGAAGAAGTGGTGACTAATTCGGCGAACGACCAAGGTTGGAAAATGTCTGTGAACTTTTCTCAGGCAATGCCTGACCAGGAGAATTCTCTCATGCCTCATGCGGGCGTCTCTAATGCCAGATGCATTAATTTTCAAGAAATTTAGCATGAAGGTAGAAAATTTACTCATAGCCTATTGTACATGTACATGAAGTTTTATGGTGATTAATTAAGTTTTACAGACTGCAGAAAAACTGAAAACATGGGTAGGTAGCCATGCCCATAACTACGCAGAAAAATTACAGATCAGCTAAAAGCAAACAAGGATGTTGGAGCTGAAAACAACACGTTTTCTGGATAACCAGTGTTGTGACACGAAATGGATTCACATGATCGCATAATTAGGAGTCACATCGTGAACAACATGTCATGCATAACTACTCGTACAATAAGTGAATTCTATTACCGAGCGACAATTTTCAGTGAACCGATACGTTTATTTCCATTGATGTATTGTACATTCAATTATGATGCGAGTCAATTGGCAGCGAAAAGAGCAGCAAGTATTCCCTTGAGTGGTTTGGGATTACATCACATGGAATGGGTCGGCGGATTGACCTTTTTAAATCTTACAGCAACAAACAGCTGACTATTTCAAGCTGCCAAATGATTTAGTATTGCGAAAGGGATGGATTGGAAATAATACTGTTGCCTATTGAAACGTCATGCATTCTTGTTGCTAATTTTTCTTAAGTAAGCTTATTTGTATTGTATGCAGCGAAAAGAACAATAATTCCAAATAGAGTTTAGATATCGATTAACTGCAGAGGTCTGTCATAATATAATGAATAGATTAAGAAGATTGAGCTATTAAGTCAATTAATGAAGCCAAACCCTTGACTCTCAGATAGCAATCGTCTGACCAATGTCATTTTTATCCCTAGAGTTGGTTTCTGCCTTCAGTCGCATTCCTTTTGTAACGTCGACTAGGCCCAGTGAAGCTATAGTTCGTCTTCACCGAGGACTTCGAGTGCGAACGTGAATCAAGGGTGTTGGTTTTACTGGCGTAATTAAATGTTCTCATTAGACATTCATAGTGTTCGCGATTTCCTTGTTGAATTAATGATTATGTAATTCTATGAAAAAAAGTCGGCGCATAATTTCATTGAAACAATAGAAAAGCAATATAAATGAACAAAAATGCGACATTGAACATGCAAACAAAGCCTTATGAATTGAACTAGCAATTTCTTATTTTTGGCCAGTCGAAACATTATTGACATCATTTTTAGTCGACCAGTGAAGAGTTAATTCTAATTACGGACATATGCTCATAAATGTAGACTCAGGGCACTTTCCACCATTTTTACTTGCAAATACATACCAATACCATTGAACTTAGTCATTGAATGCGCTGACTTTGACGAAGAAGCGGAACTCAGAATTCAGATTACAATGGGCAGAAGAAAAGACCTTCGTCCATTCACCAAAGTCTGTATCAAACTTTTGCAGAGAAAGCATGCGCAGATGGCCATTGCTGAAAAGTTGAACATTTCAACAAGCAACTGCGGTCTGTCGTCTGATAAAAGACTTTTGCCAAAGTCCAACTGTCAACTTTCCGCAATCTGTGATGATCTGGGATTCCTTCAGCAACCGTGGAATCGAGCATCTGCATGTGTGGTTGACCAAAGGGAATACGTTAAACGGAAGAAGGTGCTTCTCTGCAAATGAAGATATTTTTGCAATGATGAAGTAGGTTTTCAGGACTATTCCTCCCCAGCCCACGGAGCTCAGTCAGTACCCAATTTTAAGGACCAGATGCAGTTGAGGTCTCTCCCTTGACCTGTGAACAGTCCGGACCTCAACTCCATTGAAAACTTTTAGGGAATTATGAAGAAGCGGGTGAATAAGAAAAAAACCCCGAGGACTAAATCAGAATTACTGGCATCCATTATTCATATTTGGCATCATTCCATCGAGACAATCTTTCTGACCAATTTAGTGGATAGCATGTCACAGTGAATCATGGCGGTGTTGAAGTCGGTATCAAGTCAAAATTGTCTACGTGCAAGATGGTCTGCAAAATGTTCTCGTAAAAACTGTCCAAGGGAAAGCCACAAACTGGAATTTCAATAACAGAAGCGTCTTCAGCAACATCTGAAACCTATGTTTCTGTTAAAATTTAGCCGAAAATTCCAAAGCGTCTGACAGATTGAAAATATGCCTCTTAGGCCTACATCCATGAACTGTCAGAAACTTTTGACTTTCTACTTAAAACAGTAGCAGAATCCCAGGTTTTAGATGTTGCTGAGGTCGCTCTTGTTACTTAAATTCCAGTTTGTGACTTTCCTTGGCACAGTTTTATCAAAACTTAGTTTCAGGACCATTTTGTAAAAAGACTATATTGACATGAAGCCTTGAAGACTGGTATAAAATATAAAATACTAGGTGAGCATCAAATTAGTTGACTTAATCATCCATCATGAATAACTTACGTCAACTTTAGTATGTCCATTACAAATGATAAATATATGATGATTTCAATAACTATTATGTCGCTTTTTGTATCAAAGATAGCAAAATAAGAAAATTCACAGGGCTGTAATAAATGCTTCGAATGTCCTCCTGGCTGTTCAGCATAAACACAGCATCGATGGAGAAATGACCGAGGAGCCCTTTTGATAACTTTGACCTCGATGTCATTCAACGCTTCATTTTTCTGTTCTAATAATTGTAGACATCTAGGATCTTGACGCTTTTAGAGTCTGTTAAGGATGTCCCCCTATAGTCAGAAATCGAGAAAAGAAAAGTCTGGACTTCTTGGGGGACATGAAATGTGCTGCCCCAACCAATCAATCGACTAAGAAGTTCCTTATCGTGAAGAATTCCTTTATTCTCAAGAGAAGTGCTCTGGGGCACCATCTTGCTGGTATGCAAGCTTATTATCTCTTCTACTTTTCGAAATAGGAATGACGTCAGCATCGTCAGCATCCTTGTACGCCGAACTGCTCATTAGAATGCAAGTGAAGAAAATGAATACCAATGTGAGAGGATAGCATGTCCAACACAAAATGGGTGGTGAATTCATAAGCTGTTCAGCTACAGTATGTGGATTTTCTTTCACGTGAATAAAATAATCGCTATAGTACAAACAACCATTTAGATTAGGCGACTCCCCACCGCTTATGGCTTATCGAAATGAAATTGCGAGCATTGTCTTACTTGGCTAAAACTGCTTCGCAGTATTGAAGCCGCTTCGGTCTATCATCTTGCTGAAATTCTTGTCACGCATAAGTGCAATGTTTTATCCAAAGACAGTGGATTTATTCCTTCTTCTTTCAAAATTACATCCACCGTAACACGCCAATTACTATTCCTTCTAGCCCCTGGTCAGAAGGTCTTCGGCTGCTATGGTCACCAAACTCTGGTCTTGGTGAATTAGAGAATGATGCAGTAAATCTTGATTTCCAATAGAGTAAAGTTCGCGCTGGCAGAGCTTCTTTTATGATATTATATATTATTGCCGATAAGTTCTGCATCTAAAAACAATGCGTGATGAAACAGGAGTCAGCAATTTATTCGTTGCTGAAATAGTGGTACTCCATCTGGAAAATCAATCCCAAACAGAGTCAATTCAACATTACATCTATTAATGTGACAGCAGATCAGGGTTGGATTGCTTGCTTGTTTATTTTATTTCGACCATTGAGAAACATAAGAAATGCGAGCAAAAGAAATAACTAAACAATATCGAGACAGAATAATAAAATTTACAAGTTGGTTTCAAAATAGAAAACACGCCTTGAAAATATCAAAAAAAAAAAATCTGCAAAGGATAATATTAAGGCAGACTTTTGTTAATGATTTGCACTATGCATGCCGTAGTAGAATGAAATGCATGTATTATGCTGTCTCGCTATAGAGTAAATGTTGCCAGCATTCTGTCAATAATGATAGGATATTAAGTTGTCGATGTCATTCTCCTTTTTTCTTCAGCAGGTTAGTTGCCATTCTTTCTAAATGTTCAGAGTTGTTACCACAAGTAAAATTTGTTTTAGAAACTTTATTTCATTTATCATTGTGTGACCGAAAATCAATGATTGAAATTAATTTTTTTAATCATTTCTCATTCCTGCCAAGGTTTGTTTTCCTCAAAGAGAATCATTGGACTTTCTCATGAAAATCGGAGTACCGGTGATGACAAATTTTGATGCATTTCTCACCACAGCAGATGAAGAATTTATGAGGTAGCGAAGCATCATGTCACCGATAAATGCGCTTTCTCTTCGAGGAATCCTAAGTGCTGCTTCATCGCATATTGGTCACCTTTACCTTGTATCTTAATTCTAATCTAGCACAGTTGGTCGATTCCTTTAAATATATACATAATAGACCTTTTTAAATTATGCATGCGTTGAATTATAGCGTTCTTGTACTGTGGATTTGCAAGTTGGATATTCAGTATATTTATCTAGGGTGATATTTTGAAGTATCCACTCTCGCTTTACAGACCATCTATTGTCCATTGTTTTGAAAACTGTGTTTATGTGGTAATTAGTGTACGCAGACTAAAGATTCAACTCTTTGAGGTAATGTTTAAATGGTGTTATGTATACATGTACATACATAATATATGCGTAAAATGCATGTAATGAAATGTATTGTTCAGTTATCAAGTTAGTTGAAAAGCTTTGCCTTGAGATGCATTGGTAATACTCGAAATGAGTTCCAACAATCAAAACACAGTCGACTAGCCCAAGTCAGTATCATGTCATAGCAGTCATTCGTTAATTTTCGGCTCTGACTTGGGGCACTCATTCCTAAGGACGCGTATTCTGATATTGTATTGTTGTCTCCCACTCGAGAATGCTATCAACCGTCAGCTGTTTCAAGCCGTAGATCGAATTTGATTGGTGGTCAACTTCTGCTGACTTAATGGTCAAATTGCTAATTAGACGATGATCGAGGTCAATTAAGACAGCAGATGACACCAGTTGTCTTTCACAAATAGTTAACTGTATTTAAACTATAAGCGATGTATATTAGGCTATAATATTTCCAAAACGAAAATTAGATGGGCATTAGTGAATATCCTGCGTGCTGTTACTGACCGCCTCTGATGTGTGCTTTTTACCTGCGCCTAATTGATGTTGGGAGCAAAATGTGCGTCCGATTAATAGCCTGAATAGCTCAGGAATGTTGTATCCACATAAATCCGCATGCCTGTTAGTAGGAATGGAAACCCCATGGGAATTACAGTCCGTTGGGGAATGGGATAGAAATGGAGCAGCATGCTATTAAAAATTGCATTACCGATCAATCGAAACAAAGACATTTCTGATGAAATTCAAATTGAATTGGAAATTACAGAAGAATAGTGCAAGGACAGCAGAACCACATTAAATGAAGGCAAATCGAAGATATTGCTCTGTCAACGCAGTTCTTCAGCTTGAACAATAAGGTGACATGGGACCACCACATTTCAAACGTAGTCAAGAAGTGCAACTGGCGATTTTTTTCTTGCGAAAGTTGAAGCGATTTTTAAATGTTTTGTGACGTACTCGTTTAATGTTTGTAACATGGATGCGGAGTGCTATCCGACTCCGAGGGTTGATAGGACTCCGACTTCGGGTGGGCAGTGTATACAGCCTGGGGTTTTTTTAAACAAAACTGGTAACCTACGTCATAGATCATTATAGGCTTACCTGAGCCTATCTTTAGTGATCATTGCTGTATTAATTAATTATCAATCATTTTCGATGAAAGTTGATAAAATGTCGCTTTAAGTTGGATGCATATGACTCGACTCATCCCTGATGTGTGCTTCACACGATTTTTCTCCAGTCTCTACCAGGCAGGAAAATCCGCCATCCTTCTTCAAAAAATATGAATACACCTTCGATTTTAATATGCGCTTTGGAGGAGCCATCACACACGATTAACGTTTGGTGAAGAGGTAATGTTCTCAAACACACTAGCATTTCTTTTTAGTCTCTGATGTGACCTTTGGTGCGTAGGCGTGATCGAGGCTAGGAAGGCTTGTCTTCTCTATTTAATCACCGAGTGAAAAGACAGTCCTCATTTCACTATCACGGTTCATTCCCTCAACTATTACAAGCTTTGCATGCAGCAGTGTCTCTGTACTTTTGTTTGATGGAGAAAGTTGACATCAAGACAGTGACAGCTATATGTACGAGGATAACTAATTTGTTTGTATTACACTATATTGGGTCTAGTTATAGGTCGGAGTCCGGAGTCCCATCATTTGATAGGACTCTGACTCCAACTTCGACTCCAGCAAAAATGATAGGACTCCGGGACTCCGACTCCGCATCCCTGTTTTGTAATGTACTCGTGCATGATTCAGTCGACACTCGAATTTGCTTGTCCAATTTTTACTCATTTGCCTAAAAGACTGGAAAGAAGGATTCAAAGTGTTGATTATCGAGCCTTTAAACTTATAAATCATGATAATGTACAGATCCATTGTCAGCAGTACACTCGCCATCGTCTGCAACATCGACGGGAATTAATCAGCAAGAGGTTATTCAGGAAATTGGCTGATGACAAAAGCCATATTCTCCATAAGTACGTACAGAAGCGTTTAATTCATTCAAAGCATTGCCAATTACAACTGACCCGAACAGTAAAGAACAAACTGTCATTTTTCCACTGACTTCAACCAATTGGAAGTAATATGGTGCTGGTCGCTATATTAGCAAGAAATTTTGAATCTCTTCCTCTGCTAGGAAAACCATTGTGCCTCTGTCCTGCTATTTTAACTTTTCATAATGTAAAATGCGGACAATATGCAACTTTCATGTCACTTATGATTTCCATTACTTTTGCGAAATAAACACTTCTATTATTATTATCATTATGCTCAAATTCATTTTCACATGGGATGTTCATGGGAAAATGTTCGACATCAAAACTTATTTTTTGTGTAATCCTTTGTACGCGACAGATGACGATGACAGTCAGCCGGTAGACGAATTCCATCATGTGCACACACAAGCTCATTTCTTTAAGTAGTTCATCATTATTCTCATCAACGAAGCATCATTTCTATCCACAGCATGTGAGTATTAAAGCACGCGTCGAAAGGTTTGCTAGGAGTGCAAACTATTGCAAACCGCAAAATGTACCAATATTAAGAAAGCATCGTCACTTTAGATTTATATAGAAAAGCAAGTGCAAGAGACCGATTAATATATTTCAAGACAAAGTAACAGTTAAAATGACAACACGAAGCCTTTCGTCCGCTCTAAGTCGTGTGTTGACGCGGAACTGGTGTTAATTACAGGAACAGAACTTAATAACTTGCAATGTGAGACAAGGACAATACCATGGACGGTAAGTGGACAGCAATCAATGCTATTGCCATGGCAACCCAAGGCCAACTACCAGCTGCTTCTGGACGCATAGATCAGGAGCAATCGCTTGAATGGCCACAGCCTCCATGAAACAAAGCACACTTCTGACATCGGATCTACACAAAATCTTAAAACGCTCTCTGATACCTGAGAGGTCACATCCGTTGGCAAGTAAATGGTGAGCAATAGAGCTCTCGGGCAAAGATTTGAATCGAGGAGGAGCACTCTATCCTTCCAGCAACTACTTGCGTGTATGTTCCGTGACCCACTCACTCAAGGATCTTTCTCTTCTGCCAATGTACTTGCTACTGCAAGCGCACTCGAATTTGTAAATAACTTAAGATTGAGCAGAAATAGGAAGATTATCCTTGGGCGAAGTAGCTGGAACATGATAGGTCGAAAATGCAATAATGTCAGAAGTGTGCTTTGTTTCATGGAGGCTGTGGCCATTCAAGCGATTGCTCCTGATCTATGCGTCCAGAAGCAGCTGGTAATTGGCCTTGGGTTGCCATGGCAATAGCATTGATTGCTGTCCACTTACCGTCCATGGTATTGTCCTTGTCTCACATTGCAAGTTATTAAGTTCTGTTCCTGTAATTAACACCAGTTCCGCGTCAACACACGACTTAGAGCGGACGAAAGGCCTCGTGTTGTCATTTTAACTGTTACTTTGTCGTGAAATATATTAATCGGTCTCTTGCACTTACTTTTCTATACAAATTATGCAGTGGGTCACATTTCTTCAAGCACTTTAGATTTAAGATGATAATCATGATATACAATGATAAGACGCAGAAAGTGTCTAAATTCTTACAATAGTGAAGGAAACTATATTAGAATAGACCTATTATGCATTACCATAGGTGGGAGCTAATCAGTGCCGTAACGTGCTCCCGGACTATAAGCCTTCGCTCCATAATGGACTACAGAATGAGATGAAAATGAAAAAGTTGAAAGACAAGGAGAGTCGATGTATGAAAAAAGCGCATGTGCTATAATTGCCACCCACAATTCGCTGTTAACCCATCTCTAGCGCATGTGTGATTGCTTGAAGATCCTGCAGTTTTCTCGCGCGGGCGGCTGACACTATGAGCGTAATTGAGAGTAGTGAGACTCCAATGCCAGCACTGCTCTTAGGAGACCATAAAAAACAAATGAAAGCTAATCAAACCTTTCCGTTTTATGAATGTTGGTTATTATTTTTGGGCATGCGGTGAAGGCTTCGCAGGCAGTCAGGCATGTACACTACGCCACTGAAGTTAACTATCATGGACCTCAAATCAATTGGCCTGTTGATCACAAAATGGGTAACGAACTACCATGTAAAAGTAGATACACGGTGCATGTAAAGGGAGAGATGCAGTAGGCTACAGGCAAAAATATCTTTCTCAAATTAGCAATGTGAGAACTAAGGAATTTGTGGAATAGCGATGGCGGAATATCAAATTGCAGTCTACCAAGTAGCAGCGCCGACCACTGCATAACAGCAGGCTTAGTAGAACAAAGTAAAAAGCTTAAAATAAAATAATTGAAAAAGACACACGACACATTTGTGAAGCCATGCAGTAGCATGAAAGAACTAAAAAGGTTTATAATCATGTTCGCTTTCTTGGGATAGCATGGGAATCCTATAGGAACTCTAACATTTTTTGAGGGAAAAGTGCTAAAACTACATCAAATTAAATGCTAGAGGGACATGTGCACCAGACCAATTATGCGACGCGATCTCATGTTGCCAAGATGTGTAGTGCCTAAGGAATGTCGGCATTCAGTGATTTTCAATGATTCTGATCATAGTGCCTCGTAGTGCTGTAAAAGCTTCAAGATCAGGTACTGGTGGGCACGTTTATTTATAACAATTTGCAGTACACCAACTTAACCCTATCTATGTGCTCCGACATGCATCGATATCCTGAGAAGGCGAGAAGGCCACCCTCCTTAGCTTCTGAAGCATTGCTGCAAATTATCTAAATCTAATGGCGGTAAATTCATTTGCTCAAACTCTCTCTTTCATCTCCGCGCAATAAATAGCAATTCAAAATTTGAAATCACAAAATTCGACACAATTCTGAAAATTCTGAAAATGTTTGACCTTAATGTAAATTTAATCCAATGATTTTTGTGAAGTTTGACAATTCGCCATAGCTGAAAGTTACAAAAGCGCAGCTAGTTCTATGAGGACCACATCGATATTGAGACGGAGGATAATTCGGCACTATGGACAGTATTAGACTTCGTACTGCTCAATTTGATGATGGTTAGATGGGAGATCCAGCCACCCGATGCCGCATTGATGTATTCACGTTAAACGCAACTAGACTACTGAAGACTGCATGAAGTGAATTGCGATAGTGTCATGAAATCATACAATCACATTGAACAGAGAATCTGAGCCCTCCATCTTTTAGTAAAATAGCAAGTCAATTTTTAAGTTCCTTATTTCATTTTAAAGTTGTATCAACAGAACTTGAGGGATAACTTTTCGACTCTATAGAATCAAATACAATTACAAAATCATATTTTGCTCTTTGTAAATGAGTTGCATACATGTGCATTTTGATGCGGATTCGACTGTTTCTGATCGTAAAGACAATATGTTATACGTATTCATTCTGACAGTATGAAACTCAATGATTAATATTTACACAACATGTGGCGCCACAATCCTTAATTGGAGTTAGTGCAATGCGACTTCATATCCTCTCAATGTTGCATGCTTTCAAATTAAGTAGCAGGTGGTTCGCGAGTTCCTAGCTTAAAAACGCAAACGGATCATTTGATAGAAGACCATTTGTCGGCAATAATATATGTTAAAAGTCTCACGATTTCCACAGTAAGTGATATCATTAAAGTCTGCTTCGTCATAACACTTGATGAGCCTTTTCACTGATAAAATCTGCCAAAAAACATTTTCCATGCGGTTAAGTTGATGGTGCTCTTAAAGGTCTATAAACGTAGATTCTCGTCATATTCTTATAGGAATAAATGCCGATCTTCTCATAAATCGACTTAACATGAAGAATGATCAGAATTTCAACTTTAAATCATTGAATTCATTGTTTGATGTCGACGGACTTTATGTGGTATGTCTACAAATGCTTAGCTGTGTTCCATTTCTAATGCAGCTCAATGCTGCATTCTGATTTAATCAGTAAAGGAAAAAATCAGAAAGTTGAAGGAATTTCACTTTGATCGTGAATATTGTAAATGTCTTAATCTTCGTGTCTATTTCTCTCGCTTGTGAACTCTCACCGATGAATTTGATGCACAGACTTTGTATTTTTAAGACATTTCAAATTACATTTCTATTCGAAATGACCCCCTTAATACACTTTTTGATTATTTGTAATTCTGATTGAATTTCTAGGCATTTTATTTTTTTTAATTGTTATTACAATTTTTACTTCTTATCTGTATTTTAACGTTCTGAGAGAAAAGTATTTGTATTTGACGCTGCGGCAGCGCATTCTTTCTTAACGACTGATTTAAGATGCATTTTATTTTCTACCAGGTCTACCACAATTTTTTCTGTAGATTTCTATGCGTTGCTATGCCAGTTCCGCGATCTATCCAATGATCTGCAGGGAAAGAGGAGCAAATTTTTAGCCGATGGCAGGCGGGAATTTAGATGTTACAAGCATGCAGCTTCGATGTCATATTTTTCATTGTTACAACAAGTGCAGGTATACCCGGTAGTTGTGACAGTTGTTCCTCTGTTATGACGTAATAAAATAAAGATGTTTCTACTCTAAAGCATGTTGAATGAGCTTTTAAATATAAACAAACTTTGATCGATTGAATCAGAACTTACTACTCAATTAATAATGTAAGATTTTAGTTTTGAAAAGACTGCAATCGCTGCTGGAGATGTAATCTTATCAGAAATAATCCATAAATATCAGCTAAATCTCTTCTGTGAGACAGGACAATGAGATTATCATTGAATCAAATGCTATTTACACAGGCGTATTTGTACAATATAAATCTGCTGTTCTACTTTTCTGTCATATAATGTAATCGCAAAATATCGCAAAGCACCTCCTGGAACATTCAATTTTACGATTGGCAATAGTAACTATGACATCGCAACACCTGCATGCCGCATAAATATATAAAAAATGCCGCATCTTAAAAAGAATCAAAGTGTGTTGCACCTATAA
This sequence comes from Prostheceraeus crozeri, assembly GCA_907163375.1. NCBI lineage: Eukaryota > Metazoa > Platyhelminthes > Polycladida > Euryleptidae > Prostheceraeus > Prostheceraeus crozeri. Next base: position 326,005 of record CAJQUW010005006.1, read on the forward strand.
TAAATTCTGTTAATATCATTTTGGTTATCATGACAGTCTGTTTGTTTGTCTGCAGCAATAACATCGGTTGTCATGACGTTTTCATAGGGGTTGTTCATTAATTAAAATTCTGCCGGCAGAAAATTAAACCGATTTAATTATTCTGTCGGCAGAATATCAGCTGACTTTTTGAACGCCGGTATAACAACGAAATCCGCAGAATATTCAGTCGGTTTCTGTGTTATGCCGTCGTTCATTAAGTCGGTTGATATTCTTCCGGCAGAATAATTAAATCGGTCTAATTTTCTGCTGGCAGAATTTAAGTTAATGAACAGTCCCATTATCTTTAACAGCAAATCGGTCAAACTACCAGTCGCGAAGAATGTCATATTTCTGCCTGCTGTTGGAGGAATCTGCCCTTAAAGTGCTATCATAATCATAATAATGACAAATCTCATTTTGAGCTTTTAAATGAATGTTAGATCATCACATTATTGAGTGTGCCAAACTAGGAAGCACATGGATCTACATAAACAAATGGAATTTTGTGATGCTTGGCGCTCCATAACTTGCAACACGACTGGAATCACAACTGAAGAATTGTCGTTTTACTGATGCATGGTGACAATCTACAAATTAAAAAGGATAAGACGCTCGTGCTCGAATTTAGCAAGAAAATGTCAGTAGCTGTCACTCCAAGGCATTGCTATTATAGTTTCCACATTCAATGTTGCAATGCTATCAAAAAACAATATTATTGAAAAATTGAATATAGTGGAATACAATCAATCATTCAATTATTTATTCAAATTATAGTTTCAATTAAACAAATTCAACCATTTTATATCTTCGTGTCAGATTCATGCGAAAATCCCAATGGCATTGTGAAATATAGGATTTGTTGATGTAGATTGAAAGTGGTCATAATATGGGTATGATGCAACTCAATGATTGATTGTCTTAGCTACGAGATTCTGGAGATCTATCAAACAATGAACACTAATTAAATTGGGAAATGTTCTCTTCATCATTATAACAGATAATGCCACATTTTTGTAGAACTTATGCGAGCATTATGCTTTTAACTTTTTGGGAAAAATATATTTAGGAAAACATTTCATACCTGCATTTAGGCGATAAAAAGTGAAAAAAATAATATGAAATAAAATGTATGACTGGACAAACTTCCATGATTTTTAAAGCGATCTGTTGCAAGCTCTTATTCATCTAAACTCGGAATGATTATGCATGCAGTAGAATTTTGCATCTTCCTATCGTCAGAGATTAGAAGCCACCATCGTTTAGGCACCACTATCATGACAGCACAAATGTCCTCGACACACTATTGCTTTAGATGGATAATCGCGACTGGTTTATGGTCATTTCAGCCGCTCATTTTGGAACTGATCTAAGTCAATGTTGTCAGATCTGGAGAAGAATGACATTACTGAAACATTCAGCAGTTGTAGATTCTTGCCGCAAGGAGATTTATTGCAAGTTTAAAGTATATTTTATCAAAGTGCTTTTGATGTTTGAAGGGGAATGATATCTGTGAATATTTACGAAGTACACCGATGAGCTGCCTGTATCTTCCTATTGTAATCCACCGGAAGCCGTCGGCGTTTCATCACTGCTCCATGACAACGCATGTGCACGATACAGTGTCGTTTTAAATGTCCATGATCGTTTTAGTCCATACAATCGTACATGTCGTTTGCTTAAAGTTGATGTTCAACTAAGATTAATCCAATTTCATCGCAATAAAATATTCGACAAATTATTGTTGCCGCGGCCAAGTTGAGCAGAAAAAGAAAATAATTTAGCACCCTGAAATTTCAGAAATTTCCATAGAGCGGGCTTGATTGATGTACAAAACTGTTTCCTGGAAGTCTGACGATGTTAAACTGTTCATTTTATGAACATGATAATGGTCAATGAGCACAGCTTTGCAAAAATATCTACCACTATATTTAGGCATAAACTATCTTCTCACTAACATGCATTATATTTCACGAGGGAATAATAAAACCCATCACGCTAAGACAAGAAAATCAGTCATCCTTATATAAATCGACCGACATTTCATATTTAGTAATGCGCCGGATTAACAGCACTCAAGAGAATAGCAATTAAGAAGCTAACACCTTTTATTCCCTTTCCGTTGTTGTCTTTTTAAGGAATTCAGACCATAGTCCGCAGTGCTGACAAGCTTACACATTTTCACATGGCCAAATCAAGTCCACAGCTATACCCAGACTGGTGAGTGGGCCTAATATCGTTGAACAGAAGCAGACCCGGTCGGGGTGTGCCTGAAGATGTTAGATCATTGTTTGAATATGAAGAAATGTTGAGATGCAACGCAAGTTATTCTGTTATCACAGAATTTCATTATGTCTCTCGCACTGGAGAATAAAACTATGTCACAGAATTAAAAATACTATAATAATAACGATAGCTTGCGATAGCGCATGTTGTGTGTAATTGATGGATACATGTACGTACATTTACAATTTGAAACTGATCGAACCGATTTTTTTTAAAGTTTAATATTCTAATCGACTTTCCACATATAACCCAATGATATATATTGCGGACATTTCTTAAATATGGGTAAAAATGAAACTCAAAGTCACAAAAGTTGTGACATTTTTGTTATTTAGTAGTTTACCATTTACATAGAGGCCTATTCAGAAAAAATCAACCATAGTGATAGGTGCAAATTTATGGGGTGCAATGAATCTGATCTATCACAATCACAACAGTTTTCATAGCGGTCAAAGCGGGACAGGCCTGGGGCTGAAAATTCTCGAAAGAAAGTCAGCGGCCGGAAAATTCAGGCCCATGTCCAAAACATGTCCGGCCATACCGTCGGCATGCGAATCCTTCTGGAGGAAAACGTGGCTTCTAGGTGATATCGGTAACGCATTGCTATCTCATTATTGGAGGGCTGAAAGTCGGATTCAATGGCCGCTTATTACTTTCATAAAAGTGGCATTTATTTTTCTCTGGATACATCAAGCCTGAAAGCGGCAGCTTTTTGCCATTGCTGTTGCATACTTCTCCTGCATTTGTGAACCCGGACGCTCATTCCGTGTTGAGATCCAGGTTGCAGGACTTGCTCACTACATTATTTATTCTGATTAACACTCCTGTATGTGTCCTGAGTTGGGCATCTCCTGCAGACCAACGTTCAGACTCATTATTGCAACTTCAGTCTGAATTTTTTGTTTTTGAATTTTGGTTGTAATATTGAATCTTAGATGCAAGTACAAAGTAACTAAAATCTTCGGTGCTGTTGAGCAAAACAACGTGTCGATCATGGCGTCAACATTCACATGCGACATGTATGTCTTTTATATAGGAATTAGAAACTAAATAATAATGCAAGCATAATCAATGTGAATAAATTACATTGCGGTACAGTATGCAGTTTTAATTAGAAAATTGCTAGATAAGAACGTTATAGCATAGGCAAAATAATGGAGAATAATTGAAGAAAAATCGTTTCAGATTAAAAAATTGAATTGTAATTTGAATTTAATTCTAGAAATTGCTCTGTTCTATTGTTTTATAATTCATAAATCGGTATTTAAGGTGTCAGTTAATTATGCAGGTTGTGCAGATATCCATATCTACTTGCATAATTTATATCATGTTATAATTTGATGCATTTTCAAGTCAATCTTTGGGTGTCCTTTAAGCAATAAACATTCGTCTGATTATTTGACATCATCATATTGTTTAGTTGTCGCGTGCGACCCTAGGGTATTAAGCAAGCACCAACAATCATTGAAGGATTAAAACGGACCTAACTCTAACTCGTTAAAGAAGCGTGACAGCATCAACGATTAAAGTCGACATGGCGGAAGTCGACCGTGGAAAAGCGGTAAACAGACGCAACTGTATAATTGGTGAGTTAATATAGGGTTTGTGATCATTAGGACGAGGACAGGATTTCAAGTAAAGGTCTTAGGCGAGGATAAATGATAAAATGATTGAATCTGAAACCTAATTATTGATGACTGCTGTTCCTCAACTGGAAACATTGAAATTCGAATCTACACACTTTCTTGTCTGAACAAGTATACAATGATTTCGTCTAGCAAGTTATTCAACTTTTTTGAAGCGACGATAATGGACGGAGTCTAATCTTGAGATCTCCCGACTATTTTAGATTCGATAGGTTTATAACATTTATAAGATTTTCTGCTTTCTTCTTTTAATTACAAGTATACTAGATAGCAATTAGCAAATAAATTAGCTAACTGAAGGCTTGTGAATAGCTATCATTATGTGATCAACATTCTGTGAAATCACTGGAATAGGAGAATATTGTCTATGATTCGAGTTATCCCTCTCAATATAAAGGCGTCCACAGACTTGTTTTTGATTACAAGACTGGAACAATTTTGAGCAATTTTGAACAATTTGACAATTTGATATTGCCTAAAATGCGTTAAAAAGAGAACGACGTCTACATAATGATTAGAACTATGGATTTTTAAGAATGTGAAATGCTAACTCCGAAGAACGTGAAGTCTAATTAGTACATTCAGTGATGGCCTCCGAGCATCGACCGTTGAAGGCGCTGACGCCGAAATTCTGTCTTTAACTGTGTCTAAATTTTTACTACATTATATCTGCCCATGAATTGAGAAAGGGAAGTTTTTGACTTTGATTTTTTCTGACTTTCTCTATAGCCTCATGCTAAAGAACATGTATGCCGTAAGAGATGCACCAGTGGATAGACTTCCGATATGAGCCCACTTTCAAGTCTGCTCTGTTTGTACACCATGGTTGGAACTGGCCGGGTATTTGGCGGCCGGCGTCATCAAAACCGGGCTCGGTGGCCCGCTCATTGAAAACCGGCCCTTCGGGATGGGACGGTGGCTGGTGTCTCTATGCCGATTGGTTAAGGCTTTGATCGTCAGACATTATTTGGTCAACTTGTGCATTTGGACATTATTCAATTTCCACATACCATCTATGACGTGCATGAATGGTAGGCCTAGCGGTACTCCTTGTAAGCGAAAGCTACCTACTACAATACAATATTACACAATGCAATTATTCGCACTTAAATATCATGTTTTGTGTGATGAACAGTGATACTCGTAATGACTTATCTGCTAGTCTAGTGAGTTGTAGGCCTACTTGGTAATTTTCATTTATGATATTGTTAACTGCATTTTTAAAGTCAATCAAACACAGGAAAATTGAAAACAGATAATTGCAATTATGACCCAAACGGGCATTGATGTAATAATAACATTGATACAACAATAATATATAATATGCGTATATCCCGCCTCCACAAGAAAGCTGTAAGCGGTCAACAATTCTAAGTTCCGATGTAATGATAGTTTTTCTAGCGATGAAAGTTCCGAGATGAGCAATTTGATCACTGACTGTGATGATGTTGCGAAATGTCTTATCTTCGACGTGCAAACTTGACTTAAAGTAATTCACTAAAGTCATACTTACTTCTTCACCTGTGAGGAAATTCTAATGATTTGCAACGCCAGTTGAGATCTCTCTCCACTACAGTTTCAATTCAAATATTTTGAGTTTACATTGATGACCGCGAGCTGACGAATAAGAGTCTCGGACAATGAGCTCGCCAAACTTGTCATCAGTCTTTGATTTCACTGAGTGCCTCAAGACCGAGTGAGAGTGTTGCTGCACCTACTTCAATCAAAATTTATCGTGTGCAGTTACCTCATGAAACAATTAGGCTATCCACGATCCATTGTCAAATGTTCGGGTAGTAGGCCCTAGGTTGCATTGAAATCCATTACTCATTGCATCTCCAAGCTCAACGTGTTATATGAACTATCCCATGTAGTGAAATTGTTCAAGATATGGAATTATGTTATAAAATATAGGTGAGGAATATGTAATGCTCCCAAAATTCATACAGGCTAGAATATATGATTCTGGAAACTTTATTTGATATAAAGTAGGATTTGAACTAGATGCAAAAGTTGCCGGTCTGACCTCATTTTCTAACTGTTTAAAGAACAGTTCACAATATTCATATCACAAAGTATATTCGCAGATACTCTCAAATTATGCTACATTTACATGCCCTAAATGTTGTAATGATTGACCAAGCAATATGTTCTGGACTGAATGTCGTCAACGGTCGGCATGAGTCTAATCAAATTAACCGGCCGGTCGGCGTTACTAAACCTGCCTGCCGGCCAGCAGGTCTTCAAAATTCGCGTCAGGGGCTGGTCGGGCGACCTAACTAAAACCGGTCGGGTGGTCGGCCGGCAAAATCCGTCCCGTCCGACTAGCGGCCGGTTCCAACCTTGTTGTACACCATTTCTGGCTCGCTGCGGCCCTTGATCTGTTACTTCGAAGCTCTGAAACTGTACTTTCATAGTCGAATGGTTTCTTGAAGAAAGAAATCTCTCCGTCTCTCATAACGTAATGCTATTAGAAATGACTCATAAATATAACCAATTTCTGATAGCTATACCATAATCACTGAAATACACATGTATCACAATTTTTACCAGCTAACAGTGCTTCTACTGTACTTGCTAACACTCAACTTTTTGGAAAGCGTTTTTCATCAGAAAACACTTTAAATTTGAGAGTTGAGATACAGACATTTTTGCACATTAGGCTAGACTGTGCATACATTTCATTACTGCTGGACACATTTTGTTGATGTTTGACAAACTAAGTGGAAAAAGTTCTACCATTTGTTGAAGAAATAAGTATTTAAATTTACAAAATTGAAATGCTTGTCTAATATATATTGCAGTAATGTAATTAATTTTTGAACAACTAATCAACATCATTTTCAGTGCAAAGTATTGAAACTCCACATCTGTCACTGAGAAATCCCAAACAAGGCTAATAGAAAGTAAAACTCTACGTTGTTTTGGTCAGACCAGGCATTAGGCTTCAATGTTGAAAAGGAGGAAGACTTTTTCTCGCCTTCCTAGACATGGACGTAAAACGGAAGAATGGAAATTTTCGGTGAACATGAAGATCACCCATGCGGATAGTAGAATTGCAACTAGTCCGATCTGAAAATTTCAGGACCAGTTACACCTCGGACGAATAAGAAGTCTACTTGCAACGACGATCGCTTCATCCTGTTCCCTATATTTTCTTCGTTATGGCAAGTTCAGATTACTGTCAGTTCTCGCACATAAGTAGTACTAATGTGCATAGTGAGCTCACACTGACAGAGACCATAAGGCTGACAACGTCCATGAGGAAGACGGAGTTGGCAGCTGGCTGAGACCTTGCATGAAAGAAAGTAGTGCTCTGGAGGAAAAGTTGGAGGAAGATTGGAGACGATGTTCTACTTACGTCGTTCGAGAAGTCAATGTCGGAGTATCGAGGAATCATGTGAAAACTGCGGTTCCTCTTCGTGAGGAAGAGGCAACCTCCACTACTCAGCTTGGTTATTGGAAAACCATGTCAATGTGGTTGCACGTAGAGATATGTGACTAAAAGTGAGAAGCAAAACGCATGCTTGTGCAATAGGTCTGCATACGAAAATATGCCGAGGACCTAAACATGTCGCGTTGGATTGACTGGTAATCGAGAAAACGTTGAAAAATCCGAAGTGTTAGATAGTGATTGTTTGGAACAAATAAGTGATAAAAGACTTTTTCTGGGGGAGAAAGATGAAATCGCAGAAGCAAATGAAGCATGGACAGAAACGTTTAATGTAATTTTTCAACTTTCTATGTAATTTTTCCTGCTTTTGTGATACTTACCACTATTTACCGCCATTAGTGCGTCAATTCTACTTCATGATCTGTCACCTGTGCCTTGCTGTCACCCTATGAATGAAAATGTGTAAATGATATGTGTGTCCTTAAAAACCCTATTCTTTACAAATGTGAAATATCACATAATTAGTTTTCGCAAAATTATGTAGTTTATAGCAATCCCCATATCCTCACGATTAAATTGCAATGTCAACCACTCAAAAGTACACGTACTTCACTTGCGTTGGAAAAAATAACTATAGCAATGTCGGTCTCTTTCATCTGCCTTTGATTGTGGGCCACTCCCTCAAGCAAGACGATGAAGTCATCAAAACGCTTCATATCTTTTATTTGATGCAGATCGTAGAATCATTAACCAATTTAGTTGAAACACACTTCATTTAAAAAGAAATTTCACGAAGAAGACGATGGTGATAATTATTTTGCAAACAACAGCCATTTTTTCCCTTGAAGATGCTCGCATGTATCGCTCATGCTCATCGCAGTGCGTGACAACAGTCGATAACTCATAATTGTGTTGACAGTTTGACAAAAGGATTGATTTCGCTTGGTTTTTATGAATAGCATTGATAGTGAAATATCTGATCTGATAGTCCCTCAAATCATACGACAACCACAACTTATAGATTTTCATACTCAAGAGAATAATTTCTGCACATTCGGATACTTAACGAAAATTAGCAAGACAGAATGTCTTTTTGTCGCCATATCATAATGAACTCAGTGCTGCTCTCAGATTGAGACTATTTTCTAGACTGTTGGCACACCAAAACTCATCATAGAATTACTCGGATATTGCTCTAAAATAGACTGTCCCTAGCAACACTTCAATTCAGAACGAACTGCTCTCGTCTGAAGAAACTTGCAAATCTAATAACCTGATTACATCGCACTTTGTTCATGCTCGTAAATCTAATGCAAAATGTCTTTGTATTTCCTCGAGAATGTGTCATTTAGATATCATTTTTGAGTCATTATGCCTGAAATGTTGCATCTGATTTCATGTAAATTCTGAAAACTGAGTACGTCATTTAACTATCTCGGGAAAATGTCATATTATGTATGGTGTCTTGCTTGTGCTCATTCGAATGCATGTAACACAAGGAATATGAATATGTTAATTATTTAGCAATAAGAAGTGTCCATAATGACATGGTATTTGCAGTTGCCCCCCTCTCCATTCCCCTCTCCCGCCCGTCGCCACGCGGCTCGGCGAGAACAGGCATCTTTGTTTGACGCGCCGTGCCGTGCCGCGTCCGGTGTGAATGGACCTTTATGTGTGTATGATAGGATTCGCAGACAGTTTCTCTGACAATGGCCGCAGTGTCGTTATAATAATATTCCTCGTCCCCAATCTAGCTAATTGATCGAAAAAAATCAGAAAAGCATATCTCTCTATTTCTCCGTATAGGAAAAAGAGAGTCAAATGAATTCCCGTGGAGCCAAACGTTGAGATATCAGCTGAGACGCATAATCATGGTAATGTCTCATAGATAGCACAGGTCTCGATATCTCACTGACGTAACTTCAGTTTGAGCATTAGAAGAAATGTGAAGTGAAAATATATTTATTAGAAAAGAGTGGTGGTAATAATTTCACATTAACATCATAAATTCTATCCATTTTTTCGTTGAGCAACTGAAAGGAACACAAAATATGCGCCCGGAAAAAGAAGTGGAAAAAGACATTTTGTGTTACAGTGTTCGAAAGATCTCATCGAGTGATCCATCAGTTTTATTGTGGTTCCATTACTGAGTGACAAATAAATATGATACAACCTGATAAGCTATTTAGCAAGATGTGTAAGCTCATTGTCTGAAATGGCGCATTTCTCTGCAGATTATGTTTTTGCTTTGGAATGGACATTTCGAGAAAATGGCAAGCCATTTGAAGAACGTGTATAGACGCATGTAGGCTATATGTACGCAATGCATGCATGGGTAAGAAAGCGTAGAACTTGAAAGAATGAAAGGGCATAGAATATGAGCGGTTTACATTCGAACACCGTGTATCTATGTAATAAATAGGCCTATTTGACACATGCCTATTTATTGATCTGTCATTTATAGCCAGCTGAACTTACGCGGAAGGAGACCTGCAAGTTACTGCTGGCAGGGAATACAGTAGTAATTTACATAGACTCGCAAAATTTCGTAAATTTAAATAAATGTTAAAATATTATGATGAATCTTGCATATGAAAAAATGGTAAAATGAAATTTTCGAAGTATAATGTGTACAGCATTTCGGACAATCAACTGTCATCCTTCGAAAGTGTTCAATTATTGTTCAACTGGCTGTTCACTTGGAAGGCTTTCACCCGTGCAAAAATGTTTGCTGTTTATTATCCAAGATCTTACATGCGATCCTACAGAGATTACTGTATATTTAGGATCTTCTATAAGAAATCACATAAGCTCTTAGGAAGTGCAATATCTGTTGTTGGATTTTCTTCCAATCTTTACCCTTGCTTCTTATATAGAGAACTTGCATAAGATTTTATATAAAACTCTAAGATACGCTCATATGCATAATTTGCCATTCGAACTATAGCAAAAGATCTTATTACAGGGTCGCACATATGACCTTATACAATATATTGGATATGCTATTTGCCTATCTAAGAAATGCAGCATCCTTCACTTGTTTTTCTTGCAAGTTTCCACATAATTCTTATATCAAGGCCTATATGAACTCATACATCAATTTCTTGGATAAGCTTTGATTGTTTAAGCTCTGATAGAGCTGGAATGAAATCTTGTTGCAAGATAATAACTATACAAAGTAGATGTCCTTGATCCCAATATTTTATAGATAAGTTCGCTATCCAAACACAAACATGTGAGCGGTATTCTGATAGACAGCACACACTATGCATTGTACATGGAGTGTTTTACGAACATCGGCAATTCCATATCACAGGAATGGATATTTCTGTGTCAGAAAATAAAGAACAAGATGATATCCAATTCCAAACATTGTAGAGTCATCGTAAAATATCTTCCCAATAGTGTATTAAAATCAATTGAACTTTAAATACCGAAATAGAACAGAAATAATGACCATGTAAAATTATTTTCAAAATAATTGCATAACAGATGGTCCGAAAGACTCCAACTGAGCTATATCATTCTACCAACTAGTGCCTACAGCTCAACCAACAAAAACAATGCAAAAGCGAGAAAAAGGAGAAGTTGTGCAATCGAAAATGTGTAGACAATGAACAGGTGAGTGAGAACGATGATAATGTTTAATATAGGCACGAATAGGGAAAAATTTCAGATAAATAAAATGAATGACAATGTTTGCATTCAAATAGGCCTTGTGAATACATCGATAAAAGCAGTAGCACAATTGAGAAATAAGTTTTTCAAATTAAGCAAATTAGTTTTAGTTTTTTTCGAGTCAGGTCATTTTTGACGAATATGTTGGTTTATTTTCCCATCACTTTCCAAATGACTGAGAAATATCAAATACTCGGAATGCTGCTAATTTCTCCTAATCAAGGACGGGTTGGTCCGCGGAACCTTTGCAGTAGGAGGAAGCCAAATCCTCTTCAGTTAGAAAATAAGCACTCATCATTATCGATTTTAGATCAATTAATCGACATAATTTAAATCCATGTCCACATATTCCTGTAATTTTGTCTTTGAAGTATAGATAAGTAAAATACATGACTTTCGCCTGCGATGTACAAAAAATTAAGTCACATCATCAATAAGTTGAGCTAGATTAACAGTTAGTGATTTGGTTAAATATTCTCTTCATCGGTGCAATTTCCATCCACCTGCTTTTAAAATAATGCTAAAAAGTTATTACTTAGAATTCTCTAAAGTAAGTAGTCACTTTGAAAATGGTAGGAAAAGTTTGATGAGGTAATTGAGCCTACAGTTAGATGAGCTAATTCGACCGATTGAAGTCAGTAATCCAGCACAATTGGCGGCGAAAGCACTAACTTATTCGTAGATTAAGAAAAAGAAAGCACCCTGATGGGCTCGAAATTAAATTATTATTAAAGTTGACGGCTGCACACGGGAGGTAATTTACTATAGCCATTGATTTTTCAAAAATATTCGAACACTTCCTTTTTAGGCCGAAATGCAAATATATTCAAGTAAAAGAGAAAATGAGCTGGCACCCAACGTTTCGGTCGTCTTGACCTTTGTCAAGGGTTAACCATATGCGAAAATGCAAACTATTTTACACGCTTTTAAATATCAGAGGGAGTGTTCGAATATTTTTGAAAAATCAATGGCTATAGTAAATTATTATTGCTTTCACGCGAGCTTTCGGACTTTGTCCTTTGTCAGGCGACTGCAGAGCTGACAACAAATAACAACATCTATGCACACCCGGAAAGTCTCGGTTAGATGTCAATGATACAATTGAAATACATGAAGACATCTCAATGTAAGTGGACTGCGGGTATAAAAACAATAGTCAACTACAGACTTGGTCCATTCCTCAAGGAGTGTTCCCCTTTCTCACACTTCATTACATATTTCATGAAATTCGTCTATCACCACATCACCTCCTGCATGTAGCACTTCATTAGCAATATTGTCGCTTCATGGGCTGTCAAGCCAATTATAAAAACTGCTTTGCAGTACTCCAGTGGTGGGCAACGCGTGGCCCGCGGGCCACTTGGTGGCCCACGGGGACATTTTAGGTGGCCCGCTATACCGCTTCTCATATCTAAAGTGGCCCACTGACATTATTTGAATCGATTATGTGAAAATGATTCACTCCGACTTCTACCCTTGAGAGGTGTATCTAAGGGTGTGGGATCTCTTTATAATTTGCAAAACCATTAATTAACAACTAAATGAGCAATATGATGGCACAAAAAACAAACATTGACATTCGAATTATCCAACCATGCTCCTTTCGTAATGAATATCTTCTCGCATACGCGATAAATGGTCATCACCTGCGCGAGCTTGTGCTAAGTCAGTAGTATTCAATGCCCTGCTGAGCATGTTTCTCTACGTAATAAACCACGCCTCAATGAACCTTGAAAGAGGCTATATTAATTAGACCTTGACTGCGAATGAAGGAATCCAACCGCACACTTTTGACGTGCCAACATTTTTTCATTCTTGTGAATTAACATTCTTGCTGAATTCCATTTGTATACTACTACACTAATATATATTTACTACACTTATATATTAGCACACGACCATCATTTGTGGAGCCCATGCACGGTTTTTGAACACTTAAAAGTACGGAATAAGAGAATATAAAGCCTATAATACTGCCTTTTAAAATTGGTGGCCCGCGAGCCTTTTCGCTATCCCAACTTGGTTGCCCACCACTGCAGTACTCATTACAAAGAACCAAACTTTTTTCTCCTGGAAATCAATTTTTCGGAATTTTGATTAGCTCTGATTCCCAGAATACTAGTGAAGTCAGCTCCTAAATCAGATATATTTCATCAATAGCATATACATAGTAGTCTTAAAACAAAACTAATTTGGATCTTTAATGCTTATAATTCAAAATTGTAGCAGAAGAATGCTATTGTATCATATACATGTATGATACTACAGGACTGAAAGGAGCTATCAGATTCCTCAAGCAAAAACAGCAGTGAATTCAGTTGTGAATAGACTCATCACCTTATAGTCCGGGAGCTACCAACATTTTCTCCCTAAATTCGAGCACAAAAGGTTTGTTATCGTGGAGATGTGGATCTTGAATCGCTGAATCAGAAAATAAAAATCTTATGTGTCACAACCAGTCTCGCTCAGTCAGGGATCAAGCTAAAAAATGCAAAAAGTCACATTTCTTGCTAAATTTATGTACAAACACAGGAATTCCATTAAAGTCATCTTTGTATACCACATAGTCGCAATATATACTTAGGAGTTGCAGATTTCGGTCCCTAACGCCATTAAGAACGATTTTTTGTCTGGCTGTCGACAGATTTTCCCTAGCAGCGGTTCTTAGCAAGGCTGAAATACGTCTACATTTGTTTCTTGTGAAGCTAGCCTCATCAAACTCTGCACACATATTGTTGATGATGTGCTTTAATAGCCCCACACAACTAATCTATCATTTGTGCTCTTTATGACATAGGCATCGACGCTCAAATTTGGCGATTTTCTTTCCAAAAATTACGAAAATCGCTAGCTTTGTAGGTGAACACCCAAAAAGGCCCACCTCAAACTTCAATGAATTTTTTTAGCATCATTAATGCATGCAAGCCAAATCAGTGACAAAAGAGTGGTGTGCTTTTTTTATTCCCTTTGGGAGATAGGGACAAAAAGCGACAATTTTTTAAAAAAATTACATATTTTCATATTACTTGTAAAACAATAATACACGAGAGATCATTCTAAGCGTTTTTCATGTCTGCTCTGTTACATAGGATGAAAATATATAATTTCACACCAATGGGCTTCTTCATGATTCGCTCTGTTGGATTACATAGTGCCTAAGAATCGTAAAACATAACTGTTCATTTTCCTTTAATTTGTAGGTCTACATGACCAGCAGCAACTCCGTTTCCGGGCTACATTCTTCAGAAGTGAAAATAGCGCATGTCACATAATAATATTATCTTCCGAGATCTTTCGCAGCCTCTCATCTACATTCTTCTTGTATGCCCTTTGTTCTTAAAGAACGACGACGGACTTCTTATTGAATAATTTATAAGATCAGAAGTGATTTCTTGGGAATCCTCTGTGTCTGTCTCAACTTAGGAGCTCACTTCTCATTGTGACAGAATAAGCTATTTTTCGTTCCAGATCTTTTGCAGACGAATCATGCCATTGACTCATTGAGATGGGGTTACAGCTTTCTGATGACCTTGTATTGATTAAGCGATGGCTATCACAGTTCAGAAACTACAGAAATGGATGAGACCAAAAACATACAGACGTAAATGAAATTAACAATGTAAGATGGCAGTTTGCTAATGTCATCAGTGCTGACTGAGGCAGACGTCCCAGTAAATAAGACGAACCAGGGCTATGGAGCTCAATGGACCTACCCATATGAGCAGTTATGTCTCTTGTCGGTCAGCATCCAAAGAAGCATGTCAGGACATGGGTGGGCGGTTGTTAAGTTGGTACTTGATGCATTAGGCTAGATAGCTGCTACTCCGGACCGACTACTGCGTACCATCGGTTGTATTTTCTATTTTCTTTATTTCCTGTCATCGCCTATCAACACACTTCCAAATAATTGTCTGTGAGCATTATTCCCTACATAACGGAAAACAGCAAAAAGTAATAAACTTTCCTCATGCGTTGTAGTGATTATTCTAAGTGCTTTAACTTCCTTATCATCGCCAGCTTTCGGTAATATCGCACGGTTTCGTCAGCCGCTTTAAATAATGATTTGAAGAATAATTTTCAAGAAGTGACTCGCAATGTTTGCGTAATAAAAAATATGTTATCATACTCTTTCAATGTTGCAATTCTATTGTAACTTACCAAAAAAACTAATTCGAATGTCGTCAATGGTCGACATAATCCGAATTAGAATAACCGGCCGATAGGCCCGCCGGTCTTCAAAAGTTTTGGTTGGGCCGGCGGATGGTTCCAACCCTGGGTGACATATCATGCAGATCATCTATATGAGAAGTGTCAGTGTCTGGTCGTTTAAACAGCTCAGTACAGCTTTACTTCCATTGCCTTCTTGACTTGCTTCATCGCTTTGGAGCAGCCTTCAATTTCCGTCCTCGACATTCCTTTACTTCGGTTTCGAATTTCCATTCAGATCTTAGATTGATTTGAATGTTGCATGAATTCGTTTCTCATCTAAACTCATTTCTATCTCTCTGCATGTGTTTGCAATCCATCGCTCCTTGTCTGGTATAGCTGCTGACATCACCTGGATGCATGTCTTGTATTCTCTCATCATGGTTGGTGTTTCATCAAGCCATTCTGTATTAGCTTACCTCTTCATGTCCGCTAACTGAAGTGTGTTGTCAGATTCCATTGCGTTTCGGCTTGTGCTCTTCCGGTATGGTATGCTCTGCTGCATCTCCCATTGTGTCGCAAAGCTACAATTCTCGCGTGTCCTGACCAGCTGACCGAACAGTATGACCAGTATCTGTCTCATCTTCTGTGACTCCCACGTTCTTTAGAGCTTCAATATCCAGTCTCTATGTACTTCATTTCCCACACAAGCTTTAAATCGAATTTGGTATTTGCACACCACTAAGCTACAGTCTCCTGATATGTCCTTGGTAGGTGCTAAAGTTCAACAACACAGACATTTAATGTTTGTCTATCAGAGTAAGGGCGTGCGCTCACTAAGCGGCCAGGACGCGGCGACCATGGCCGCCACGGCCAAAAAAATGTACGACCATGAAAGCGGCTGCGACAGTGACCAATCGACGCCATTTGTTGAGGAAAATAATGAATGAGGAAGAGGTTGCAGTAGTTTATTATCTATTTGTCGTGGGAAGGGTCGCCCAGTGCGCGCTCTGTCATAGGCTGCAATGTATTTTACTGGTCGCCGTGACATCTTGGCCGCCTGTGCGTTGCTGCAAATCTTGATGGCCGCCACTACAAAGTGGTCGCAGCGGGAAAGTACGCGCGCAAGAAGACGACTTATCATCTCCACAATGATGACTAAGCATTCTTGCCGGCCCGCCGCGACCTGGCCGACTAGTGCGCGCCCTAAGGTCAATCATGTTTGGCGCGACCAAGGTTCATGCATTTGTCTCCTTCTACTGGAATCTTGTGTTGCACAAAACGAGGTTTTCTATGAAGCAAAGTCAAGCAATTTCTCTCCTATATTGTCTCCTGCTCTCCATGCCCATATCTTCTCATCATCGCTGCTCTGTAACTATCATTTTCTGATCCAACCTTGGCATTCAAGTCTCCAAGACCACTGACATCTTTTCGTGTGATGGCCATCTGTGTACATCCCGATTGATCACAAAAGAGCTCCTCCTCTTAGATGGACTGCCGTCCATGCTGGCGCACTCCAGCTCACCAACACACTTCTTTCTTTGGTGTACAGCAGAGGGGAAACGGGAAAGTAGAAGTAGACTGATTATCTTTGCCGAGCTCTTGTGGACTATTAGGAGGGCGTGATTTGCCAATTCATGTCCCAGCCACGCCCGTAGACAGATCCTCCCCCTTTCCGGAAGAGACGGGAAAGTATGATATTTTATCAGAATTTTTTTTTCGACAACTGATTCGTGTATTAACTTCGCAACTCAGATGATTGAACAGAATGCTTTAATACCAGTCGCTCTCGTCCCACATGTTGCAATCTAGGTTGCATGTAGGTTGTCCATGCGATGACTGTGATATCCACATATCTGTTGAAATATTACGGATATCAATGGGTATCGTATGGACAACCTAGATACAAAATTGATATCCTGGTTGTCCGTTGCATATCTAGAAAGTATAATTTGATGTCAATGAGATACTTCGCAGATATCCGATTGAAGGATAAATTTTGTACTATTAGTTTTATCCGTGATGGATATTTTACTCGTTGCGCGTTGCTCAATGCAATTTTTCTCTGATAAATTCTCAAATTCCTTGTTTACTTCCAGACACATACTTCTCATTTTATTGATGTACCATAGTAGGAACATCTCGATCCAAAGTTTTTGAGTCAATGGAGTCTCCTTAGCGGAAAAGGGCAACCAAAGTAAAAAAAGGTGCTCAACTCGATTCTAATGACACCACTTCCACCGTCTTACAATGTCTAGAAATAACGCCCGCAAATTGCGTTTGAAAAACTGCAATTTTTCAAAATAGCTTGCGTACAAATGTTTAATAGTTTCCTTACTTATCGAAGAACATGTAGAACATTACTCTCTAAGTTTCTTGAGCGGAGCTGAATGGTTTAGCAATATTACTTTCAGAAATCAACTGACCTGCTGAAATTTTAAAAGATTTTTAGAAGTTCAATAATTGATCGAATTGGAAGGAGTCGTCGAATCTACATTCACTGAAATAATGACTTTTCGTGATTTTTTAGTGAGTAAGACAATTAGTTGAGAAAGTTAGTTACTGATTATACCCACAGTATAGAAGTATTGTGTAAGAAGTATTATTGCTAACATCGAAAAACGTATTTGTCATTTCATCACTATCAAATCTCATCAGAGGCCTTTTACTTCTGATAAATGTGAACGCTTTATACCACCGTTGTTTGTCGTGCGTGTCGGTTGTGTCTTACATGCTCTGGTGATACGGATCTATTTGTTGACTTTTCTCTATCTACATGTCATAATATTTCGGTGTTCTTTATATCATTGGAATCGTCGTTGTCTCCTGCATTCGGTTTCGTTGGATTTATACGTCACCGTTATCACAGTTCGTCGATATCTCGTGGCATCTGTATCTTAGTATTTGGCTGTTTCCTCTTGTCAGAAGTGAGTGTCACTCTCGGCCGGTGTCTGATCAATCGATTGTGAACCAAATGCTGGACAGTTAGCCAAATCCAAAGTTGTTGAGTCATGTAAAATTCTTGGATTTTTTATTGACTGTAACATGAAATGGAACCTTCAAGTGTCTTATGTGTTAAAGGTCGCTTCTCAAAGACTCCACATTGTTAGATGTCTTAAACACATTTTGTCATCAAATGATTTGATTACTGTTTATCACTTTATAATTACTTCACTTTTCTTGTGTGCGTCACCCGTTTATGGAGCTTTACCTGTGACTCTCCTGCAAAAGTTTGAGCGATTTCAAAAGCGCAGTGATCGTTTAATTTGTAACTCGTCATGCAATTGTGATGCATTCCCTGATTTGTCAATTCGTTTTCATAAAGCTGCAATCAAGTTATTGGCATGTTCTGAGACTCATCAGTTCCATCCCTTGCATCATTTGGTCCCTGAACGGCTACCTCACACGTAAAAGTTATCGGTTCCTTTCTCTCGTACCCAAAGACGTTTGAACTCATTTCTCCCTTGGGCGACGATCTTATGTAACTTACAATGTCTTCCTTCTTACATTCGTATGCTTGTTCACTTGATTATTTTACTTGGTTTATTGTCTATTTTGTATTTAACAGTTTTTGTATCAAATGTGATTGCTTGTGATTATCAATCTTTGAAAATATACGCTACTACTACTATTACACGGCCTTTGACATCAAGGTACACTTTGGATTCTTGTTTGGGCAAGTGGCTTTTGAGAAAGATTATTAGTGCAAAAATTGTGGTACGTTGAATTAAGCTTCTCACATCTTCAAGCGGGTGCATTCTCCAAGCATATGAATCTCTTCATTTCATTCATTCATAACTATAAGCTTAATTTGGGCTATCTTACATGGTACATGGGGACTTATTTGCCGTATATACCAAATCGTTTTCACAAAATCATGTCTTCAGGTTTGGTAGCTCAAATAATTAACTAACAACATTTTCAAAAAGCTGCAGTTTCGGATTGAATGTCGGAAAATTATATATTTTCAACTTGCGATAAGTGTAATAGCCAATTTCTATTCCATTGTCGCATTTCAGTCAACAAGGTTGATAATCATTGCAGTTTACTGCAACGATGCCTTTTAAACCAAAAAGTATCATTTATTTAATCAGAAAAGTGTGAGTTTTGGGAAGCGTTGCTCCATTCAGCTATATACAAGGAAGTAATTATTGATTTAATTTATGCTAGTTACAATGAGTGCCGGCAACTGTGCAATGATTATTTAGTCAATAAATCAGTTAATCTATCAATGGAAACGATAATTACAGACGATCAAATAAATTAAATTTGAAACACTGAACAAATCATAAATAAAAACTAATCATTAAGAATTTCATCTTCGGAAATTGGAATTCTGAGCAATCAATCAATGTAATTACATGTAGGTACAATGGAAATCTGAACATTATTCTATTCAATAAACTTCAAATCTACAGATCAATACATTAAAAGATATTGGAATATTTGGCAAGATAGTTGGATTAATAGCTATTAATTGAAATAAATAAATTTTCATTATCCCTGGTTACTTGATGGAAAGGGCATTTAAGTTCGAAGTTCGCCTTTTCCTCAATCGATGGCTTATTGTTTTCTCGGTTTATTAACAATGCGCAGTGTTGAGAGCGAGCCCGCATTTGGACTGTCAAGAACCTTCTAACCCGAAACCCCAAAGGCATTTTATTCTTCAGACAAGACAGATTATCTTCTGAATTAAATTTAATGTCTGTGTTAAGTGAACATAATTGTCATAATCGCAGCTGATTTATCAATGCAGTAAATGCATGTGAAAGTCCATTAACGATTTCAATATTCGGAAGTCAATAATTGTAATTTATCTTCGGTAACGAAAAAAGAATGAGGTTGAGTGATAGTGTCGTCGCGATGACCGTCCAGATTTGATGTATTTGCATAAAGGCGATCTTATTTATCTGTCTAGCTTTACATCTTGTTCCCATCTATATTCCATTTCCTTACACATTTCAAATGAAATTGACTTTGATAAGCTTTTAGTGAAAGGAATGATAATTGGGAGATCAAATTTCTTTAAATACTAAAGTCATATTGGCGACAAAATGCTTAAATGTAGCACTGGTGCTTTTCTCATCAATTTGGAATTGATGTTTGAGTTACTGTGACTTACATCATCAACATCATGAATTCTCTTTGCGTTGGTTTTGTCGGTTAAGAAGTACTAGACTCAGAAATCACATTTGTGCAAGGGTTGAGAATATCAGATATGCACATTCATGCACATATTCAGACATGCAGGACCTACATTTAAGTACTGAAAATGAAATTGATGTCATCAAGGCATTTGTTAACTAATTTTTTAAATATTGTAAATTGATTGAATTCCTAGCCCAATCCCGGATACATTTTCGTCTCCAACGGGGTTGTGATCCCGACTTTTTTCTCAATGCCTAACAAAACTGCTTCACTTCCTTGCACTTTGACATACGCGAGATTGGGTTTGATCTCAATTGGGACAGCTCTTTCGGACAATACCTTTCTGAAACATCTTGAAACGGGTCCGACAGGCTCATATGAGCCAGTAGGTCTATAATGGGCCATGACAGAGCCATTAGATACTTATTACTAGGGTTAGGAGTTTTGCCAAGAAGTAAGAGAAAATTATACAACAAACTGGCAGGGTAGGAACTGACAGATATTCGGCTGTCTTCTGTCGTTATATACTGCTAACTACAAGTATATTGATAGCTTCTGAAGACAAAGGCTAAGATCGACTTTTAAGTGGATACTTTTCAGCAGCCACTACAGTGTGAAAAATCATCTTGAGAATAAACTGCCACTTTTGTCATGTCAAAATAGAAATGCGAGTATTGTGATTAATGTTTTGATTGATAATGCAATTCGATAAAAAATAGATTGCATCGATATTTTATACAATGATTTAGCACATTGCACATCCCTAGTTATCTGGGTAATTACTTGATGAAATGGCGCTTCAGACTAAAGTCATTCCTTTAGTTTACAATGATTTTCACTCCCTTTAATTAAAAATTCTTCATGCATTCATGTACAATATGCCGCCGCGCACAATACAATATGACATAGCACAATATTTGCATCGTCTATCAGGAGGAGTTGAAGTTCTATTAGAATTACATAATAACTCTGTAGCTTTATTTCTCATGCTAGAATGGCTTCCAAAAAATAAAAATAGCAGACGAGAATGTTGTGCATGTCTTCCTAAACGCCATATGATTTCAATTTCTAAAGCATGTTTGTGGTTTGACACATGTTGCAATCCCTTGCTCCGACCTTTACATATTACCGTTTTGCGGAACCAAATATGTTTGAAAATTTATTGAAACCACATGTAACAGACTCACTTGTGCATCCACTGTTTGTAACACTTTGCATTCCTTGTCACGTTTGTCGTATGAAAGTTCAAGTATATTTGCATTCATTTTCGATTATCTTCGCTAATCTTTGATGATATAATCTCACTCTCATGTGTCACTGGATGTGAAAGCATGAGTTGAATATATATGCCCTGATGACCGAGCCAAAATTACATTGCGTATTTAGCAAATCGACTGGGTCAAAAATACATGTAGCTCGTGAGCGACTGTAAGCGACGAGTAGCTTCGCCAACGCTTCTGGTAACTTTACGTAAATACTGCCAACGCGGTTAGGATATTATGCATTTATACATTACTGGTCATTCTCTCTCTCTCTCTCTCTCTCTCTCTCTCTCTCTCTCTGTCTTTTTATTCACCTATGCATTTGCGCATTTGCCTTGTTTGACCGCACGATCTTTCTGCAATTCCCGATAGCCTGTGGATACGTATTACTTATTGTGGATGCATACTTATTCTATACATATTTTAGCTTATCGGAATAGTATTCTCTACAAAGACATTATAAGATGTATCTATCGTGGCACAATTTAAACTGGACAATGGTTTTCAACCACTTTTCATGTAGCATCATGAGAAACGTTAATATTCCTGATTTTCCTGACCGCATGGACAAAAGTTTAGTACTAGGCTAGGCTAACAAGATTAAAACTTAGTTTAGATTAAACTGCTTTAGATTACAAGATTACATTGTGCTAAAACCGCAGATAAAATGAACAAACGCATTACCCTAGCGTTTACCACTGTATGACGTGCGCAACGAATCTCTAAGAATCTAGACTTGCATGAGACTGCATGCAATAAGGTCGCAGCTATTCAATTGAGTACATTTAGCGTCTGAATTTTACATCTTAAATGATCAGGCTAGCCATTAGGGTAGACTAGATATTGAACATATAGCTTTTACCTTGATCTTTCACGATTAATGATGTTTAGGTACGTTCACCACGAATTCGCCGGGCCAGTTGGATGTCCTTCGGCATGATGGTGACCCGCTTGGCATGGATGGCGCACAAGTTGGTATCTTCGAACAGACCGACCAGATAAGCTTCAGACGCCTCCTGCAGTGCAGAAACTGCTGATGACTGGAATCGCAGGTCAGTCCTGAAGTCTTGGGCGATCTCACGAACAAGCCGCTGGAAAGGTAGCTTCCTGATCAAGAGCTCAGTGCTCTTCTGATACCTCCTGATTTCTCGCAAAGCTAAAGTACCAGGTCGATATCTATGCGGCTTCTTAACTCCACCATTTGCCGGCGCACTCTTTCGAGCAGCCCTGGTCGCAAGTTGCTTCCTTGGAGCCTTGCCTCCGGTGGATTTTCGTGCCGTCTGTTTGGTGCGAGCCATCACGAACTTCTAAACCTCTATAGCTATATATAAGTGACTTTCTATATCTATAATTGAGCTAATTTTCTCTGTTCTTTTGTCTATAGACACATATATGAACTTTTTTCTCAGTTCAGACAAAAATAAATTATTTCTTCAACCGAAGACTAGGTATAGTAAAAAGAGACAAAAATATATACACAAAACGTTTTGTCCTTGGCTTGATCACTTGTGTCACGAAAAATTCGAGTGCTGTACATGTATTGAACCGATGACTTGTATGGATCAAAGGAAGTTTCTTTCTGTTTGTTTTTATCTTCCTGAGTGAGTGATTATGATGTTAATGTCCATGTATCGGCGGAGTTCATCAACGCAATTCGGTCAACGGAGGAGCTAGACGTAGACACAAGAATGCACCAAGGGTAAGCGCTTGGCCCCTTACATTTCATCATGTAGTAATGGGGGAAGTGTCGAAGGGATGCATTTTAGGGTGTCTGGACCTTGAGAGATGCCGAATGCTGTATGCCGAGGACCTCGTCTTAACAGCAACTTCCAACAAGAGCTATGAACATGTTTTCAAAATGGAAAATGATTTAGAGCGTTGTGGTTTGAAGATCAACCTGACGTAGTCAATAATTCCATCCAATTTCTCTTCTATATTTCCTGCCAATTGTGCCATATAAATGCCGCTCCCGGTTGCGATCTCTTCAAATAGTAACGATTTTCTTTGTCCCAAGTGCGCCGATGTATCCCGATCGCCTGAGGATGATTCACTCAAAATATGTATAATCGTATCGTGTTCGCGATTTTACAATTAGAGTTGTGTTTTACTCTCGTGTTTACAATGAATAGTTGCAAATTTAATAGTGGTCAAATCGGTGACAGTTCCACAACCTTGTGACAGTAGACCTCAATCACTGAATTTCTAGTCCAAATCAAATTGTTTTGGAGCAATCTTATAGTCTCATCCATCGAGCATCTGTTTTGTATCTTATCACACGTTTTAGAGGAGTTACTCGCAGGATAAATGTTTTACGAAAAATATGTTCGTTTTTCTCGTGTTAGACGCATGCGATTTGAACTTCGTGTACGTGTCGTGTCGTGCTAAAGGAGCGCATTTGTGTTTGTATCTCGATCGAAATTCTTCGTGACGCATTACGGGCAAATTTACCAGGATTGCAGACCTCTACCGTGAATTCCTTCAGATGCGATGCAGATGTGATCATTTTAGATCATTACAAGCAAAGCATGTTGATTGAGTCCAATCATTCTTCCGATCATTCTTTCGAAAGATATCAGGCGTGAAACAACGCTCACAAGCCTCTAAGCAGAGACCTTGACATCGTTAGTGTCTTCGCTGTGTGACAAAGCCGCTAATTGCCACAAAATTTGTACATTCATGTGATAAATGGCGTGTGCACGTATACCGTTAAACTCGCTGGCTATTTTTGGATTGCTGTGGTGCTCCGCTGTGTGAGCAGACTGTGACATCCCATTACAGCATTGCCGGATGCGAAACTTCCATTCTGGGTAAACAGAAGACAATACCAACTGTTTAGTTGTGGGTCTCCAATCTTTCGATGTTTCTTTAATATTAATTATGCTAAATACGTAGACGGACAGTGACACTGACGAGTTTAAGGTGTTACAGATATAATTTGTGCACAATCATTTTGATCGATATTTGCAACTTTATCTAATTTTCGGCGATGCACTCTTACACAACAGGTGCAAGCTGTCGAGAATTCTCATTGTTAATCATCAAAATCATCTGTTTTGGTTGAATTGTTTTCTCACGTTTCTCACGGTGATAAATTATGAATCCGTTGCCAATATCATTTCCTGAATAAGTGCTGATGACGCAATAAACTGACTGAAAAAGGGCAACTCTAGATTACAATTGCTACAATTTATTCTCCTTCTAAGCTATGGCACTACTGACAACAAACATAAAGTAAAAATTGTGCGAAGAATTTGACTAAAGAAGAAATTGAATGAATAAATTAACTTAAGACTCACAGATGTATTCACTGTATTAATTTTCTGAATTATAGGATGACATAGCGAGCAACACAGAATTAAATTCATCTGTGCGCGCTTCGGTTTCCTAGAAAGGAAGGGTTATATGTAGCCATAGGCGTCGATTTACTCTGAACTCAGGGGGGGGGAAATTTCTTGATTTAGTTAGGCTTTCTTCTTTACATACTTCTATACTCAGCTTTGATATAAATCATTTAATGTCAAGTATTTGTAAAATAACGTCCATTAATGTCATCAACAATAGGTCTGATATATATTACACTGCATATTAAGCTTACATTATATTAGGCCTATTTTATATTATAACACAAGCCTATATATGCGTCATTGAAAAAAGTCAACTATCTTCATTATTCTATATATTTTGGCAGTCAATACACCCCATGCACGATTCCGCTCATTTAATTTTTAAAACTGCACGACGGTTTTCTTTACGAGAGACAAATTCCTCAGCTATTTCGGCTAACTTTATTTTATCCGTCCCTTCACGATAGGTCGATATGAACATCAGGGCGTTGAGACGCCGTTGACCCATCGCATTTCTCAGATAGGTTTTCAAGCGATGGAGAATGCTGAAAGATCGCTCAGCTGATGCAGTTGTTGCAGGACAGCAACTGTACAGTTTTATTAAAAGAAGTACTTGAGGAATCATGCACTTAACAGTAGAATCGCCTATCTCACGAATTAGACGAGAAATGTTAGTATTTTTGCATGGTCCCAGATTTTCTAGGCTGATCAACTGTGCTTCTAATCTATTTTTATTCAGCTCACGTTCGTAATGATTACAAACAATATCTAGGTCGTTGAAATTGAGTGTCTTTGAAGTCCTAACACAAATAATTCGGCGCTCTACTGCTTCAAGAACGGCAACTGTCTTTTCAGATATTCTCGACTTCAGTCGAGACACGGAAGTGTCAATAACTTCAAGGTATTGTCGTCTATAATAGTTCTTTGGAGTGTTGAATTTATGAGGTGTTGACTTCTGAAAGCGTCGTGGAGCATTCGACTGACGAGGAAGGTGCGGTGAGTTGGCACCATATTCCGTGATCATTTCCTCCACCTTCGCCCAAAAATTATCGAAGCGGTCCCTATGATTGGACAGCTCATTCACTGCATGGGTCACAAGCTTTGTACTCTCGCTCACCGAAATCATTGGATTTTGAAGAGAGGAGCTTAGTCTATCCGTCACTTCAAAAAGAAGAGTACTAAGCTTTAGGGAGAAGAAAACATCGAATTCCCATAAGCGCTTGACAAATCCTGAGCACGTTGACGCCACTTTTGAATCACTGGTGCACTCAGAAATTTCTTGTAATGCATCACCCACAACCTCCAACTGAGACTCGAAATAATGCATTCGTTTTATTTTACTGTAAATCTGGTGGGACAAAGAGGTCGTATATGGTTCGTGGACAATCTAATGATTGAGCCACATTGCGAACAATCGCAGAACGTTTCGGAGAATCTCGTAGGAATGTCACCACATCCTGCATCAAATGAGGAAAGTCCCTCAAAATAGCATTACTTTTGACTGCATCCTGCACTGATAAATTCACAGAATGCATATGACCATGAGTTACGATCACTCCATCAGAAACTTGCTTCATCCGTGCGGAAACACCAACCTTATCACTAGTAAAAGACGAAGCTCCATCAAAAGTAGCTCCGTAGCAATTATCCCACTTCAAATCGAAACGAGCAGACAGTCAGAAATTACTTTGAACAATGTTTCGCCGTCGGTGCGGTCCACATTATAAAATCCCACGAAGAGCTCATCTGCGATCAAATTGTCATCTAC
The DNA here is from genome assembly GCA_907163375.1 of Prostheceraeus crozeri. Taxonomy (NCBI): domain Eukaryota; kingdom Metazoa; phylum Platyhelminthes; order Polycladida; family Euryleptidae; genus Prostheceraeus; species Prostheceraeus crozeri. Next base: position 352,695 of record CAJQUW010005006.1, read on the forward strand.
CGTCCGGAAGCAAATACTGACTTGTTCATTTCGAGAGATATCGGCAGTTTCATCGACTATCACTCCGAATACAGCACCTTTTCGTATTTGGCTATCATTTCGATATTAAGGCTACATAAGGTAGCCTTAGTATCGAAATGCCACTTCACAGAATTAGACAACTTGCTCCTTCTCGAATGGATAATTCGTGTATCGCTTGCGATTGGAAATGGTAAATAATAAGCTGTCAGCAGAGGACACCAGAGCCAGAGAGAGATGCGTGCGTGCTGTGATATCACTTCGCACACACCAAAACACACATCGTCTAGCCAACATTCGATTCAGTGTTTACACTATGCAGTAAGGAATGGTGAGAAGGCGATGGTGAAATCATCAAGTGAACTAATTTTTGTACGCCTGCCACTTTTTTTAATAATGATCGGAAGGGCCAACATTATGGAGAAAACTTGTGCGCAATGATCTGAATTCTTCGAATCTGAAGGAATTGTGGCAATCGAAGCATTTTGCTTGAACTCACATTAATCCGCAAGCGACGCACGACATTTTTCCTATCTCTGCAAGGTATTAGGAATTCCTTTTTGCCCACTTACCAAGTTCTTCGATGTGCCGGCGATTTCGAATTAATCACACTTCTAGCAAACCGAAGAGGATAAACAAAATATTTAATTCTGTGGCGAGTAAAGCATGGAGTCGCTAGCAACTGCATTCTTTTAATTGCTTTGTATGAATCAATGCTGCTCAAAACTGCAGTTCGCTTCACAAAGAATCTTTAATAAACCCATGATAAGAATTGAACTTTATTTTCACAAATGCTAGATGCAAGTAGTCAAAAAATCTGGAAAATTCATTATTCTGTTTGTTTGACTTTGAGCCGCAATTTTTTAAACAGAAAAGTGACCATAGCAACTTGTGATATATGATATCTGTACTTGTCAATTTTGTGAGATCAAAATATCTATGCCTATTTCTGGCACTGAAGCCGACATTCTTAGATTTTCTGAAGAAATGATTCAAATGATCCTGAAAATTAGGAAATTAAAGGAACTTATTTTGCTTTCATAATTATAAGGAAAATTGAATGACTGTTGCACTGTCTTTGAAAATGATTCATTTTATTAGGAAAAACGTTGAGCTTGAGCATTACCGGAATTACTTGGCGGATTAGGGTAGGTCGTGGATGAAAGTTAGTTCCTCCAGTTTTAATAAATAATTAAAATATTTAAAAATATCACTTAAATTCCGTCGAAATAATTGGTTTGAATGCTAACTGACATTCAAATGATGCTCAAATTTAGTGCCACCTTGATTATACTAGTATTTCCAGGTATTTTATGTTCCAATAATCGTGATTGAAGACCGATCGCTTGCTGTTATTGTTTTCGTAATAAACATAAGAGAATACAATGTCATCGTTTTGCGAGGGCTTTCACCGATTCTCTTTGAGCAAAACTTCGGGACGCGTACATAAAGAAAAAAATGAAGACTTTATATGTAGTAGAAGTGAATAAGGGTCACTGCCACGGAAATGGCAGCAACATCGGATAGCGTGCGCGAACCAATTGCGGAAAGTATGAGATCTTCTGGTTGCGCGATCGAATGATGTACAAAGTATGAACGCGCGCACTCCCGTGGCAGTGGCTTTTCCTCTGTACTTTTATTCACTTCTAGTGTATAATGTCTCTTATTTTTTCTTTATATACGCGTCCCGAAGCTTTGCTCGAAGAGAATCGGCGAAAGGCCTCGCAAAACGATGACATTGTTTTGTCTAACTGTCGAAAATAGGAAATATCAGCCGAAATCAAAATATTTACATGTACAATTTTGAGTAGTGAGATCTTGAGCTGCATATTGAATAAAATGCATAAATTGCAATCGAGAAATATTGTCATCTGGATCAATTTTTCTCAACAAAGGCAGACTACAAGTAGTTCAAAGAAAGAATTGGAAAAAATAACTCATTGTGCAATTAATTGGAACTTATTAATACTATGTGAAAACCTGTCCGGTAATTCATTTTCTGATAAAAATGCATTATACTTTATTGGTGTAAACCGCTGTTTCTTCATTCATTCAATTTTCTTCAAAGTCCGTCTGAAAAGTGAAAAAGAAGTCAACAATTTTCAGAATTACTAAAAAGCATGATCGCTCCTAATTCAAATTTGTAGAAGATTAAATGGTAGATTCCTTTTTACAATAAATTCTGCTATATGTGATTAGGAAACTTTCCATGATGTTCTGTTTGATTAGATACAATCTTTTAAACTTAATCTAGATCATGGTGAGGTTAAACAGCTTTTACATTATTTGAAGCAGCAGCAAGCTCCTACATGCTTTTATCTGTGCGAATTCCGACAATCATTATGCTGTGTGGTCCAATTTGATGAGCTTCGTGAAGGCTCGAGGCGTTATCACTATCGGGATGACAAACTTGAGATGGCGCCATTATATCATTTCCAATTTCGAGAGTTCAAAGTCCAGATTTCCATGGTGAAATATCATCATAGGTCAATTTGACTTGCTTTATGAGAATGTCATGACGATAACATTTCCTTGGAATTTTTCATGCGATTGAGGATAATGCAACTGGATGGCAGATAGTTTCAAATATCAAGAAAAAACCCAATGATATATTTGAAGTAATTCAAGCATCAAGCCACATAGTAAGTCACATCAAATACGCTTCGAGACATTTTTCTTGTAGCTTTGTAGACCAAATAGTGGAAATCAAATTTTCAATCCCAGCGGCGACTGCTAGAAGTGCATATACTGCAAACCAATGATCACATTAAACTGAAATATCTCCAGGAGAAAAGATGCATGTATCCTGAAATTGCAGAGCTGAAAGTGGGTTATAATAAAACTCGACACACGACCAACCAACTTTTTACGATGACTGGATCAACGACACACCCGATCCACGTGACCCTGTGACCCACAACACTCATGACGCACTTGACCCTCCTGACCTACAGTGGCGGAAAAAAGTCTGATGCATGCCAGTTTTTTTTCTAAAAAATTTTTTTTTTCTTCTTTATTTTTTTTACTATTTTTTATTATTTTCTATTATTATATGTTTATCCCGTGTCAATGGATTAAAGCAAAGTGCTATGAAACACTATCATCATATCATTTATTAAAACACAAAACAATCGTTCGGAGAATGTTCGGTAGTCTTTGTGTTGCCACCTTGACTTCACCAAACAGCCTGACAACAAACGCTCCTGAACTGGACTTCAAGGCTACAACGATCGACCGACGTGATTATTGGCTCCATGCTTCACTCCACCCGAAACAGTTCTTTTTCTTTTAGAGGGGCGCTGACTTTTGACCCGGGGAGTCCACCACTTGCCAAAGATGCTCAATCATAGAGATCCGGGTTGAAGCACCACTTAATTTTTTTATTTTTTTTGAGAGAGATTGAGAGATTTGCTATGGTATGATTTCTGCTTGCTGTCAGTGAAAGTCAGAATTCAATCTAAAATTATGATATCATAATGTAAGATGATAATGAAAATTTGTTTTTTAAGATGTGATTAGATGTAAATTTTTCAAATTTTTGATTCAAATTGTTAGCATTGAAGTTAAGACATTAGTTATCTTGATTCATGTGTGCATCCGAGTTGACAAAAGTTGACATAGCTGATCATGATCGCTTCAATCGTGACAGCGCAAAACCAAAACACACGTTGCTGCAGGTGGCTGCATCGAGGAGTGTGGAGATGGAGTATCTCTCAATATAGCACACCCGGCGATTACAATTCACATCTCGGAGTGGCAGACCTCGAGACAAACTGACCGAGATGACCGAGTGCTTGTTTCGATGAGAGTTAGAAACGACCGGCGGTTACGGCTGGCGATATCCGGAAATCTCTGTCTATATCCGGCTGGCGACGGATAATATCTCCGATCGCACCGTTCACCGACTAATGGAAGTCGGTCGGTCGACGTGTGGGTGTCGGCAAATCGCTCGGCCCTAATCTCCGACAGTCCGTACTGCCCGACTGACCTGTCTGGGAGCCGGACAGAGCCGAAGCGAGCTGGACACAAGAGCGCGTTTTCGTGGCTTGAGTGGAAACTTCAACCAACTTGGCATGGTTGGCAAAAATGTGTTGGTTTCGTCGTCACGCTGGAAATGAATCTGAATCCTGCCTGTCGGCTGCCGAAACAACCTGGTGCCGTTGAATGGTGGATGTGCACAAGCAGCATAGCATGTCGGCAGCAAGACCAGGCCGGGGACGGCGCGTGGGACTCAATACTGGTGGACGGATGGACCAATCGAGACCATCGCTACCAGCTGCGCAACCACCCAAACCAGCTGCGCAAACTGCCAAAGACAACCACCAATGTTCAAAACACAATTCATCAAACACAAAGCAAATGATCAATGACTAGAGTTTTTGAGACACTGATGGGCAGCCCAGTCACCGCCGGCCCCCGGCTCTGGAGGCAATAGGACCTTCCATCAGGTGTTGAATCTCAGCGACTCTAAGGACAAAGCAGTGCCCGTCAAAGGTGGTTGGTGGGGCAAGAAATGTTATGGAGCAAATAAACGGTCGAAGAAAATAGATGGAGTTCCATCATGAGGCGTCGAATGTCAGGCTGTTATTGAAGCCAAGACGTGAGTTGTCGTTGTCTAGGCTTTATTTCCGAACGATTCTTTTTTTATTTTGTTGATTATGAAAATATATTGGTTTTGTAATTCATGATATGAATTTTTAATGATATATTTGATGCATAAAACAATATGATATTATGAAAAAATAACAATACAGTAATTAAAAAAAGGAAGTTAAAAATTGGAAAAGGAAATTTAAAGAACTTTTTGTATGTGAACCACATTTCCCGATCGTGATCAATGTTGAAAACAGTTTCATTTTGGCTAACATTTTCTGGTGTCATCATGTTGTGGTCATGACTGCCAAAACTCGCAAAGTCTCTGGTCCAGTTTGATCTCTTAATTAGGGGCATCCATATGATAAGCCTTTAGTGATGCAAGCGAACTCATGTAACAATTGAAAGAAACATTTCAATTGCAACATCGATTGAGGAACGCAAAAAGATAGGAATCAACCGCTACGTTTTGAGGGCAACGGTAGACTAATATCCAATCGGCACAGCAGTTGAGAGTTGGTAGCACTGCCGATGATTTTCATGTGGATTCTGCATGCCATGACCGTGTCACCTCAGTCTGTGCCAATGCATGATGGCATCAACCGTTTGAGTACCGAGTTCTCGATTGCAACGAATGTCTGCAATACTGATATCACCTTCAACTTTGTTGGCACTTACTCATCATAGAGTGCTCGTGAACTTTCCCAGTTATCTTACACATGAGAGACATCTTTATAGATGCGTGATTTTTAAAAAAATCCCTTCATAGCTTCGATGTCAGCATAAATTTTAACTAAATTTCGTCTTCATGAAATCCATGTAATCAAGGCGACTCAACGACGCAAACTCGTTAATCCCTAAATTTAACTAAGTAAAGTTAAGGTAAAGTTTCAGCGTTTTGCTTAAGCATTTAAATTTGATGTGCAAACAACTTATGAATGATTAAGATATGCTGTATTATTTCAATGGCTTACGATGGCTATTTGACGATGAAGACAGACAGGAAGAAATAAGCGATGACATAACAATTGATGAGAAAAGTTCCTCTGACATTGATGTGCGAAATGGAAAGTGCAATGAAAGAAATTAGAAAAGAAAAGGACCCGACACAGTTTTGGTAGAAATAATGCATCAAAAATTGCTTCATAGGATTGGTGTTCATTAGTATTCTGAATAGAGTAAGCGAATGCAAAGTTCACAGGGCTTCAGAACGCCTAAGGACAGTAGAGGTTAGAATTCGAATAAAGCCGGAAACGGAGATTGCGGACATACAATTTTGATACAGAAAGTGGCAGGCGCAAGACAGGGAATATTTGACCTTCGCATCATGTGAACGGCTGATAGAAGTATAAAAAGATGTCTACTGATGCTTTGTCGATTATGAAAAGGCATTCAACAAAGTTAAACATCATAAGCTTATAGCACGCTGAATAAAACAGTGCATAGAAAGACCAACATGCGATTGATTATAAATTTGTGGCGGCAAGAAGCAGTGATGAGAGTAGAATGTGAAACTATCGAGATGGAGATTAATCAGCAGAAGTGTCACATTATCAGCGACATAATATGTGATTTACTTACCCATCTAACCCGCTCGACTTCATGGCCCACTTGAGTCACCATCATTTCGCAGACTATACCATCTTGCTCTGCAGCCTTTCGGCTTGCAGATTTCGTCAGTTCGGTCCTTCTCCTTCTCGTCCCTGGATTGTCGTCAAGCAGGTCTTCGATGCAATATTTCCGGCAGTCATTTTTTTGTATTTCTTTCAACAAAGCCTTCACCGGATTGGCTTTCTGGACATCCGTCCGAGTAGGCCAACCTGCAGTCCTCCTGATTTCCGCATACACAGCTCGTGTACATTGGATTGTGCGTTAAAGTAATTCTCCTTTGCATTTCTTTGTGTAGCCTGTCATGCGTTTTTGCTATGTTTTTGGCCCATCCTATAGCTTCTATTATTTTTAGGATTTCTTCAGTCATCCAATTCTGCTTCTCTGTTTCTCTGTTCTTCAGAAGTACTGTCTGCTTGCGCTAAGGTGTGGCACTAGATAGAGTGCTTTTCGTTATCGTGTTTGCTTGTGAAATCAAGGTCTGCGAAACCATATTCAGCCGTTTTTCTGTATTTATCTCGATGTTGTTACCTGTTAACAGTTCTACTTTCGGACTCCTTCCCAACATCTTGCGAAGCCGAAGTTTCCCAGTAGCAACGACTGGAACATTATCACTGTTACAATCTGCTCCAGCATTCTGACATTCCATGTCGCTATTTTCATTTTATTTCGAAGCTTGCAGCTTGCTGACGATCGAATGTGCCTTGCTATATCGACTTCCTCCTACCAAGCGAAGGCTTACCCGGATTGACAACGGAAGTACCGTTGTGCTGTTGATATCACTCATTGAATTCATTTGTGTTCGCATAATAGTGCAAGATGAAGGTACAAACGTTGAGGTTCCATATCTCTTCGGTCGCTGCAGTGCCAGACATTTTGCTAGCTGTTGGCATGATTGTGATTCTACACGAAGCGCCTACAGCCTCTGCCGAGGGATCATTATCGAAAAAATCAGCTGCCTCTGGCTGCATGAATTGCTCCGTCGGCTGGGCAATCAGTGTGGGAGTTCACTAGGTTTATTCAAAGACGGCCATAAGCAACTTGTCCAGGTTCGGTAAAGGTTATGAGAAATTTAAATGAACCAGCAGCGTTACCGGCTGACTCTTATCACCTGGTAAACCAGACGTTTAAGTCGCGACTATTTTGCAGTAATTGTTTTCACTTATTCTCAGCTAGCCTTCATTTCTGGAGGTCATTCCATTATCTGCCACCTGAGCTGTGAACGAGTCCCTTACCGGTTAGCTGACGTTTTGAGGCGCGTCCACAGTTGGCGGTAAAAAAACACTTAAATTAGGAGCTGCAATGTAGCCTAGCATTAGAGATATTCCAGAAATTGCGAGACATTTTGACTTTCTCAAAATTGAAATTTTTGAGATAATGGATCTACAATTTTACTGAAATCATAGCTCCAGCGAAAAAATTCAAAGGAAATTTCATTTACGAAGGATTTCAATACTTAACTAAAGAAAAACATTCATTACAATTACATTTCTTTTATGAGCGCTACTAACCTGGCTTTTTAATGCTTTGTGCATACTTAGTTTGAAACTCCAATTTTCAGATTTACATTTAGGTTTGCATTTACAACACATGTACGTGCATGCATATCTGCATAAATTTCAATGCATATAAATTCTGGCATCAATTATGAAGCAATAAATTTTTATCACATCCGGGTGGTCAGCCCCTCTCAAAATGATGTGACGTTTACTAGACTGTGTACCACTGCTTTAGACTTTATCTATGCACATATCGTTATAATGACGGTCAATGAATGGTTATTTTTATGATCTATATGAAAACTACAACTCAAAAGTAAACTATAAGTAAAATAAAGTAACCCATTTTAAAAGTAAAGTTGAATTTTAATACTTTATTTACACATTCTGCATGAAAGCTGTCAATGAACCGCATTAGTTATACATGAATTCTAAATGCATATATAGATATATAGTTCGGAAATAGCCCAAAGTTATTGAAATTGAAAACAAGATTGTTAGGAGCGCACAACATGTTTCAGCAAATCATTTGCCATCCTCAGGTGAAATCACGCAAACAAAGTTAAAGCAATCTTTGAATACAAAATTACAAGTCATTAGGTATATATCTAGATATATAGATATATATTAGAAATGTGCTGATACGATCCATTCCACAATACGATGATAATATTTCATATCATTCAAACCAGAATTGGAACCGGCTCAGGCTCGGCCCCCGATTCAGTCTGAAGGGTCTTGATTGGAATCTATGACAGTATATGGACATTTGGCAGCATAAAATGAGTATTGACATCGTAATGTACTCGTAATGCAGCTAAGAGGTAATTGAGCATATAATTGCATGCATCGCATACACGTACAGTATATTCGCATTTCACTTCAGCACATGCGTTGATATCCTGTTGTATGTATTGGAGCGGAACAGAGCTGATTCTTGTAGGTTAGCGGAGTGGGTAAAAGATACAGATGGCGCGGAGCGGAGCTGGCAAAATTCTGCCGCTCATGATCCCTGATGCTATTGACATGTCCGATGTAAAAGTCAATCTACGCGAAGCTAATGACATACTAAAGTACGAGTAGTAACAAATAGCAATAAAAAGAAAAGGAATTATCATCAATAAAATGCGCTTGAAAATTATTTAGAAATAGCATATTAGCAGATTTATCACAATTGATATCTGCAGTAGCAGATAATCATTTGAAAAGCTTTGATGGTAGATAGCTATGACGATAGAAAGCAATCACACAATCGAGACAAAATCATGCCCATGAGTGCAAAATGAAGATAGCGGAGCACTGTGGTATCGAACAGGATTAGTTGAAGTTTGGTTGTAGCTACGTGTTATGATTATCTTCACCAACTTCCGCAGCAAAATCAACGTGGCAAAGTTATTCGTGAAACGTGGACAATTTACTGATTTCGAACTAAAGTGAAGCATGTATGAATGACTATGGGTTTTAATACGAGTATATTGGGGCACATAATTAGCCAGCAGTTTGTTGCTACATGCATGTCACCAGTTTCGCGTAGATAGGTTTCACATCGGACATGAGTAGTAAGCACATTCCAGACGCAAGTGCAAAATGTGAAATGCTGACTCAGCCCCCGTCCCCACCCCCACCCCCACCCCCACCCTCTGGAAGAAAGGTGAGGGAGTTCGTCAAGGATGTGCTGGGAGGAATGGGTCTGTGAGGAGGAAACGGGTCCCCCCACCCCCTCCTGTCACACTTCCACCTTTGGTTGTAGAGATGGTAGAAAGTCGTGCCATAGCTCATTTGAAAGCTGAGAATGAGAAAAAGGCAGTGAAAAGCTCAGTTTGGACTCATTTTCTTGGGTTTAGGGAGGAAAATGGCAGGAAACTGTCAGAGTTGGAAAAAGTCAGGTTTTGGTGGTTTTGGGATGAGAAAAGTCGTTTTTCGGGCAGAAGGAGTGCTCGGATGGGAAAATAGAGTGGAAATTCGGACGTTTTGGTCAAAGTTGGGTCTAGGAACATCTTCCCAACTCAATCGGAGGGAAAAAGTTCTGACCCCCGCCCCCACCCCCTCCTGTCACACTTCCACCTTTGGTTGTAGAGATGGTAGAAAGTCGTGCCATAGCTCATTTGAAAGCTGAGAATGAGAAAAAGGCAGTGAAAAGCTCAGTTTGGACTCATTTTCTTCGGTTTAGGGAGGAAAATGGCAGGAAACTGTCAGAGTTGAAAAAAGTCAGGTTTTGGTGGTTTTGGGATGAGAAAAGTCGTTTTTCATCGGAGGGAAAAGTTCTGACCCCCCCCCCCCACCCCCTCCTGTCACACTTGCACCTTTGGTGTTAGAGAGGGTAGAAAAAGTCGCCATAAAAGTCAGGTTTTGGTGGTTTTGGGATGAGAAAAGTCGTTTTTCGGGCAGAAGGAGTGCTCGGATGGGAAAATGGAGTGGAAATTCGGACGTTTTGGTCAAAGTTGGGTCTAGGAACATCTTCCCAACTCAATCGGAGGGAAAAAAGTTCTGACCCCCACCCCCACCCCTCCTGTCACACTTCCACCTTTGGTTGTAGAGATGGTAGAAAGTCGTGCCATAGCTCATTTGAAAGCTGAGAATGAGAAAAAGGCAGTGAAAAGCTCAGTTTGGACTCATTTTCTTGGGTTTAGGGAGGAAAATGGCAGGAAACTGTCAGAGTTGTAAAAAGTCAGGTTTTGGTGGTTTTGGGATGAGAAAAGTCGTTTTTCGGGCAGAAGGAGTGCTCGGATGGGAAAATGGAGTGGAAATTCGGACGTTTTGGTCAAAGTTGGGTCTAGGAACATCTTCCCAACTCAATCGGAGAGAAAAAGTTCTGACCCCCACCCCCACCCCCTCCTGTCACACTTCCAACTTTGGTTGTAGAGATGGTAGAAAGTCGTGCAATAGCTCGTTTGAAAGCTAAGAGTGAGACAAATTCAGTGGAAAACATGGCTTGTTCGTATCTGCCTTCGTTTAGATGTGATGCGTCATTTAAGATTTTGGGAGATTGGCGAAAAACGACAGAGTTAGAATGTTTATGAAAATCGCTCTAGCGGGTGAAGCAAGCGTCGGACGGGCAAACAGAGACCAGATTTGGAATCAGCGTCAAATTTTGTTTTGACCCCCGGACCCCCCTTATCGATTGCATATTCACAGGGTATATAAGAATGGGATCGGGAGAGGAATTTCACTAAGTTGAGAAACTGACTACAGGTAAGTCGTTTCTCTTGAGTTCCGATATCGGACTTCTGACTTTCCATTGCTGATATCAGCTAAGGTGTCAGACTTATAGGTTAGTCAGTATAGCATGACTGACCATTTGATGATAGTAGGCCGAAATCTTCAAACGGCTATAACTTTGCTTCTACAAGTCCTTTAGACTTGATTCAAAAAAAGTTCGACAGCTCTTGCTGTGCTGTAGGTGACAGACTACTTATAAACGTTTTATGAGTAGTACTAAAATACTGAAAAATTTAAATTCATATTTAATGATAATAATTAAAGTTTTTGAATAAATAGCAGTCGTTTATGAGTCTCTGTGACTTGGGTCGTTTCCTCTTGTAAATAACTCCACCGGTTTTCATGTCAAAACTGGGGCCCGGATACCAACACAGTGATATGACGCACGCTCTGTCCGCCCGAGGTTGGATTTGTGGGTCGAGGACTTGGAGCTGGGATAAAATCCCCTCTGAGTAATGCCTGTAACGGATTCAAGAGCTTAACACCCAAACGGTTGCTGGCTTGCTATCAGGCCTTCTTCGTCTAGCCTCAGTAACTTAGGCTTGGCAACGTCTATCGTTTGTCATTGTAACTTAGTAAAAATGGGATGGTTACTGCAAGCATTGACGTCAAACCTTTTCGCGTCATAGAGGAATCCGTCTTTGTGTTGGGAGTTGGTAACAGAAAGCACGGTGACTGCCGATGCCCATACATGGTAAAACTGCTGTTGTCAAGTTAAAAGCATGACCAAATAAGGAAGGTCTGAATCATGGCTTTGTGCTCGCTGGGTATATAAAGCGCGACTTTTCTCTAGTCTTCACTCCTGTTTCAAGTTGCAAGACGAACGGTGAGTGCTCTGACAAGGTTTGCTATCAAACTTTGGGATTTAGGATAAAGCTAGGAATCATACTCTTTAACTTTGGTTGACGATTTTATTCCAACGTTTGCTATCAAATGTTTGATGACTTAGTCTTTCAATGCATATCAGCAAGTAGTATCCTATAAAAACTTGCCATCAAATTTTACTCTATCTTTACAGAATCATAATGACGAAATCAAGCAATGCAAAAATGTTGGTTGGCAAATGTAGTTGCGGCAAGATTGCCAGAGGTAGTGAGCTGAGGAAGCATATTAAAGAGGGGACGGTGGGCGTGCATATGAGAGAGGTGTTGTTGAGAGTGTGCGTCCATCATCGGGTGGTATGTGGGGAAAGGAATGAGGTGGCATTTATTAAGGATCTTAACGAGTGTCCAACTGGTAATATAGCTATGGCAGGGTTCAAGGAGTGGTTTGAGGGAGAGTTGTTGGAAAGGGAAGAGGTGAGGAAGGCGGTGGCGACGATTGAGGGCGTGGTTGGGGAGAAAGTGGTGACGAAGGTGAGTGATGAGAGTTCGAGTGAGGAAGTTGAGTTGAGAGCGGAAATGAAGAAGAAGGATGATGTCGATTTGGATAAGGTGATTAAGGATTTGTTTGGGGATATCGGTGATCTGGAGGGGGAGGGTGAGGAAGTGGGTAAGCCGATGGCAGCGTCATCGCCACGGCGGGAAGAGGGGTGTGATACGGAGGCATTTGTTAGGTTCAAGGATCGTGTGATGGGTTTGGAAAGTGTAAATAGAAAAGTTTTGAAGGAGAATGAAGAGCTGGTGGCGAAGGTTGAGGGGTATAGGGCAACGAGGGAAGAGTTGGAGAGTATGAGAAAGAAGGAGAAGGAATGGATGGCGGAAAGGAGCGAGTTGATGAGGAAGGCAGGTTTGGTGGAGAGTTTGCAGGCGAGTTTGTCGAGGAAGGATGAAGAGATAGAGCGGATGCGAAGCGTGGTGAAGGAGACGGAGGAAGTGAAGGGTATAAATAAGAGGTTGGCGGGTGAAGTTGAGCGACTGCATGAGTGTTTGAAGAGTAGAAAAAGAAGAGTGTATGAAGTCCATCTTCCCCTCTTTGAAAATAATATATGTGACGTCCCCACAATCACTGACGACCCTAATGTGACTCAGCAATGCTATGAGGGCGACGGAGTCCGGTGCCTACATATCAATTTGAACATCACTGGAGAGCTGGAGGACTTCGTCGTCCGAAAAGTTCAGAAGAAGTTGCCCAATAAGTTACTTCAACATCATCATTTCCTTTTCGCCTCTAATCTCCTATTCTTTTTCTTTCAGAGTGTTTGCAGAAGTGAGAGTGTCGGTGGACGGAGAACGACCCATGGGCTCTTTTAAGGGCCAACCTTCTAATGCAGCTAAAGCGGTCCCAAGCCCGCCACATATCTTCGGATATGGAATGCAGAGGGGAAGAAAAATGATGAATGGAATGAAGGGAGGACATTCATGCGCCACACGCAACACATCACAGACTTCTCTCTTCGCTAGTGAACAAGCTCTTGTCAGTGTCGTCAGAAACTTTATCATGTTGTACAAAAGTTTATACTGCAACACAGGTTGATGTATAGTTAGAAAAGTTTGATCATCAACGTTGTATTCGTAAGTGTCGTCAGCAAGTGTATCATGTTGTACAAAGGTTTTACTGCAGCACAGGTTGATGTATAGTTAGAAAAGTTTGATCATCAACGTTGTATTCGTAAGTGTCGTCAGCAAGTGTGTCATGTTGTACAAAGGTTTTACTGCAGCACAGGTTGATGTATAGTTAGAAAAGTTTGATCATGACGTTTATTCGTGAGTGTCGTCAGCAAGTGTATCATGTTGTACAAAGGTTTTACTGCAGCACAGGTTGATGTATAGTTAGAAAAGTTTGATCATCAACGTTGTATTCGTAAGTGTCGTCAGCAAGTGTATCATGTTGTACAAAGGTTTTACTGCAGCACAGGTTGATGTATAGTTAGAAAAGTTTGATCATCAACGTTGTATTCGTAAGTGTCGTCAGCAAGTGTATCATGATTTGTAAAAGTTTTAATGCTACACAGGTTGATGTTTTATGAAACACATGTCATGAAATGTAAGTGTTAGTGTAGTCAAATAATTTTACTACGACACACGTTTGTAAAAATAAAGTTTGATCATTGACGTTGTATGACTGACCGAAGTCATCACATCACTAGAAAGTTTTAGAAGGTTTTACTGCACAGTGTAGATTGTCTTGTAACTTACTTTCACAGTGTTAGAAAGTTTTATTGGTGACAGTTGCCAAATGTTTCCCTATTAGAAAATTCAAACTTCATTTACATTTCACCTATCATACAAACAGCGACATGGGTATAACTTTATTTCTAACTTACAATCAACAACTTTATTTCTAATTTTACAACGTCAACTTTTTTTTTCTAACTTTACAAACAGTGAAGTGATCCTGACTTCATTTTATATTTCACCTATCTTACAAACAGCGACATGGGTATAACTTTATTTCTAACTTACAATCAACAACTTTATTTCTAACCCTACCCATCTTACAAAATGATTAAAACTTTTACTTCTGTCTAATGAGTGAGAATTCCATCTTTATGTCAAAATAAAAAACAACACTGTCATGATATACATTTATTCCAAATCGGCAATGCGTTTCACCACAAGGCGAAACATAACATTAACATAATCAAACTCCTCTTCATTGCGAGGTTGACTATTTGGGGAGAAGAGCATTTGCCAACCTCGTAAAATGTTGATATCATTCTCATTTACAATGTCTTTCGCTGACACACTGAGGAATGCACCTCGCAGAATATCACAGTCACCATACTGCACCTCTGACGTCTCCGTCTCATCGTCGGAGATGGTTTCATCGTCGGAGATGATGGTTTCATCGTCGGAGATGATGATGGTTTCATCGTCGGAGATGATGATGGTTTCGTCCTCCTCCAACTCTAGCGGCTCGACCTCACCATCGTAAATGGTTTTCACTTGCCTCTTGCGAGGGGCATTGGGAATGAGCAAGGCATAGGCATTCGGTGGTGTATCCATTTTAATGATATTATGAGGAAATGGTCATTGCACCGCACTGATATAGATTCTCTCTCCCTGCTTCGTGCTCTCTCATTGGACGACAGCCATTTATCAATCACACTGCATCATTCTCATATATAAGGAAGAGTGTTTTGCATTTTACTATCATAGTCATCTGCGACAAAGAGGAAACATTCACACCTCTTGCTACCTCAACTCCTACGAAGAAGGAAGTTGAGAGAAAGTTTCAACAAAAAGAGGAAGAGGAAGAGAGACAAATGATTGAAGGCTGCAAGCAGCTCACTCTACAAACGGTTGAGAGTGAGCCTTTCATAAACGAGGCTGACTTTCAGGAGTGAAAAGCCCTTTGATGAGACAGAGAATGCCCCAAACGGTCTTTATGAGACCACGGCCTTAACGGCCACCTAATCAAGAAAGAAAAGACATTGATTGCGCCACACGCAACATTAGTGATTTGATGTTATCTGACGAAAATGAAGTGTTAAGACAGTACGACCACCAATGAATTGAATAGGATTACCACTATCATCATAGATACCAAATTTGCAATGGGATAATCGTGATACATTGACTGGAATGTATACCTTGTTCAGGAACTCCCTGTGCATGGTCACACCAAAGTCGCCACTGTCAATAGGAATATATCTTAAAAGGGGAACCATTTGACCACCAACTTGTGTTGAATGGATAAAGTTAGTGTAAATGTAGAAGTGATTGATATTCATATCGAGCAAGGATGTTGAGCCACAGTACTTCTCGTCGTAGAATATGTCACGTTTGAATCCTAAAATCTTTGTCAACTCTTTTGAAATGTGAATGACCGTTTTACCATGTACACTGATACAGAATGTATTTTCTTTAGGATCATAGTCAAAATGATATGAGTGTAGATTTGATACACCCTTGTTCAAGTATGTACAAACATCATAACCATTGCTATAATGCTTTGGAGGTATCGGTAACTTTTCATTTGGCTTCCATGTAAGACTGGGACGTAAAACAGGGTCTGCACGTTTGAAATAAAGGACCATTCGACAATCGGATTGCTGTTCAGATGTTATTTTCACATTCCCCCATTCATGGTATGACCATAAGACGTCTGTTTTTAAAGAGAGCAAATCACGAAATTTAGAATTGATGTGAACAAATCCAATGTGTGAACGCTCATAATCATTTCGGAAATCAATCCTTGCTTTATTGTGTACTCGAGTGATGGACATAGATAATCCATTTATTTCATTTACCTGTTTGATCAAGTCATCAACAGTACCAGATTTAAAAAGCACAAAGCGCTCATGCATGCGATCAAGGGGAAGAAGGGTAATATTAAATTTTTTCCTGTGCCAATTTGGATATTTCTCAATCTGCTTTGATACTTTCATGGACACTTGAGCTCTCAAAGGGAAGGCACCGCCTCCTTTTACTTCTGCAAATTTTGTGATAGGTAGAAAGAACCGTGATTTAAGATTCAATATCTTTTGCAGAGGTCCACTCACATAAAATCCATGGGAAATAGTAGTCGGTCTCATGTAGAGGGTAACTTTATGTAGATTTGGATCCATTTGCCAGAACCATAGATCCTTTGCCAAATCATTCATAACATTTAATAGGCGTTAAATTTTCATATAATAGTATGATTGCTCTAAACGATGACGGAATGATGGGTTTGTAGGTTGTTTCCATTTCAGGGGTGAAGCATTTTTAGCAATGGGTATGTCTGTATCTGCAGTGATAATTAAAGTAGGGCCATTTACAATCTCATCAACAGCTCGCTTTCCCCGACGGGTGTTTACTGTAGGAATAGAATTCCACTCTGCTGCATGTTCATTCAAGTTGTAGGTATTTACTTTATCATTTCGCTCTAGTTTTGGAAAGTACAAGTCTTGATTCGTTGCAGTGCCTAATGTAATCTCTTCATTTGCAATGGTTCTTATATTATTCACATAGCTCAAATCTTGCAGGGCCACTTCCCAATCACCATTTAAGTCAATCGGCTGTGTTAAATCAGTCTCAAACTCAGCAGCTGTATTTTCATATCGCTCAGGTTGAGCATTACTGGGAAACACTGCTGTAAACTCCATGTTAAAGTATCAACATAAAGCGTAGTTTGCTTAGGCGTTATGTCGCATGACATAACGAACTGCTGCTTTCAATCTATTCACAGTAGGTACTTTCTGTTGTCCTAGGAATTTGGTTAAGAGTGATTGCCCTTTCACATAATGCACTCCCCTAAGTATGCTTGTACCGCCTTCTTTCATATTGCGATAGTTGATACAACCAAATATGACTTGATATCTTGGTCTTCTACGTTTAAAATCTGCAAGGGTATGAAATATTTCACGTTTTATTGATGAGCTCACACGACAGCTATTTTTTAATTCCATTGCAATGCGACGTACAGGATTGATTAAATCGATGCCACCTACAGGTGATCGCTTAAAGCCATAATCTGTTAGCACCATTTCCCACGCATGACCCATTCGCTGACGTAAAATCTGTAGTTTGTAAGCATGATTTTGCCAAGGATCGGCTATGCCGGAAAGAATTACATCTTCAATAGGTCTTGTTGCATGAATAGGTGATTTGATGAGGCGAACTGCATCATCTAATCCTCGTCCCGCTAATGTCACTATTGCAAATGAGAATAGGATGATCAATCTTAACATGACTTCGTCTATTTCTAATGAATGTTTTGCTTAAACGAGAAGACTAAGCAAACGTTTTTGATGTGTCTAAAACTAACCATGATTGCCAAGCTCTCTTCTCAGTGTCATGTTACATGGAAGGCTCGACGCATTACCTTTTACGATACTCATCGACACGTTAAAATAAGTTTATCACCTTTTCAAATGGATAACCTCCACGATGCTTTACATATCATGCATCATCCAATGTACTATATCCCTCTAGGTGGACGTCTATTCATTATTCGACGAGATTTCATTGCTCTTCATGATCAATATGGTGTTATACATTTTACATCCTCAAGTTGGAACAAGTATAGAGAACGTATACATCCTCGCATCATGACTTACCTTAAACAAACCAACACTCATAAGCATGAATGTGACAAGTGAACAATGTCTTCTTATCTCTACCTATTCATGTTTGATGACTAAATACAACCTATTCAATCACATCATCTACTTTTCCATTGAAGTATAATAAAGAAAACAAATTTTAATCGTACATATTTATTGAAGGCTTTTATAAAAGTTACGAATGCGCTTTTCATTGACAAGGGTATCATGTGAAAAATGTTTACAAATATCATGTAAAGAGTCATAATGTAGTCGTTGCATTACAAAGTAGAGAGCATAGGCTCCACATGTTGAAGACAAGGGATGTTGATAGGCCAAAGCATTGCGAATCCATTTTCGTGAATGACGGTTCATGAAACATGTGACATAATCACAATTTGGTAAGGCCAATGAATCAAAGATTTCACCGCAATAGTTTTTATCAATAAACAAAACTTTCCAGTGTTTGCCGGGTAAGTGTGCTGTATCAGTATTCATGATAATGAATGAGGGTGGTTTCGGTAAAACTGTGGGCATATTATTAATGGAAAACACACCTCGAAATGCTGCAACAGTGCGTTCATCACCATGTTCTTGAACGTCTCTCTCTAGCTCTGCATCAGATAACCAACTCATTAACTTGTATAAGAAGCGGAAACGTCACGTAGTCTGTTAATTCGAATGGTGGAATCGAACACAGCATAGATGAGTACATTGACTGTTTTCGTCAAATCTTTTTCAAAGAAGAATTCTAGTTTAAGACCCTTCGTGGCAGTACCCGGACGATAAGAAGCACCTGCTTCATTGTTTGCTGTCAAATCAAATGCATAAAGTGTATAACCTTTAGCAAATTCATCATAGGTCAAACCATTGGTGTCATCAGTATTCCAGTATTTAAAGGTTTCCATAGTATTTTGATATGAGCGAGAATAATGACCATTAGCAAAGTCTGGGCAAAAAGGAGTACCAGGAATGCAATCGGTATCGCGATACAATCCGATTTGATTTAAACCAAAGTGTTCAAAGTTGAGGGGATTCTTCGATATATTACCATTGTATGCATCATTTGCAATCAATCCCACAATGATCATTTTTGGTGATTGTATAGGAAACAAACTATCTTTAACAAAGCTCTTTTGCGCACGAGGAATGGTGAAAATATGGATCTCAGTATGATTTACATCATAAAGAGCATCATACTTCTTCAAACCCATCTCGTGACCATTAATCACCGAAGGATTCACTGTCATTCGTCGCACATAAAGTCTAACACTTTCAAACACAATCTTAAACTCAGTCTTTGCTCCATAAGAATTCAATACAAATTTAGGATCGTTCGGTAAGAGATGAACTCGCATGTCTACTTTTGACATTAAGAAACGTGATTGACGGAAAAAGTCCAAGTATAGGGGACCATATAATTCACACACCCTACTTTCTGCAGTCCACTTTTCACGAGTGACAAATCCCTTGTTTTTGTCACTATCAAATTTACCAGCTTCATCTTTACACCAACCCATAACAGCCATGTGACTCTTTTGTGCTTGTGGCTGGAACTGCATGACTGTTGAAAAATAACCGAGATAGGGATAACTGTGTTGACCACCTTCAACCCGAGTTTCACCAATGGTCAATGATACATCCTTGAAGAGCGTTGCTATTGCCAAGTTATTCACGGCTACTTTGTCCTTATCATCAAGGTTGGTACCGTCCTTATTTACTATCTTAAACTTAACATGTAGATTGATGTCATTTACATCGATGTACTCAGCATCATTTCCTGGTATTAAAAATTCAATGACACTACCAGAATCAATACTCGTCTGTGGATAACGAATGGATACATAATTTCTAATGATATCCGTCTGTATAGGTGTTCTATCAAATAAGCAAAGGGATGTGGTTTTACATTCCATATTTAAAACAGTCCACGTCGTCTGCGTTTGGTAGGAGGTATACGAGATGCTCTTCGCTTACGTTTGCCTGAAGTAGAGAGTGGATTGATATGACTGATGACAGACCTGATACCAGCCTTACCGACATTCTTCAAACGCTGTATTCCATGACGCTTTAGCGATTCACGGATCGGTAATCTTCCTGAAAGCGCATCACTTGCTACATCTGCTGCTAATCCTACAGCTTCCTTTAAAGCTGATTTTCCCACATTTGCGATAGTGGGGAGCATCATACCTTTGACAGCACCCAATAGACTACCCCCTTTTTGACGTCTCGATCCAGCATAAACGGGAAAGCCACCTCCATGACTAGCATAGGTGGGGGCAGAATAAAACGTAGCAGTTTGATCCATAGGTATTTATTTATTTATATTTACACAATTCATTACTTTGCTTAGGAACGTTGACTAACACGATAAAGGTCAGAATGACGAATCCAACTGTTCATTGAATTTGGATAGCCAGCCCATTTCACCAGGCTCCACTTTTCCCCTTGTCGCATTTGGTGACGAAGTATCTTTTCAACCATGTAGTCATCATCTTCTTTGGTGATGGGTGTTATCTCATGACGATAAAAACTCCCTTCAATCTCTTCACCATGATAATCGCGAAGCTTGTAGGTAGTGGGCTTAAATTTCTTGTTAACCTCAGAGACAGTAAATATTTCTTCCGTCCAATTGGGAAGATATCCTTTCGCAAACACGCTTTTCACCTTGGAAATGCGAACTTTGTCACCAACCTGAATGTCACGTTTACCTTGTGATGGTTGCCTGCGTTTAGCATTGATTTCACGGATTGTATCCACAATGTCTGGAGTTATGTCAGCAGGTTTGTGACCAATCATACGATGCACAGAATGATTGTAAGCGTGTACAGTATCTTGTAATACATCCGTCCACTTTTGTGTTACTTTTGCAGTGAAATAGCGCCATAGGCGAGTTTTCAGTGTACGGTTAAAGCGCTCGACCACTGCAGCCTTATATGCACTTTTCACACTAAACAGTTCAATGTTGTGTTTGCGAAATAAAGCACGCACATGTCTGTTTTCAAACTCTTTCCCTTGATCAGTCTGAATACGTGTGGGAATGCGTCCTTCACTGAAAATATTTTGGAAAGCCCCGGCCACTTCTTCACCACGCTTTGTCTTGAGTGGTTGAACCCAAGCATAACGAGAAAATAAGTCAATGACAGTTAGGAGAAAGCGATAGCCTTTATTCTTTTTAGCTAATAAAGAAACATCAGCCAAATCTGCTTGCCATTGTTCATCAATATCATGAACGATATAAGAACGGGTAGGATAACGTTTTCGAGCTTGTGTGTGCAATGTATATGCAGGTTGAGCTTTTAGCCATCTCTTCACTTGTTTCTGTGAATAACCACTTGCTTGTGACAACTTTTTCACTGAAGCATAACCTGCATAATGCTTTGGGTTATAGTAAATTGATTTCAGATGTTCATCCATCGTCTATTAAGAGGGATTGTTTATTTGCCTCAAAGTATCAGTCTTTTTCTCCGTCAGGGTTTGCGTTTGTGTTTGAGTCCTGCTTTTGCTACTTTTTTGAGCCGTCTTGTATGAATCACTTTTACAACATGTACTTAAGCAGTTCAATGACACATGAATGTTTGGCAACTCTGAACATGGGATGCAGCATAGCTTCTTCATTAAAAGTCTGTGATAAAATCAAATGATGGATAACGTGTTGAAGGTTTTGGTATACGCTTCGGCAACTTCTCGGGTGTTTTCAAAGTTTGCTTGATTCTCTTTTTAGGTCTCTCTACACTTTGCAACTTTCTCTTCCTAGGTGTAGAATCATTTTCCATTTCCTGTAAGGTATCACGACCAAGAATTGCTTTTGGGACATTGAATTTCTTCATACTTTTTAAAAAGAACTCCCATCCTGTAGGTGTAAAGTGACGACGACGATCACGAACAGCATGATTAATTAAATCTTCCACTCTTGAGTCCCTAATGACTGCACCATCATCACCCACCACTTCACCTCGTTGTGTGATTTTCAAGTTGGGTTCGAGACTTCGATATAAGCTCAGTGCGCGATTGCGATAGGGTTTGGGTGAACCAAGCGAAAGATCATTGCGTATTTTTTCTTTCAATTGTTTCATTTCTTCTAAGGTAGAACTCTGCTTTATCAAACGATCATATGGATTTTTACTTTGCACAGCTTCTTGTTCATATTGCTGATTAAGTTGTGACATTTGATTTGCCCAAGGTTGATGAACACTCTGCATTGTAGTCAGATGTATATATTCTTCTTGTGGAATAGCAATCATGCGTTGAAAACCACTCATAACAATTTATATATGATCATGGGTTTCTCAAAGAGATGACTGCGTAAGCGATAATCTTCAGGACACTCCTGGGTAAAGTCCAAAAATAAATAATTATAGGGTTTTTCCGTAGCAGCCTCAAATACTTCAATCAATGCTTTTGACTTGCGAGGAAGAACTTGTCGAGATAGGAATTCAACTTGACTTTTATCGCGAGGATTTTTAAAGATGATGTAGTAATGTGTGTTTAGACTTCGAGTCCGTGCTTCCTTTCCACTTGGAAAAAGATTTTGCATAATAAAAATGATAAAGCATGGTTTATGATGAGCAGCCTTGGTAAACATAGCAGTTACTTCTTGTGAGTTCTTACTCTCATTAAGTAAATCATCAAGAATGATAATATCATAGGGTTGAATATCAGCAGTGCTGATAATCCCCGGTTGAACCAAGTAACCCTTACCAACCAATTCACGATGTAAGTTATGTTGATAAATTCCATAGCACCAAACAACACGATTCGGTATGCAGTCAAAAATCTCATTACGACGCTCCAACAATTGCAGTGTTAAATGTGTTTTCCCACTATGAGAGGGTCCTACGATACACATAGTGCGATTACAACGTAAACGGAAATCCATATTGATTTTGATGAAAAGTCATACCATTTAACTTAGTATCTATCCATTAATGGCTTTATTTGCGAGAGCACCAGCTAAACCTCCCAAAGCAGGACCGGCAGCTGCCATGATGATAGGCGCTAAAAGTGGTAAGAAGCCACCACGTTGTGATAATAGTTTGCGCTTTGTAGGAATTGATGTTTTTGGATTGCTCAAGGTACGAAGAACTTTACCATGTCTGGCAATTGCATTGGCCTTTTTGCTATTTAATGTCATATAACGCACTTTTCGTATTTCCGCACACATTTTACGAATGAAGGCATTGTTTGCCAGCTTCATTGCCTCACATCGATGAGATGGCTTTAATTTTAATAAGCGACGAAGCGTGAGACAGAATTTTTTGTTTGCATTTGATTGACACTTTTGTCTGCGTGAACGGTGAGATGAACGACGTCTAGACATTTTTACAGGCGGATGTTAGAGTGATCTTTGCTTAAACACGACAGCAGCGTCGAAACATCACCGTCGTAAACGCAATGAAATAGAGGAAGACATTGAGTACAGCACTAGTAAAAAGCAATACACTGAGAACAGCCACAGTACCAGTAGGATAGTCAGAAGCAGATACATGTGTGGGTAGCCGTAATGTATCATTCAGTGAGGTACTATAGTTCAATGGAAACAGTTCAGCTGTGTCGTTTGCTGATATGTTATGAGCCAGACATGAACAATCTGTTTGTATGACGATATTTGTAAAGTTTAATGCCTTTGCATCAATTGTGCTTAAGTGGAAAAGGCTTCCCATAAGCAACGTGTAGAATACATAACTCCAAGCAAGGTAATGAAAGAATACCATGATGTAACAGTGATGAAAGTGTATTCGTAAACTGATTTGGTTTAAAATTATAAGATAGCATATAGTCAACATCTTCACAGTTTGCGTGAATGATGATTGCATTACTCAAACGATGTATCATCTCTCTACAATCACTGGATGATAATAGTTTTTCCAACACAAGAATCCAGTGCCTTGTATAATCATGCTTTCTCATTTCAATGAGACGATGATACAGTGGTGTCATGGTCATAGATGACTGTTTTAAATTCGACTAGGATTGCATCAACATCATTTATATACATTGACTGTTGAAATTATTTCTTGATCACAGATGGGACACAACATAGTTTCCAAAGGTACATAGCACGTAGAACACATAACAGAATGACAACATGGTAAAAAGAGAAGGGATCGCTCCCTTTTAAAACACTCAACGCAGTTCCGTTCACATAATAATTTAAACGTCTCTTCTTCCAATTTCTTTCTAAAATCACTTTTATTGGTAGAGTTACTTGACAAATCAGTTGCAAATGTCACTTTTTTCTTTTTCACTCCAGATCGCACCAATTTCATCCCATTTTCACTATCATTACATTGCAGCATGGAAAAATCCTCTATCCATCTTCGATCCAAATGATGATTCATAGCATGCTCATCTAGATCCATTAGTCTTTCAACTAAAGCGTCAGCTTTAATATTTTCATTTACATTTGTAACACTTTCTATAGCCTTCAATGAATAGCCAAGCTCTCTTGCTACAGACCATGAAGTTGGGAAACGAATGCAACTTTTCATCTTCAAATAATTTCAAATGATCATGAGTGTCAGGAATGGACACTCAGTTGAATATGCTTGATATGACTTGTACACCTTTGACAGTATTGATGACTCTGTATAATCTAATACTTTACTTTCACAAACATGAGTTGTAGTAAAAACTAGTTGACTACACTAACGCTTACATTTTATGACATGTGTGTTTCATATAACATCATGATCAAACTTTTCTAACTATACATCAAGCTGTGTTGCAGTAAAACTTTTACAAACCATGATACACTTTCTAACAACACTCACGAATAAAACATCATGATCAAACTTTTCTAACTATACATCAACCTGTGCTGCAGTAAAACTTTTGTACGACACTGACAAGAGCTTGTTCACTAGCGAAGAGAGAAGTCTGTGATGTGTTGCGTGTGGCGCATGAATGTCCTCCCTTCATTCCATTCATCATTTTTCTTCCCCTCTGCATTCCATATCCGAAGATATGTGGCGGGCTTGGGACCGCTTTAGCTGCATTAGAAGGTAACCCTTAAGAGGGCTCATGAGGCGTTCCCGACGAAGGGTGATGAAAGAATGTGTTGCATGTATGAAAGTTGATCTTATGTTTTTAAAAAGACTATCGTCTAACTTGGGTGGGACTGGCCGATCCTGCTGAGAGAGACTCTTAGTCTCTCTATGTCAGCGGCATCAACCTCCTCTAATACCACCCGACTGTCAGAGGGCGGTATATAGCCCCACTCTGTTGAATCGGTATCATCATCAACAGCCGATGAACCAATTCGAGCAAGATTGTTATAAATCCTTTCTCGCTCTTCCATCTGCGAAAACTCTTCAAATAGATTTCTCGGCTTCAACCGAGACTTGTCAGGAGAGCTGACCAGAGTGTTCGGCGTCTGCATGACTGAAATGAAATTAAATGAGAGTCAGCGGTTTATATACCCAGCGAGCACAAAGCTATGATTCAGACCTTCCTTATTTGGTCATGCTTTTAACTTGACAACAGCAGTTTTACCATGTATGGGCATCGGCAGTCACCGTGCTTTCTGTTACCAACTCCCAACACAAAGACGGATTCCCCTATGACGCGAAAAGGTTTGACGTCAATGCTTGCAGTAACCATCCCATTTT
Source organism: Prostheceraeus crozeri (assembly GCA_907163375.1). NCBI lineage: Eukaryota > Metazoa > Platyhelminthes > Polycladida > Euryleptidae > Prostheceraeus > Prostheceraeus crozeri. The sequence goes on from CAJQUW010005006.1 coordinate 378,152, forward strand.
TACCAAGTTACAATGACAAACGATAGACGTTGCCAAGCCTAAGTTACTGAGGCTAGACGAAGAAGGCCTGATAGCAAGCCAGCAACCGTTTGGGTGTTAAGCTCTTGAATCCGTTACAGGCATTACTCAGAGGGGATCTTATCCCAGCTCCAAGGCCTCGACCCACAAATCCAACCTCGGGCGGACAGAGCGTGCGTCATATCACTGTGTTGGTATCCGGGCCCCAGTTTTGACATGAAAACCGGTGGAGTTATTTACAAGAGGAAACGACCCAAGTCACAGAGACTCATAAACGACTGCTTTTTATTCAAAAACTTTAATTATTATCATTAAATATGAATTTAAATTTTTCAGTATTTTAGTACTACTCATAAAACGTTTATAAGTAGTCTGTCACCTACAGCACAGCAAGAGCTGTCGAACTTTTTTTGAATCAAGTCTAAAGGACTTGTAGAAGCAAAGTTATAGCCGTTTGAAGATTTCGGCCTACTATCATCAAATGGTCAGTCATGCTATACTGACTAACCTATAAGTCTGACACCTTAGCTGATATCAGCAATGGAAAGTCAGAAGTCCGATATCGGAACTCAAGAGAAACGACTTACCTGTAGTCAGTTTCTCAACTTAGTGAAATTCCTCTCCCGATCCCATTCTTATATACCCTGTGAATATGCAATCGATAAGGGGGGTCCGGGGGTCAAAACATCATTTGTCAAATTTGACGCTGATTCCAAATCTGGTCTCTGTTTGCCCGTCCGACGCTTGCTTCACCCGCTAGAGCGATTTTCATAAACATTCTAACTCTGTCGTTTTTCGCCAATCTCCCAAAATCTTAAATGACGCATCACATCTAAACGAAGGCAGATACGAACAAGCCATGTTTTCCACTGAATTTGTCTCACTCTTAGCTTTCAAACGAGCTATTGCACGACTTTCTACCATCTCTACAACCAAAGTTGGAAGTGTGACAGGAGGGGGTGGGGGTGGGGGTCAGAACTTTTTCTCTCCGATTGAGTTGGGAAGATGTTCCTAGACCCAACTTTGACCAAAACGTCCGAATTTGCACTCCATTTTCCCATCCGAGCACTCCTTCTGCCCGAAAAACGACTTTTCTCATCCCAAAACCACCAAAACCTGACTTTTTCCAACTCTGACAGTTTCCTGCCATTTTCCTCCCTAAACCCAAGAAAATGAGTCCAAACTGAGCTTTTCACTGCCTTTTTCTCATTCTCAGCTTTCAAATGAGCTATGGCACGACTTTCTACCATCTCTACAACCAAAGGTGGAAGTGTGACAGGAGGGGGTGGGGGTGGGGGTCAGAACTTTTTCTCTCCGATTGAGTTGGGAAGATGTTCCTAGACCCAACTTTGACCAAAACGTCCGAATTTCCACTCCATTTTCCCATCCAAACACTCCTTCTGCCCGAAAAACGACTTTTCTCATCCCAAAACCACCAAAACCTGACTTTTTCCAACTCTGACAGTTTCCTGCCATTTTCCTCCCTAAACCCAAGAAAATGAGTCCAAACTGAGCTTTTCACTGCCTTTTTCTCATTCTCAGCTTTCAAATGAGCTATGGCACGACTTTCTACCATCTCTACAACCAAAGGTGGAAGTGTGACAGGAGGGAGTGGGGGTGGGGGTGGGGGTGGAGGGGACCCGTTTCCTTCTCACGGACCCATTCCTCCCAGCACATCCTTGACGAACTCCCTCACCTTTCTTCCAGAGGGTGGGGGTGGGGTTGGGGGCTGAGTCAGGATTTCACATTTTGCACTTGCGTCTGGAATGTGCTCACTACTGACATGCCAAAAGCAGGGATCTGGAGTGTCAGAATTTTGCCAGCTCTGCTCCACGCGTCTTCTGCAGTGGCTACGCTCTGCTCCATTTGTATCTTTTACCCACTACGCTATGCTCCGAGATAATAATCAGTTCCCAATTTCAACATGTTGTCCTAGTGCATTCCATCTCATGCGCTTACATGTGTGCACTTTGTGGTTGCCTGAAGATAGCCTCCGGTATTGGCTGAAAGGCCTCGCTGTTGCAATAAACGAAGAAAGTCAACATCTCTCGCTTTTGGGCTTTCCTCAAAATTAGTATAACATGTGTGCACGTATGGTTGAAATAACCATCAAATGATGTTTGATGTCGGTCAACATTGTAGTTAGTGCATCAGCAAATTTGTCAAACTAGGCAGCTATGCTATATTTATAATATCTTACGACATACTGTATATCTGTATCTTGTAGTTAGTAGCCTAACATGTCTTCTATGTAGCATGCTATAACCTAGTGACTGAATTGGTTTGGTTATACATTATCTTTCATTATATCTACTTTGAAGCTGTTCTGATACTTCCAAGAATTCTACCGGCGTTACTTTGTCGTCTACTTTTCGTGTGATAATGTGTGATCGCTTAAATCTAACTCGGAATTTCTCCCTAGATCAAGAAAAAGTACCACTCTACTAGGTTGCACCATAAATAACATAATGAGTAGTGAGATACATGACTTCCCTCAAGCATAGACGTATCAGATGACAGGACGACAGAACTTCTTGAGATGATGACTTGAAGCCAGGAAGTAGCAGGACTTCAATCATTGACTTCTAAAGAACTCATGCATTAAGATATATGCTAATGCTAATGCATTTGGCAGTTTTCCTACTTCACGTAATTATGCTTCAGTTTTTCCGACCAGCGCAAAGTCGCTCCGCTCCAACTTCTTCTGTGCTTCATTCAGCTCCAATCCCTTTACCATTTCAGATCCCTGGTCAATAGTGAAAGTTTGCTTCGGAATTGACTTCAGAGATAATTGGATGCAATACGTTATCTAGTTTGAAATCATTTGGTATGTTTTTATTTTTGGCAACCACCGTAAATGCAACACAACAAAATGTCATGTAAGCTAAATAAACAGTAGAGATCAGCTGGTTGGCAAAGGACTCTGTATCAAATGCAATAGATGTCGAAGATACTAATCGTTATCAAGTACAGTGCTTTGATTAATTAGGATGAACCACAGAATACCCTACAATTCAATGAAAAAGCTTTTATTAGAGAAGCATAAAATGCATGGCAGCAGTGCAATCAGTGCTTCTTGTAGCGTCTTACTTTCTTTGCATTACGAGGCCATGATGAACTTGCCAAAAACACTGTTCAGGAGAGGAAAAATTGAAGCGCGGGCCGAGATGGGTCGGGCCCGAAAATTCCTAGCCGGTTCCAACTCTGACTCAAACGACTAAATCATGGCCTATTCCGCATGTAATTGCGTCAAACCTAAAATTTGTATCAATTCTCAGGTGACTCCAACTCCATAAACATATAAACATTTAGATACACATCAACATTTCATGAGTGATGTGAAAATTGAGCTTTTCAGCAAGATCGATGTGACATTTTATTTGAAATTCAATTTAAATATGTTCTAGCAATTAACAAACATGCAAACGGAAAGTTGGCATTCCTTCGTCAGAATCAAAAAGAAACAATTGGCTGTAGTCTATTTCGGATAGAATTTCAAGGTATGAAAGATAGCGCTGCTGTGTTGCGCCGATTCATTCGAAAAGTTTGAAATTTATATTTGATATTGGCCTCTTGCTTAAGTAAATGCAGGATTCGCCTGACGTCAAACCCACTATGGCAACCAATGTATACTTTCCTTCCCCTAAACACGGTCATGTGTCGTTTGCTGTGGGAAATTAGCGGCTGACGCACCTGTGTCAATGGAGCGACTTATATTACTCGTTCATTCGAAAGCAGTTTCTATTCCTTCATTTTTTATCAGGTGAAGGGGCTGGTGGGTAGTCCTTCTCTTGTGTCCAATCACAAACCCTGACATATGTCGTCCTATAGTCAATCAGATGCTCCGCAACAGCTTAGCGGCCGTAATCTCTCTCTAGTTCGTAAACAATCCTTCGCCGGTGATCGCGGGAGCCACATGAACTCTTCTATGACGCCGCAGGCGGGGACAACCGGCCGCAGCGACAATCGACTCATCATAAACGTCGGCGGTGTCAGACATGAGACCTACAAGACGACTCTGCAGAGCATCCCCGACACCCGGTTGGCCTGGCTCACCGAGACCGCTTCTACAAGCAACGCGGAGTACGATCCTTTGACTGGCGAATTTTTCTTCGATCGTCATCCAGGTATGTTCACAATGATCCTCAACTACTACCGCACAGGAAAACTTCACGCGCCCATGGATGTTTGTGGTCCACTATTCGAGGAGGAGTTGGCCTTTTGGGGGATCGATGAGAATCAGCTGGAGGCCTGCTGTTGGACAGCATATCGAACTCATCGAGACGCGCAGGAGACACTCGCTGAGCTTAATGGCGGCGAAATTGAAGATGAGTGGGAAGAAGAAGACGAAGACGACATAGCAAAGCGGTTTGGCATTGAAGAAACGAACAGTATTCAAGACGATGACTCCTGTCGAGCAAGAGTACAAAAGATCAGAGCACGTGTGTGGTCGACGTTTGAAGATCCGTCGAGTGGTGGAAGATGCTCCAGGGTGAGTGTTATGACTTTCTCATTCATCTTCCATATTTATTTGTCTTTTTGATTTTTTGAATTCTTGCATCAATTCCTCTAATATTTTCTCCATTAAAATTCAGCAATTCTGTACAAAACAAAAATGCCTAATGGCTTAGGTTATGAAAGAACCACAGTTGAATGATTATCAGCGAAAAACTACGTTTAGGTTCGAGAAGCTCAGACTTAAGTTATAGAAAAGTCATAAAAATCTCTTATTATTGATAACTATTTTCCCGTAGCAACGTGAAAGTGATGTGCTAGTAATAAACAATAAACTTTAGTAGTGACATCGCAAATTCTGTGTCAAAAATTGAGCCTCATTATCATATATCAAATTTGATGAGATTTTAATAAAGCTCAGGACCTTATATATTTAAATTAGATATAATTGAATATACATAATTTTATTCAAATATGATTTCAAAGCCACTTCTGAACTTTTCAACATTGTCAATAAAGCAGTTATGATGAGGACTGGATATTTCATTTTGATAATTGCAACGCTATCATTTCAAGTACAGTTTCACGTATGCTTTGTTTGTTTCTACTTAAGTAAAATGTCATGCTGCACTTATTCAAATTTAGATATAAGTAATTTAAAATGCAACAAAGTTCATTCTTTACTTATTTTTGAGTCTCTTTCAATCATCAGTGAATTGTTGTTACAATAAAAATGTTGCTAATGGATGATCGCTAATCCATGTGTTCGTTCATATGTTGGCTTTGTACATACACCAACGAGCTAAAATGGAAAGTTGCTAGGAGACCAAGACTTAAAGTCAATGGTAAACAAACTTTGAAATAAAACTTGAAATCAATATATTTCAAGGGTACCATAACCTAGTCATCGTCAGGAGTAAATTAGACACGGAAAGGGACAGTAACAGATACAACAAATTGAAAATTCTGAACATTATACAAGAAACATAGTAGAAATATAAATCTACATGTGTCCCATAGACAGCCATGAAATATCATGAAAGTGGAATATTGGTTATTGTGATGTTCGTATTGTGCTGCTCATGCACAGTTTTACATGCTTGACATGTAATTCTGCACATAAATATACTTCTTATTTGTGTATTTTTTGGATCGTTGAGTTGCATCCCCTTTATTTGCAATTTCGGCTAGCTGGTGTTTTTGGTGTAAAATGCTTCTCAATTTGTGTGTTTCTGTGCCGAACTATTGTTGATGCGCACTTTCTCACGAAAATGTCCTAAAACGTTTAGATCATGAAGTATAAGGCATTTTTCAGATGGAATTTATCATCTTTCTTTAATTGCCATTCTTCACTTTAGTGTTCTCATATGTGAAAACTTTGAGCAACCATTGATTCTTTTTTTATTATCAATTGAAAATTTTGATTTAATAATCCGAATTCAATTTAATTACCCTTTTTGGATCTTGCTTCCTTCATTTTTTGGAAGCTGTGTTGGATTACAGATTATAAAGTTGACTGAATTGTCGTAATTGGTTACTTACACCATTCGCAGGTAGACCAATACTTAGTTCCTCCATTATTGTTCGTGCCTATTCTTCGTTATTCTCAAAAGCATCCATCCAATATATTTATGGCGATTGAGTGCTTGGATATCTGATGAAGTGGTAGGGGCTATTTGTCTGATTGCACTATTCATGGAAAATGTTGCTTCTATTCCTCAGTGACAGATTCTTGAAAACTTTCTCACTTGTTCATTCACGCAATCATTGAAGATGAAACAATTACATAGAAATCATAGATTAAAATCGTTAAATTTGAAATAAGATGAAATAGTTGATTCATAATAATTATTAGGAGGGTGTTGAAGTGTGTTGAAGTGTGATTACGCTTCAGTCTTTTTATTCCGCTTATTTAATCTGTTCCCGGCATAGAAATTGACAACAATAAGAACTTTACAAAGTTAATCTTCATGTAATCAACAATAGTGGCACAAAAATCACACGCATTTTCACGGAGACAGACCTGTCAACGTCTGCATCATTGGGTTAGAATCAGTCACATGCGTTAATCTTAGCTTTTAGTAGGTAGTTCATACCTTAGTTCCCTAGGATGTGCCGCAACACTGAGTCCATTTCCACTCAAGTCAACTTCAGATAAACAGCTTATTTCTGTGGCTCCCACAATATATCTGATTTAAGATCACTTCATTTGATGGCGTTGAAATGCAAATATTTGTCCATAACTGATGATCATACTACGTCTACGGCTGCCAAGGAATTTATTACTAAAATCAAGCTTATGAACATCTGCCTATCATGTAATTTGTACGCAGCCATTACATCGAAGTAAAGCACAACTTTTTTGCTCTACAATTTGCAAGTAAAGCACGGTGTTAGGTGTGTTAGTGACATCGCTTTGATTTCTTTTATGAATTCACTGCTGTCATGTGAAAGGACGGGAATTAATTTTAAAATTCGAAATAACATACATGCGCTTGCCTGTACCGAATATCCTACCGAATCTGTACCGAATATGGTTTTTCCTCATCAGCTGATATACGCACATCACCGTCAGGTCCGTCAGCATATGATCAATTAAGCTTCAGAGTAACACTGCGATAACAAATTAGTATATACAGTTGGCCAGTCGTCGAGAGATCATTTTGTAATGAAAACCCAGTTAGAAAAAACTCTCCAAAGTTTGGTCGATGATTTCTTGAGTTAAAAGTTACAAAAATCAGACGGATCTTCGGCGTCCAGCGCCTTCACACGGTCGGTGGTGACAGACAGGATGCAACTGTGTGAAGTATTTATTCGAAGATGTGAGTTATGTCAAGAAGTGTGTTGACGGTTTGGATGATTATCGAATTGTGAAGAGAGATTGTAGTCTGGAAGTCCGTGTTTCCTGTTGATCTGGGGTTTAAGCTGCGTTATTGCTTTGGCAGTAGTAAGCACATTCCAAAATCAAGGCCAAAATGTGCAACGATGAGTCATCATGCTGACTCAGCCCCCCCCTCTGGAAGGAAAGAAGAAGGGAGAAGGCCGAGGATGTGTTGGGAGGAATGGGTCCGTGAGGAGGAAACCGCTCCCTACCCCCCTCTGGAAGGAAGGAAGGAAGGAAGGAAGGAGGAGTCCTCCTGTGAGGCAAAGGTAGGAATCTCTGAAAACCGACAGAGTTAGAAAAAGGTGGGTTTTGGTCGTTTTGGGATGAGAAAGGCCATTTTTCGGCATGAAGGAGTGCTCGGATGGGAATACGGAGGGCAGATTCGGAGTCTACGTGTAATTTTGGGTTAGGGAGGTTGTTTCCAGCGAAATCGGAGAGAAAAAGTTCTGACCCCCACCCTCTGGAACGAGACTTCCAACTTTAGCTCTAGAGATGGTAGAAAGTCGTGCAATAGCTCGTTTGAAAGCTAAGAGTGAGACGAATTCAGTGGAAGAAACGGCGTGTCTCTACGTTTGTGCGTTGGGGTGTGAGAGTGACTTTAAGATTTTTGCCCATCACCGAAAAACGACAGAATTAGAATTTTTACGAAAATGGCTCTAGCGGGTGAACGAAGCCTCGGATGGAAAAACGGAGAACAGATTTGGAATTAGCGTGACATTTTACACCTGAATGTCATTCATGCTATGTCTCCGAAGTGATAGGAAGAAAGATGACAGATGCAGTAGAGTTTATGAATGAATTTTGTTCACTACGTTTTCATCGACAAAGTCTTCGTGGTGTGATTAGGGACTACATCATCTCATTTCATCTTGAAAAGGCAGACTTGGAATTTGCTATCGCTAAAGGTTGCTTCGTTTTCCAACAGCTCATGGACAGTTTAATGAATAAAGATGTGAAAGGACGATTAGTTGCAGAGATTGAATTTGAGAAACTGACTGATGAACATGCAGGTGAACGTGTAGTGTTTTATTTTGCATCCTATTCTGCAGAGACGATACATGATCCAAAAGATTTCTATCAGCGACACATGGCGAAAATTGCATCTCGACTAGATTCATTTCAAGAGCATGGATCCAACTTGCTCTTATGTGCATAAAACACATTTCTATTCAACTCAATGTGCTAAACTAGATTTGACTACAAGATTTGGGAAAAACAATCATGAGTCAGTCGTCCGCGTGCCTCCTTTTCCTTGCCGCAACGAATTCAGGGGAGAAACGGAGGTCTCTGATTGACTCTCATAGTGTCAAATGTGGATTCGGAGGAGACTATAAAAGCAGACGTCTCCCCATTTTCTCTTCATTTCATTCTCTTGACTCGAAAAGCGTGTGTGACTTGCTCAAGCTATTCTCCGTCTCAATTTTGTCTGATTCAATCCTGTTTGCAAATTTACAAGTGAGTGTCTTGACTGTGTGGCCTAAACCTTACCAACATTTTAGAAGAGAGGCGCAGGAGAGTGTGTGGCCGATGAGTGTACAAGCCTATTTTGTTGAACCATCACCACCGCCGCCTCCGCCACCTAGACGCTTTACCTTTAAGTATTTTAAGGAATTGAAACTTAATTCTGGTCCTAAGCCCAAGACATTCAATTTACTGGACGATGACGAAGACTTGGACTTTGGTGATAAGCTTTAAATCATGTGAACGCTCCAAAAAGTCCTCTTAGGGGCCACCTCATATGTCACCGCTAAGCTAACGATTTTCTTTTCTCTGATGATCATGAATGTACTTAGTATTCTTTCGTTTCAGACTGCCATGGCCAGGAATCCTACTCCAACTGCTGCATCACTGAATCCTCAACATCTCGAGCTGTGGAATCCGAAAATTGAAAAGGTAATTCACGGCTATCCTACCTACAAACAACAAGTGCGCTACAACGGTGTCCGACTCTATCTTCAAACGCCGGCGGCATACTTACCAAAAGTGGATACGCAAGCAAATCGTTGCGGTCAAAACCTGAGTATACCTATTGATAATTGGTTGCGTCAGCAGCTTGACATTTTAGAAGACGTTGTGAGGCAAAAGGCTCTTATTCCTACTGAACTATTACAGTTGTGGCCAGAAAAGAAAACTTCTTATTATAAACCTTTGTATCGCGGCACTCGCTACTATATTTTGCAGAGCAAGCATTGTAAAGTCACTTCAGGAGTAACAGTTGAACAGTCAGTTGAAACAGAATTGTCATCGCTAGGTGCAGGCTTTTATTCCTTTCATATTGAGGTGCCCGCTGTTTGTGTGGGACCTCATCAATCTGACGGTAATTTGATTTCTCTCAATTTGCGCATTGCTGAAATTCATCATCAACCTGAGTTAACAGGTCTTGATCACATTGAGAAAGTCATTGATTCTTGTGTCAAAGAGTGTCAAGAACCTGTCAACAAACCCAAACGTCGCAGCGCATCAAAGAAAGATGGTGTTACCACCAAAGAGATATCTTAACTATTGTAATCAGTTAGTATGTAGTGAATGTGGAAAACGCGGTCTTGTGCGTTATGTTCAAGTAAAACATTGTTATCATGTTGTATGTGTCTTTTGTTATGTAAAGGACAGAATTCCTTGTAAAGTTCCTGCTGAATGTATTATCTTGTAATTAAGTCTTTTTGATATTGTAGGTTGTCATCTTCATAGACAGTGAGGGGACACCGATGCAGGAGTTGAGTCCTATTGCAATGAGGGAAAGCGATCAAACTGTTGTTAGTGTATATCATAGATTTGCCTACTGTCCTCCACACAAAGACGAATGGTCACGGCGTCATGTGCATGGACTTGATCATTCTGTTTTGATTCATGTTGGATTTGTAAATGAAACGTATTTGATAAGTGATTTCAAACGGTGGCTGTCAGGTTTTCATATTGTTAAAATATTAGGAAATGATTCTGAACGAGAAGCAGCAACACTTCAGTTGCACATTGATAATTTATATTTACCATTTTGGGTAGATCGTGCAAGACAGGACCATAGACATCGGATGACATTATTAGGACTAGACCGGACAGCGCCTATTTAATACACTATCAGCGGATGGCCACAAGCGAATGTCGCTACCGAGTGGCTTTAATTCTGAGAAATTGTTTTACTATGCTATTTGTGTAAACAAATAGTAGCGCAATTTTTAAATTAGCGAAATTTTTATTAAATTTCCTCTGGCTGTAGAATGCTTTCTTTTGAAAATCCAAGATAATGTGCCTTGAAATGACTCAAATCTTGAAAAGATAGATCGAAAATGAACTTACTCTTGGCGTGAATGAAATTGTTCTAGTAGATTTCGCATAATCTTCAGAGTACAGTTTCCATGCCACTAAGTGGTAGTACCACTTGCCATAGGTACCATTTAAATATTTTTGTAATAAGCACAATCACAAGTGTTTTGATTAGTGAGTCGTTAACTCTTAATCCAAAATTCATACAATTCACGTCCGAATAATTCAGTTGGCCATTTCGAAGTGTGCTCTATGAGTCACGCATGCTCCATGCAGTGAATAAAATTGAATTGATTGATTGATGCGTAATCCACACAGTCCAACGACCTATCCTTGCGAGTAATGTGAACGATGCAGGACTTCAATTTATGTACGTGTGTAGTGCATTTTCTTGTTATACATCTTTTGAAAAACATGAAATTTGTTGATAGGCAGGCGATAATCCTACCTTGTATTTTGGCAGAAATTGGTATCTGGCTGTGGACACAGTTTAGAAGAAAAAACCAAATTTACGCAAGAAGATTTTGCGCACTTTTATCAAATTATTGCACACTCATGCATTTTTTACTTACACGCGTAGTGGTGTTGATCAACTGAATGAATTCACTTTTAGAGTAGATGAAGTATCTGTGTGAATTCAGATTATTCGGCAGAACTGAGATATGGCGTCTCATTAATCATTTTGTGAACTTCGAGCGTCCCGGCTAAAGATCAGCAGCACCCGGAATAACTGGGATTTGTCCACACCATTTTACATCATTTCTTGTGAGCGCGAAGGGCGAGTTTTCCCGAGTACAATGAAAACAGATTTATTACAACAGTGTGTACGTAAAAATTTCTTTTATCATGAGATTAAAGATAGACTGTTTGTTCATTTGCAATTACCTGTGAAATGAAATGTCTTCTGCTGTTGCCATTTCAGAGTATTTAAGTCTGTAATTGTGGACGATGCAATATCTCCTCATCTCTACTCTCTCTCAGTTGATAATAAACACGCGGTTATCGATGTTTTAAATTCTCTCGTTGTCATAATTGTTTTATACAAACAATGTTTCCATGTCGCTACCGAACGGCTTTAAAGGCCACGGGAAATCAGCTGTGTCCGGTCTAGTCCTAATAATGTTATCCGATGTCTATGGACAGGACTATCATATGCATTGTGATCAAAAGAAGTTCAGAGATGAAATGATTTTTGATATGGCTGTATGTTTCGGTGAGAGACATCACCTTTACAGACCACAATCCCATTGTAATACTAGAAATAAAGCCACCTTCACTGCAAAACTCTCTTCACGCTGGCATTGTAGTCTCTATGATGTTTATGAACTGTATCTATATTATTGTCAACAGCATGGGTATATGTCAAACATGTTTTTACTCCCTGTGAATTGGATTGCCATCGATAACAGTGAAAGGGTCCTCTGCACATCCAGAGGCAGTTCCAATATAATTGAACTGAGAATATCTTTTTTGAAATAGGTAGAAAAAGTTAATTGAGAAAAAATATGACAATTCTCACCTAAATCATGTCAGAGACATGTCGTAAACACACTAATCGAACTAAACAGAATCATGCCATACCTAAAAATTAACTGGCTCTTCACAATGGAGCCATTATATCACGCTCACTAAACCATCCACACTCACCAGGGACCACTAAGTCCCCAAATCTAACATAAATGTCTCACATACATGTCACTTAACAAGTCAGTGGACATCTCAATACAAAACTCATTCGATCGTCTTAAACAAATATGCTATACTCTTAAATTACCTGCTCTTCACAATGGAGACCATATATCACGCTCACAAACCTAAATTCCACACTCACCAGGGACCACTAAGTAAGCAAAAATTCAACTGGAGCTCACATACATGTCCTGTAAAAACAAGTCAGGACATCACAATACACATCTCAATCGACCTAAACGCATCTCATGCCATTGACTATACTTACTGCTCTTCACAATGGAGCCATTATAACACGCTCAAACCTAATCCACACTCACAGGGACCTACTAAGTCCCCAAAAAATCAACTTAAAGCTCACATACATGTCCTTAACAAGTCTGAGACATACAATACACACTCAATCGACCTAAACACACTCAGTTGCCATACCTAAAATTACCTGCTCTCCTAGGGAGCCAGTATATCACGCTCTCAAACCAATCCTCACTCACCAGGGACCACTAAAGTCCCCAAAAATCAACATAAAAGCTCACATACATGTGCCTAAACAAGTCAGAGACATCTCAATACACCTCAATCGACCCTAAACAAACTCATGCCATACACTAACAGTACTGCTCTACATGGAGCCATTTATATCACGCACACATAACCAATTCCACACTCACTGGGACCACTAAGTCCCCAAAAATTCACATAAAGCTCACATACTTGTCCTAAACAAGTCAGAGAAATCTCAATACACATCCAATCGACCTAAACAACTCAAGTATAACTCTAAAATTTACATGCTCTTCACAATGGAGCTTTATATCCACGCTCACGAAAACCAATCACATCCAACCAGGGACACTAAGTCCAAAAAAGTCAACATAAAGTCACATACATGTCTAACAAGTCAGAGAATCACAATACACACTCAATCGACCAAAACACTCATGCCATACCTAAAAATTACCGCTCTCACAATGGAGCCATTTATATCCGCACCCACAAACCAATCCACACCACCCCAGGGGGGGGACATTTTTATCAGCCCCACTAAGTCCCAAAAATCAACATAAAGCTCACATACATATCTAAACAAGTCAGAGACATCTCAATAGACCACTCAATCGACTCCTAAACAACTCAGGCCTATACCTAAAAATTAGCCTGCTACTTCAAATGGAGCCATTATATCACGCTCACAAACCAATCCACACTCACCAGGACCACTAAGTGCCCAAAAATCAACAAAAGCTACATTAACAGGTCCTAAACAAGTATGAGACATCTCAATACACACTCAATGACCTAAACAACTCATTGCCATACCTTAAAATTCCTGGCTCTTCTCAATGGGAGCATTTATCTACTGATCACAAATCACAATCCACACTCACAGGGACCACTAAAGTCCCATATATCAACTTAAATAGCTCAAAAACATGTCTCTTAACATGTCGGAGACATCTCATACACCTCAATGACTAGAAACAACCTCACGCCATACCTAAAAATTACCTGCTCTCACAATGAATGACCATTATATCACGCTCACATACCAATCCTCACACTCATCTGGAGACCACTAAGTCCCATATAAATCAACGATATAGAGTCACATTCATGTCGTAAACAAGTCAGAGGACATCACAATACGCATCAATCGACCTAATTCACTCAGCTATACCTAAAAATTACCTGCCTCTTCGACATTGGAGCCATTATATCCGCTCACAAACCGCAATCATAGAACACTCACCCAGGGACCACTAAGTCCCCAGAAAAATCAACATTAAAGCTTCACATACATATCCTAAAAACAAGGTCAGAGACATCTCATATACACACTCTCGCAATCGACCTAATTCAGACTCATGCATACTAAAATTACCTGCTCTTCACAATGGAGCCATTATATCACGTCACAAACAATCACACTCACTCAGGACCACTAAGTCCCCAAAAATACATAAAGCTCACTAATGTCTGTCTAAATCAAGTCTGAGGACATATCTATACACACTCAATCGACCTAAACAACTCGCATGCCATACCTAAAATTACCTTGCTCTTCACAATGTGAGCCATTATATCTCGCTCAAAAAACCAATCCACACTCACCAGGGACCACTAATAGTCCCCAAAAGATCAACTGAAAGCTCAGATTCTTGTCCTAAACAAGTCATGTGACATTCAATACACACTCAATCGACCTAAACAACACTCTATGCCAGTACCTAAAAGCTGACCTTGCTCTTCACAATGGAGCACATTATATCACGCACACAACCAATCCACAATCACCAGGGACCACTAAGTCCCCAAAAATCAAACATAAAGGCTCACATACATGTCCTAAATAAGTTCAGTAGACATCTCAATAACACTCAATCGACCTTAACTAACGTAATGCTATACTATAAATGACTCGGCTCTTCACAATGGAGCTTTATATCACTCGCTCGCACAAACCATCACACACTCCACCTGGGACACTAACGTCCCAAAAAAATCAACATTGAGAAGCTCACATGACATGTCCGCCATATACCAAGTCAGAGACATCACAATACACACTCAATCGACCTAAACAACTCATGCCTACTAAAGATTACTGCTCTTCTCAATGAGAGCCTTTTTTATCAGCTCACAAACCAATCCTCACTCACCAGGGACACTATGTCCCCAAATCAAATAAAGCGCACATACATATCAAACAATGTCAGAAGACATCTCAATACTCACTTCAATGGACTAAACAACTCATGCCTTACCTAAAATTACCTGCTCGATCACATGGAGCCATTATATCACGCTCTCACAAACCAATCCAACTCACTAGGGACATAAGTCCCAAAATCACTAAGTCCATACATGTTCCGCTAAACATGTCTGAGTCATCTCAATACACACTCAATCGGACCTAAAACTCATTGCCATACCTAATGTACCTGCTCTTCACAATGGAGCCTTTATATCACGCTCAGACAAAACCAATCCACACTCAACCAGGGACCAACTATGTCCCCTAAAAATCAACATATTAGCTCACGCATGTCATGTCCTAATCAATGGTCAGAGACATCTCATACACATCATCGACCTAAAACAACTCTCGCCTACCTAAAAATTACATGATCTTTTTCAACAATGGAGCCATTATATCAACGCTCACAAACCCAATCCACACTCACACAGGGACCACTATAGTCCCCAGAAAAATCAGACATATTGCTCACATACATGTCCTAAAAACTAGTCAGAGAACAACTCCTACAATACACACTCAATGCGACCTAAACTAAACAACTCATGCCATACGCCTAAAATTTTACCTGCTCTTCACAATGGAGCCATTAATAAAATCACCGCTACAATCCAATCCAATACCAGGGACCCCCCCCCCCCCCCCCCCTCCCCCCCCACTAGTCCCCAAAATCAACATTAAAGCCTCACATACATATCCTATTTAACAAAGTCAGAGAAATCTCAATAACACTCAATGCGACCTAAAACTAACTCTGCCATACCTAAATATACCTGTCTTCACAATGGAGCCATTATATCACAGCTTCACTACCCAATCCACCTCACTCTTGGGACCACCTAAGTCCCCAAATTATCAACATAAATGCTCACATACATGTCCTAAACATCGGTCAGAC
This sequence comes from Prostheceraeus crozeri, assembly GCA_907163375.1. NCBI lineage: Eukaryota > Metazoa > Platyhelminthes > Polycladida > Euryleptidae > Prostheceraeus > Prostheceraeus crozeri. Next base: position 394,115 of record CAJQUW010005006.1, read on the forward strand.
GACATCTCAATACACCACTCAATTCGACTTCTACAACAACTCAGTGCCCATACCAGAAAATATACTCTGCTCTTCACAATGGAGCCATTATATCTACGCTTGCTACAAGACCATCTCAATCCACACTCACCAGGTGTGCTAGATCCACTATAGTCCCCAAAATCGTAACATATAAGCTCATCATTTACATGTCGCCTAAACAAGTCAGAGCCTACATCTCAAATACACACTCAATCAGTTTATTTACCTGAATACACACTCATTTTGACCAATACCTAAACATTACCTGCTCTTCACAATGGAGCCATTATATCACGCGCACAAACCAATCCACACTCACCAGGGGACCACTAAGTCCCCAAAATTCAACATAAAGCCTCACAGTACCATGATCCTTAAAACATAATGGTCAAGAGACATCTCAATACACACTCCTATTCCTGCACCTAAACAGGTACTCATGCCATGTACCTAAAAATTACGCTGCTCTTCTCACAATGGAGCCAGTTATATCCCGCTCACCAAAGCCATCCACCTCACCAGGACCACGTTGCTGATAGTCCCGCAAAATAGTCAACGCTACAGCTCGACGTACATGTCCTAAAGTTGTCAGAGGATCTTACTAATACCAACACTCAATTCGACCTAAAACATGACTCATGCCATACCTACATATTACCTGCTTCTTCACAATGTGAAGCCAATTATATGCACAGCCTCACAAACTCAGATGCCTCACTCACAGCGGACCACTTATCGTCCCCAAAATCACATAAAAGCTCCACATTCATATGTCCTCAACAAGTCAGAGTGACATACTGCAATACCTACTATCTCAATTCGACCTAAACAACTCTAGGCCATCCGTGTCTAATCAATAATTAACCCTGCTCTTTCACTCATGGAGCCATTATACTCAACGCTTCACGAGACCTAAATTCCACACTCATCCAGCGGACCACCTATATGTCCCAAAATCAAACAGATCAACAGCTCAAAGCTTTCATACAGTATACTTACAACTGGTCAGAGAACATCTCATCTACACCATCAATCGACCCTAACTAATCAACGTCATGCCATACCTATAAAATTAGCCTGCTCTCTCACAATGGAGCCATTTATATCACGCTCACAATGCCCTAATCCACACTCACCATGGGACCACCTACTAAGTCCCAAAAAATGCTCACATTAGAGTCTCACACTAGCATGTCTTAAACAAGGTCAGGAGACATCTCAATACACACTGTCAATCGACCTCTTATAACAACTCTTGCCACACCTTAAATATTAACTTGCTCTTCACAATGGGAGCCATTTATATCACGCTCACAAACCTAATCCCACCTACTCCACCAGTGGACCTCTAAGCCTCCCAAAAATCTAACATACATAAAGCTCACTATCACATGTCCTAAACAAGTCATGAGACATCTCATCATACACACTCAATCGACCTAAAACAACTCTCATGCCGATTATCGTAAACTATTACCTGAACTCTTCAGCAATTGGTAAGCCGATTATATCACGTCACAACCAATCCACACTCACAGGGACACTAGTGTCCCAAAATCAACATAAAGCTCACTTACATATCAAGAAAAACAAGTCAGAGAATTCTTTTCTCACCATCAATCGACCTAAAGCAACACATGCCATAGACCTAAAATTACCTGCTCTGTCACAATGGGAGCAATTATAATCAAGCTCACAAACCAATCCACACTCTCCAGGGACCACTAAGTCCCAAAAGATCAACTTAAAGCTCACATACATATCCTAAAACAGTGTCAGAGGACATCTCAATACACATCTCAATGCGACCTAGAAACAACTCATGATTGATACCTAAAATTACTGCTCTTCAATTGGAGCAGTTATATCAGCGTCACGAACCAATTCCGACACTCACAGGGCACACTAAGTCCCGCAAAATCAACATAAAGCTCTCATACATGTCATACAAGTCAGGGAGCATGCTCAATACACATCAATCGACATATCAACTCATGTATACCTAAATTTACCCTGTTCTCACAATGGAGCCATTTATATCACGGCCTCACAACCATCCAACACTCACCAGGGACCACTAAGTCCCCAAAAGTCAAGACCTTTGAAGCTCACATACATGTCCTAAACAAGGTCGCAGAGCCATCTCAATACACACTTAATCGACCTAAACAACTCATGCTTCCTATATTACCGGCTGTTCACAATGGAGCCGTTATATCAGATCACAAACCAATCCACAATCACCAGGGTCCACTAAGTCCCCCAAAAAATCAACTTAAAGCTCACGATAGTCAAGTACTGTCAAGTAGCAGAGACGTATGCAATACACACTCAATCGGACCTAAAAACTCATGCCATTCCTAAAAGAGTACCTGTCTTCACAATGAAGCCTATTATATCACGTCAGTAAACCTTTTCCACACTCACCAGGTACCACCATGTCCCCAAAAGATCAACTAAAGCTCACATACATAATCTAAAACAAGTTCCAGAGCGGACATCGTCGTAACACTCTAACCGACCTAAACACCTCATGATACCTAAAATTACCTGCTCTTCACCAATGATTGCCATTATATCACGCTAATAACCAATCGCACATCTCACCAGGTGACCTAAGTTCGCCCCTAAATAATCTCAAACATAATGTCACATACATGGCCTAAAACAATAGTCAGAGAATCTTCAATACACACTCAATCGACCATAAACACTCACTGCTTTATCCTAAAATTACCTGCTCTTCCGTACAATGGGAGCCATTATTATCTCGGCTCACATTCCAATCCACACTCATCGCCTTGGGATCCACTTTGTCCGTCAAAATCTAACTGTTTGCTCTCTTACATGGGCCTAAACCAAAGTTCAGAGGAATCTGCAATACACACTTAATCGAGCTAAAAAAATAACGCATGTTATTCTTTTGAAGTTTTGCAGTTGATTTTTTGATTTTTGCCGTTTTTTGTCTTGTTTTTTTTAATCTTCTTTTTTTTTTGTGTTTTGTTTTTTTTTTGTTCTTTTTTTCTATACTAAATTTACTGCTTTCACAAAGGAGCCATTATATCACGCGCTGTCCAAACCAATCCGCACACCTCAGTAGGGACCACAAAGTCTCCCCAGAAATAAAATTAAAGCTCACTTACATATCCTAAACAAGTAAGAGACATTCAATACACACTCATGACCTAAACCAATCTTGCTATACCTAAATAACCTGCTCTTCACAAATGTACCATTATATTCACGCTCATCAAACCCAAATCCACACTCTCCAGGGACCAACTAAGTCCCCAAAAAATTCAACGATTGCAAAGCTCTCAATCTTACATATCCTAAAAACAAGTTGCAGAGACATCTTCAATACAAACCATCCTCCAATCGACCTACATCCTTCGAGCCCACTAAACATACGCGCGTGCCACACCTTAAAATTTACCTGCTCTTCACAATGAAGCCATTATATCACGATCACAAACCAATCCACACTCACCAGGAGACCACTAAGCTCCCCCAAAAATCATCAACATAACGCTCACATTCCACTATCCCGCCACTGCCCTAACCAAGTCAGAAGTACATCTGCAATACAGCACTCAATCGACCATAAACACACTCATGCTCTACTAAAATT